>JADXDR010000027.1:272084-324050 GCA_025026875.1 Chlorella ohadii
ATGCAAGTTGTGGCCAGCGTGACCGCGATGGCCAGCGGCTACATGTGGATGCCCAAGCGGCCCCACGAGATGGGCATCCTGCAGGTGGGCAGGGCAGGAGCCTTGTGGAGAGGGAAGCAGGTTGCTGATAACGAGGTGTTGGATTTTGACTCTGCGCTTGTACCACGGTCAGAGACACAAGACTCAGCCAGGACACTTACCCACCCGGGGTCGACTCGAGRGGATTGAGGGCCGCACGCCTCTCTGCCTTGTCACTGKCGGGTCAACACCCCGCCTGCTCACTCACACCCGCCCTCCCGCCCCCAGGCCTGGCTGGCGGAATTTGCGTGGACGGAGGGCGACATACCGCGCAAGCGGTCCGAGCGCGCCTCTTCCCTGCCACTAGAGTCGTTTGAGCACTTTTGCATCGACTGGTGGGTGGCTACGAGGGGCTGGCTTTGCAGGGGATGGTGCCCGCCCTCGTTTTCATCCAGTGGCCACAGCAGCTTTGCAGAATGGTGGGGTTTGGGGCTTGAGTACCCCGCCAAGGTGCATGGCTGACCACTATCCTCACCTCTGTCCCCGCCTGCCTCCCTTGTGCAGCGAGCCGCTCTTCTGCTTCGAGACGGCCGTCAAGATGCTGTACTGGTCCTTCCTGGTGAGCTGCCCTCCTCGCTCCGGAGCTGGCTCAGCAACTGCGCATGCCTCCAGCAGTCCTGCTGGGCAGGGCAGGGCCCACGTGCCGCCACTCACCCCACCGCAAAAGCGCTGTTAGCGCTCCAAATCCACTTTTTGCCCCCTGTTTGTTTGGTGCGCAGGTGTACGACCATGATGAAATGAAGGCGTCGCCCTTCAACCCCACCACCGCCCTCTCCCTCTACGACCTGGAGCACTTTGAGGTGGGTGTGGCACACTGCTGGCTTGCTGCACCGCTGGGTTGCCCGGGGTGCACATGCCGCTTTGTAGCTGGCTTGCAGAGCCTGCTCTTGAGCATCTGTGGGTCGCTGACCCCTGCTTCCCAACCCTTCGCGCCGCACTGCATTTCCGGTGCAGGTGTTTTGGGAAAAGCAGTTGGACACCAAGTGCTGCGTGGGATGGAACGAGGACACGGTGGGTGGGGCCCGCAGCGCCGCAGCTTGTAACTGCTGTGCCGCCTCTGCACCCGCCAGTCGGGCAGGGCTGCCATCCAGGGCTGCCATGCAAGTGCATTACTGTACCCCTCCCCTGCACCCTCCATTTGGCTGTGGGCAGGTGGTCATCTCCTTCCGCGGCACCAGCAGCCTCAAGAATGTGCAGGCAGACCTGCAGGTTTGCGCTTTCTGTGCTGCTCTACATATCTTGCAGCTTGCCTGTCTCACTCTGGGCTGCCCTGTGGCTTGCACCTCGGTTTTTTTATTGCCGACGACCTGTGCACCAGCATCTGACCCGCCTCCTGTTTTGTGTTTCCCTGACCGCAGGTCTGGCGGTCGCGCTTCCCCGCCGGCATTGGCAGCCTGCTGCTGGGCACGTGAGCTGAGGGCAGGGTTGTACCGCGCTGGAATGGTTGTAAGTGTAGCGCCATGAGCGCACCTTTGCAGCTGCAGGACCACCTGCTGCTTACTGGTTTGCGGTCCTGCCTGCCCTGCGACAACCCAGCCCCGCTCGCTCCACTTATACATCCTTGCATCCCATTCAACCACATGCAGTGCGCCGCTGGTCCACTCCGGCTTCCTGTGCGCGTACACAGCCAACGGCTTCAACGAGCGCCTGCTGTCCAGGTGCGCTGGGAGGGCTGTGCAAGCGCTTGCTTGCTGGTGCATGCAAGTGCCCGTGTGTGCAACGCAGCGCACATTGCGTGAAAGCAGGTGCTTGGAAGACCCTTGCTCTTAGGCCCTTGCTCTTAATCCCTCCAGCCAGTGCCCCTCTCACATCCCCACCCTGCTGCCCCCCCNTCCCCTCCTCACCNTCCCCCCAGGCTGGAGAGCATCCTGTTCCGCTGCACCTCGGAGCGCGCCGAGTCGGGCAACGAGCGGCCCGTCAACGTGTATGTCACCGGGTGAGGCTGCGCTGGGGCTTGAGGCTTGTGTGGTGGCTCGCGCCTGGGTCCGCCTGCCACGCATGCTGTGTGACATGGCTCCCGTCTGCCGCTGGATTGTGGCCCTCTCCTTGGACTGCTCATGCTCGGTGCCCTCTTCCTGCCGCCCTCCCTGCGTC
The DNA here is from genome assembly GCA_025026875.1 of Chlorella ohadii. Taxonomy (NCBI): domain Eukaryota; kingdom Viridiplantae; phylum Chlorophyta; class Trebouxiophyceae; order Chlorellales; family Chlorellaceae; genus Chlorella; species Chlorella ohadii. Next base: position 274,257 of record JADXDR010000027.1, read on the forward strand.
ACCTTCTCCACTCCTGATCAAATCAATCTGCTGCACTTCCCTCCGCCCTCCCCTGCCCAGCCACTCCCTGGGCGGCGCACTGGCCTCGCTGTGCGCGTTTGACATCAAGAAGCGCTGCCCCTGCGCGGGTGAGCCCGTTTGTTTATGCCCTGGCATGCAATGCTGCGCTGTGCCCCGCGGAGGCTTGCTGTGTGGTGCACATGCGCAGTGGTCCTCGTCTGCGGCCTGCAGCACTGCATTGCTGGCTGCCCAACCCCCCAGCTCCTCTCCTCCCTCCCACCACTTTTGCTTCCAGAGTACCTGGTCAATGTGCGCTGCTACACCTTTGGCGCCCCTCGGGTTGGCAACCGCGCCTGGGCCCGCCAGTACAACCAGGCGGTGCCCGACACCTGGCACATCATCAACAGTGACGACGTGGTGACGTCCGCCGGCAAGGTGGGCTTTGGCTGCATGTTAGATTGTTGGTTAATCCTGCCGGCTGTGTCGAGGACCGCTGTGGACTAATGGTGACGCGATGCTGATCCAACTGTTTGCAACGCACCGCAGTTCTTCTTCCTGTACACCCGCACCGGGCACCGCGTGCTGATCAACAAGCTGGGGGACATCATCGTGGTGGGTGGGGGTGCCGGGGGCTGCGTGGCAGTGCATGCAATGCGGTGCTCACAGCATGCACTTGCATGCGTGGCTTGCCGTTGCGCTACCTGCATGCCACCCATGCTGCACAGCCTGCTGCCTGACCAGTCCTGCTTTGCACAATCATGCAGCCACTCTGAAACAAACGCTGCTCCTCCCTGCTCCATGTCCCTCCTACCTGCCCGCCAAGCAGCGCCCCACATACCTGGAGTCCCAGATCCGGCAGATGGTGGGCGGAGGATCGGTCAAGGACCACCTGTTGACGCAGGCGAGGCGGGTCAAGCTGGAAGGCGAAACAGCGATCCGTGCAGTGCCGTGTTGCCGCCCACGAACGTTGGGAATGCTGCTCACCGTTTGCAGTACCGCTGTAGCGCCCCTGCCCAACTGCCTGCCGCGCCTGTATCCACTCCTTCTCCCGCAGTACCAAAAGGCGATCAGTTCCGTGGTGGCCGCCCAGTTCGGGCGCAAGCAATTCAAGCACGGCAAGGACGGGGTGCTGAGCCTGGCACGCTCCAAGGGTGAGAGGGGGAGGTGCTGTGCTTGATAACTCCTAGCAAAACCATGCTGACGCACCACTTCTGCTGGCGCAAGCAGGCTTGGTGCCTTGCAAGAGCGGCGTAGTGGCAGCCGGCATGTGCAGCACACCGGAGACAGCAAGAAGTAGCAGTGTGGTTGCCACCACATGCTTCACCCAAGTCTCCCTGCTGGCTTCGCCCAACCTCCATGTTCTTTGCTCCCCCTTCCAGGCACGCGCGATGTGCTGGAGACGGCGGGGCTGGCGGGGCACCAGATCGAGGTGCTGCAGTCCCAGGGCTGGGACGCGTACCAAAAGCTGGTGGGTCCGGCAAGCTGTGTCAAAGCTGTATGACTTGTGAACAGATACCATCATGGCTCAATCGCTGCCGTCTGCCCTCATCTTCCCTCCACCGCCCTGCACCCCTGCAAAGTTTCGACCCCCACCTCACTGCTCCGCCTCTGTTCCCTCCCTCCCTGCAGCTGCGTCAGGAAGCGCGTGCTAAGGCTCGGCAGCGCAGTCGGCGGCGGCGAGCGGGCAGCCGCGACGCTGCGGAGCTAGAGGCCGTGGTGGTTGCCGCCGCTGCGAAAGAGGAGGAGAAGGAAGAGAAGGCGGAGGCAGCAGGGCCGGCGGCTGGCGCTGTGGCAGGCGAGCCAGCGGGGCCAGCAGGCACAGCAGGCACAGCAGGCGCAGCGGGCCCAGCAGCAGGCCAGGATGTGGAGGCAGGCGGAATGGRGCAGGAGCKGTGTGAGGAGCGGGGCGGCGTGCTGCACACGCAGGCCAAGCTGCGGCAGCGCAACGGCTGCGCCTGCCGCACCATCTGCCGCCTGCTGCCCAAGTCGGCAGCCAGCGAGCCAGTGGCGCTTTCAGAGCCGCTGCCCAGCGGGCCAGCAGSAGAGGCGGCAGYGGCGGYGGCKCCCCCSGCGCCKGCCACGCCCCGCCACGGCCCGCTGGYGGCCATCGCAGAGGAGGGCGCCGCGCAGCAGGCGCAGCAGGCGCAGCAGGAGGGCGAGGAGCAGGTGCAGGAGGAGATGCCGCCGTCGCCTCCTGACTCGCCCAGGGTGCGGGCGCGGCGGCAGCCCAGCGGCTTCTGGGGCCAGCTGGTGAGTTGTGGGGGTGAGGCGGCGGATGGGCTGAGTGGCTGGGTCAGCGGCCGATGGGTGGTTTGGGCGGACTGCCGTCCAACCAACCCAGCATGTTACCAGTCCTTGCTGTTGGCAAATGTCTGCTCTCTGCCCTTCCATTTTTTGCCGCTTCCCACGCCCAACTCCCCCCACACCCCCTCTGCAACCAGGCCTCGATGGTGGGCTGGGAGCGCGGCGGCAGCCTGGCGCACACACTCTCCGGCATTTCCCTGGACAGCTCAGCTTCGGGCGGCAGCTCCCCCACCTCCTCAGCCGCGGGGCGAGGCAGTACCGGCGTGCGCGGCTCCATGCGGGATACCGGCAGCTCGTTCCCTCTGGTCCTGGACTGGACCGGCAGCGGGGATGCAGAGGCGCTTGCGGGTGCCAGCAGCGGCGGCAGCATGGGGTTTGGCAGCGGCAGGAGGGAGCTGCCTGAAGCAGCCTATGCCCGTGCGGTTGCAGAGCATGAGGCGGCACGGCGCGGCACGGCGGCGGCTTGAAGGGCTACAGCCGCGCAGTGGTACTGCACCTGTGGATCTCGGCGGAACTCAAGCTTGTTTTCCTTAGCGGTTTTGCGGTTTTCATCAACTCCACCTGCATACATCATACTTACTTCCATTGTCATCCCCTGTCTGTACAACTCGTCAGCCTTCCGCCCTTTCAACTTGTCAGCTTCATCTCTCAGTTAACTGCCCTCTTTGCACACCCTGCTTTGCATGCCTGGTTTTCCCTTGTCGCCTGGTTTGTTCCAGGTTGCACTGCAACTGTCGTCTTGGCTGTGACTTAATAAAGCATGCAAGTTTGTGATGTGGCACAGCAGCAACCATGCATGCAGTGCGGTTCCAACCAGCTCAAATGCAAGACAGCTTGTTTGAATGCACACATGCAACACGTAATGCCCCTCATCAGGCTCATGAGCTGCGCTGTTCCCAAGTGCCCCTTGGCCGCACTGTTCCCGGGTGTCCCTACCGGCTGCTGTTGCTCCAGGGCCTCTGGCAACCTATTCAAAGCGACGGTGTGCGCTCATCGTCAGAGCCCTCCTCAACCTGCAGCTCATTTTCAGGCAGGCAAGAAGGCTTGATTCGTCAGAGGCGTGTTAAAAACACCAACAGGTAGCCCACCCCAAGAAGCAGCATTCCCGCACAAAGAGATAGTCCACCACAAACAACAGCATGCCCGCACGAAGTAGGGCTTGCCCCGAGCGCCACCTTCAGCATACCTGCTGCGGGCGCCGAGTGCTGGGCAGCCGCTCAGCCTGCTGCTCCTCCTCACTGTCCTCAACCACCTCCTCCTCTTCGCTGCTCTCATCTGGCCTCTGCTTAGGCTGTGGGTCCCGCTGCCGCTTCTGTGCCGCCCGCCGCCGGGGCTGTGACGCCCCAGCCCGCTTCCGCCTCGATCGTGCCACTTCCGCCTGCTGCTGCTGCTGCTGCTGCTGCTGGGGCTGCGCGGGCTTGGGCTGCAAGTTGAAGGAAGAAGGGGTCAGCTGAGCTGCAAGGCAACGGCAGGAGCATGTGGGGTGCCACTGCCATGTCGCTATGGCAGGCTGGGAAGAAAGAAAGTGCAGGCAACAGCACCGCAGCACAGTCTGACCTGCCACCTTCCTTGTACTTCTCCCACAACTCGATCTCCCTTGCCGTGGGCACCTGTAATGGGCAAAGCAGCAGACGATGGCCTGGGTGTGGTGACAAGCCATCCAGCATGTTGCAGCAGCGGCCGGCCGCAACACTACGCACTSACACCGAACCTGTCGTGCCATGCTCTTTGCAACGCTGTTTGTGCACCTTCTCACCTTGGTGACTGTGACGCTGGCAATGTGCCGGCGCCAAGGCAGGCGCGGCCGCTGTCCCCGTCCCGCTTCGCCCCTGCCGCCGCTGCCGCCTGCCGCGGCTGCTGCTGCCGCTCCCCCAGCTGCCGCTGGCGCTGCGGCAGCAGAAGGCTTGTTGTCTCCAGCCACACGAGGCAGATGCCGCGTCCCGCGCATGGGGTGCCGCGTTGCAGAGGGATGCTGCGCCTGCCGCTGTGCAGAACGCTGCGCCTGCTGGGCTGGCCTGCCAGCTGGCGCCTCCTCCTCACTGTCCACCAAGTCAATTACCTCTGCCTCTGCCGGCTGTGCAGCTGGCGTTGCAGCAGCAGCAGGCACTGGGGCTGCTGATGCTGCAGCGGCAACAGCCGCCGTGCCCGCAGCAGCAGCTGCAGCAGCCGCACCGCCCGCTGCCCCATCACCTCCTGTCTCAAACTTGTTATGGCGCGCCAGTGCGGCCGCGGCCGCCGCCGCTGCTGCGGAGCTGCGCCGTGCCTGCTGCAGCCGGCACGCCGGCAAGGGGACAGGGGCAGCAGCCGGCTGCTCCTGCTCAACTGCCTCTGGCTGCGGGCCGGCTGGCTCTGCGGCCTGCCCATTGTCCCTCAAAGTCGTGTTTATCGCAAACTGCAGGGACCACAGGCGGGCGTCTGCTGTGTCCAGCAGGTCGTTGATGTCGGCTTCTGGCGGCTGGCCTGGGCCCTGCTGCCCCCTGTCGGCAGCCATCTGGCGCCCCCATCCTGCAGCCAGGCATGGCAAGGCACAGCGGTGTCTGAGCCCGACTCGCTACTGCCCAGCCAGTGATAAATCAAGGCCCTCAACCAGCAAGCCGGCTCTGCAAGGCCTCAGCCCTGCGGCAGATGGACATGCACCAGCTGCGCAACTTGTGCCTGCTCACCTTCCACTAGCTTGGCTGCCGCTGTGCGAGCGTCCCAACGGGCCAGCAGCTGCTGCGTCCAGAGCCAGTCAGCGGGGCATTCAAACACTGCATCCAGCAGTGCCGTGCCGCAGGCGACTGACGGCTGCTCCACCAGCAGTTTGGAGACCTCATGGCGCAGATCCTCCATGACTGTGGCTCGAGGCCCGCACAGCGGCGCCGGCTGCCGCCGCTGCCGCTGCCGAGGTGCCGCCGGCGCCGCTAGAGACTCCTGCTGCCCTCGTTGCTCTTGCTGCTGCTCTGCTGTGCGGCTGGGGGCTCTGTGCAAGAGCGGTGGAACGCGGCCGTGGCGGAGGCAACCCCGAGGCAGGCCGATGGCCACCCAGACCTCGCAACCCTGCAAGCTGAGGAGTGCTGGTGACTAAATGTGCACGCGAGCGTGGGTTTAACACAGCAGCGAGGTCAGCACAGGCCGCCCCAGCTGACCCAGCGGCACGGCTGGTTGACGATCGCCGCCCTCATTGCAGTCCGTATTTACAGTCTGTGCATGGCTGCACTAGCTCAACTGTCCATCTAGCTCTGCCGTATGTCATTCGGGATGCAATCAGTGCTGTACAAGCGGTGCAGGGGAACAGCTTGGCGGTCTGGTGAACGGCGGCGGCGGCCTTCAGCCTGCAGGCGTGGCCTCAGGCGCCTCCCAGCCTTCACCGGGCGGGGCAGGGGTGCCGCAGCCGTTGCGGCCGCAGGTGGTCTCGCAAAAGTTGCCCTCCACCATCCAGGACTGGTCGCACTTGCCGAAGTCCTTCTGCTGCTGGCAGGTGTAGCGATCATCGGGAGGGACGTCGGTGCAGGGAGGCGCCTGTCCCTCCTGCAGCAGCAGGCAACACAAGGACAGGTAGGTGGAATCAGGCCAGGCAGGGCTTGGTGCAGCATGCTGGTGGTACTGATGGTTAGTGCCAGCTCACGATGCCTCTCTCCAAGTGCAAAACGCCCCGTATTGGCTCACCGCAGGAGCAGGCGCAGGAGTGGGCGAGGCCTCCGGAGCGACAGGCGCAGCAGGGCCCGCTTCCGGGCCGGGCACAGCGGGGGCAGGGGCCGGGCTCTCTGGCACAGCAGCAGTGAGCGTAGGCGCGGCCTCTTCCACTGGAGCTGCAGCCGGCACAGCCGCTGCAGGCGCCGCTGGGGCCGCGGCAGCGGAGGGGCCTGGGGCGCGGCGGCGGTTGGGCAGGTTGAGAATGGTGACGGCTGTGGTTGGCTGGCCCCTCACAACGATGGGCTCGAAGCGAGGGCCCTGGGGAGCTGGAGCAGGCACAGCTGCAACTGGCACAGGTGCGGGCGCCGCCGGAGTGGCCTCAGCAGCCGGAGCGGCGGCAGCCGGGGTGGCGGGTGCTGTTGCTGTTGTGGTGGGCACAGGCCTGGTTGCCGTTGGAGCTGCCTCTGGTGCTGGCGCGGCCGCAGGCTGCACGACGGGCAGGCCCGCTGCTGGCACAGCTGCCTCTGCTGCAGGTGCTGCGGCCTCCGCCGCTGGGGCCACAACAATGGGGAGCAGCTCAGGCGCAGGCGGTGCTGCCGGCACAGCAAGGCTGGGGGTCTCAGCGACCGGGGCTGGAGTGGTGGCTTCAGCTGCCGGCACCGCAGCTGCTGCGGCAGGCGGTTCAGCAGCAGGCACAGTGGGGGCTCCAGCTGCTGGCTCCACAGGTGCAGCAGCCACAGGCGCCTCTGCCGCTGGCACCAGCACAGCCGAGGGCTGGGCTGCCTCTGCAATGGCCGGCGCCAGCTCAATCTCGATGCCCGTGGGTGCAGCTGCGGGGGCGGGGGCGCCTGCTGCCACAGGAGCGGGGGAGGGTGCTGCCACACTGATGACGGCTGGGGCAGCAGGAGCCGCCGCCGCTGCGCACCGGCCACCTGTGCCAGGGGAGAGGTGGTGCGATCAGCAGAGGCGTTAGAGTCAGTTAGATGATTGGAGTGAGTTGCTGGGTACGCGGCACAGAGCAGAGCTCGGCCTGTCCCCCTGGTAGACCCAGTTTTGAACTTTGTTGGCAAGCACTTCCCTGGCCAAGCTTTTGCTCCCCACTCACAGCTCTGGTCGCAGAAGTTGGCCATCCAAGGCTCGCTGCACTTGCCCCAGGTCGCCTGCTGCTGGCAGGAGTAGTTCCCCGGAGGCTGCCGGTCCGTGCAGGCGGGGGCCTCCACAGCAGCGGGGGCCTGCAAGGAGGGGAGGGAAGTGCACTTGCGATCAGAGCCACAGGGAAGCAAGAACAGGAACAGATGCAGACATGACATGCATGCGCACCGTCCAAATCAGCACCAAAGGCACAAGAAAAGCCTCACGCCACCACCTTGAGCAGCCATTTGACCAACCTGTGAGCGGCGGGCGGCGGCAGCAGCTGCTGGGGCAGCAGCGGTTGTGGGAAGGGGGCGGGCCCGGCGCTGGGCAGCCTCTGCGGCTGGTCCCTCCGCAGCGGGCGCTGCAGCACGAGCGGCAGGAGGCGCCTCCAAGCCAGGCGCTGGCGCAGCCCTGGTGATCGCAGGTACGACTGCTGCAGCCGGGGGCACCTCTGCTACAGGGGCTGCCGCCTCGACAGCTGGGGCAGTGGCTCCAGCTGGCAGCACTGCTGCGGCAGCTGGGGGCGTCTCGGCAGCAGGTGGAGCTGCCTCCACCGCTGGAGCAGCCGCCACAGGCTGCTCAACCGCAGGAGCAGCGGCCGTAGGCGTGGGCACAGCGGCCGGCAACGCCGCAGCTGCGGGCAGGACGGCAGCTGTGGGGCCGGTCTCGACAGCTGGCACGGCTGGGCGAGCCGCCAGCTCGGCGGCAGGCACAGGCGCAACAACAACCTCGGGAGCAGGCACAGGGGTGGACACAGAGGGAGCCATTGCCTCAGCCGGGGTGGGCAGCTCAACAGCAGGTGCAACAACTGCCGCAGGTGGAAGTGCAGCCTCTGCTTCAGGGGCCGGGGCAGGCGCGGGCTGGGCGGCAGCGGCAGGGGTGGGGAGCGCCGCAGCCGCAGCTCCGGGCAGCTCAGGGGCTGGGGCGCGCTGGGTCAAGCCAGCTGCCGCTAGCTGAGCACCCAGAGCCTCTGTCACAGGCGCAGGGACACCAGTTGTGCCGGCTGGCAGTGGTTCGACGGGGAGGCTGAACGGGCCGGGCTGCTCGGCTGCTGGCGGTGGGGTGGCTGGCTGCGGCATGGCTGAGGCCTCTGGGGCCGGACCCGGTGCAGGGGCGGTTGTGTTGGGTGCTGCCGTGGCACCCTCTGGCGTTGGGGGCTCAGTGAGAAGGAAGGGGTTGGCGTCGGGTGCGGCCGCAGGCTGCTGGAGGATGCGGCGATGCACGGAGCGCCCTGCGGAGGGGAGGAAGGGAGATGAGTAGCGGCAATTCTGCACAGTTCACAAGAGAAAGCAGGCAATGTCAGGCAGCTCAGGAGGCCCCCAGCTACAATGGGCAAAGTCCTGCGGCTCACCTCGGCCAGGCTGAGCACCGAGACATGCAGCCGCAACAAGCAGCAGCGCTGCCGCCACGGCCGCCGCTGCCGCCGCCGCCGCTCGGCGGGGGCGTCTGACCAGCATGGCGTCGCTTGCCACCGTCAGGTGCTGCCCTCCAAGGCGAGCTGGCGCCCTGCACGCAGGCTTTCAACCAGCCAGGCGGTAGGGTGGCCTTGCTCTTGGACGGCCCTACGGCTGAGCAAGCGCCTGCTGCTCCCACCTCGCTCAACCAGTTGCAGACAGGGGCCTGGTGCCTCGATCAGCAGCACGGTGGGATTTTGGGCTCAGGGGCAGGCCATGCAGGCTCCCATGTCCCCTGCCTGACCCACTTGCAGCGCTCTGTTGCCTGCTGACTAAACACACGGGGTGTGGGCCAGTGTTTGCTGCCCACTGTCGTGGAATGCGACCCATGAGCAGGCTGCCGCCCGCCGCCCCTGCCTCATGTAGCGCCAGTCAAACGGTGGGGTTGCAACCCTCTTGCAACTGCCAAGCCGCCGCACTAAAAAATGCTCTCAACTTGCATTTTACACGTCAGCAGGCTAGTGCACAAGATGCAGCTCAATTGGGGCATGCCAAGGCAGAATGTACAGGGGCTGTCTACTCTGGGGCGGACGTACTTTGGGGCGGAGTACAAGGCAACACAAGGTGTTACGTGAAGTGAGAAGCGCAGCGGACCACAAGGCACAGCGCTCGGTTTTGAAGGGTGGCACTGGGGTGCCAGCGGCACATAGAGCGGCCAAGGGCTGCAGGGGCCCTTTGTGGCTCCCGCCCTTCACATGGCGCCAAAGCCGACCTTGGGCACTCCATCCACTCCGGCCTGCTCCTCACCCTCCTCCTCCCGGCCCACCTCGGGCATCTGATGGGCAGCAGACAAAGCGGGCAAGGCGGGAGCGGGGACAGCGCAGCAGATTAGCAGGGATAGATATCACGATTTGGCTAAATTTGGTGCAGCGGTGGCTACAGCTCTGGCGTGGCTGGGTGCCCCGCCGCCTGCTGCCCTGGTTGTTGCTGCTCCTCCTTCTGGTGCTGCGCTTGCCGCTTGCGCTCCTGGTCCTCTGCCATCTGCGAGTGCAGGCACGGGAGTGCCGTGGCATGGGGTGCAGGGTGCAGCGTGGTGGGCGGGTGGTGGTGGGCGGGGGTGGTGGGCAGCAAGTGGGCAGGGCTGGGCATTGGTGGGCAGCAAGTGAGCCCACCATAACGCACAGCGGGTGGTCCACAAATGCCAGCAGCCAGATGCATGACACATGGACAGTGCCGCTTGGCTGTGCAAGCCGCCGGCGCCGCATGCCGCTAAGGGCGATGGCTGGCCCGCTGCTGCCACCGCTGAACTGCACCCGGGCCTGCCTTGCGCTGGCCAGGCTGCATGCTGGCAATTTCCAAGCAAAACAAGGCACAACCAAGCCCACCTTGGACACCAGGCGGCGCATCTCAAGGATGTAGAACATTTCTGTGGGTGATGGGGGAAGTTGGGCAGGCACCTCAGTCTGCTGCGCCCTGCTGAACCCGGGCAGCATGTACTGAGGTCATGCACCCTGGACACAGTGCTGGCATAGCTAATGTGTAATGGTGCTGGAGTATTGCATCACTTGATTGCAGCTGCAAGCGCAATGCACAGGCAGNACCCCCCCGCGGCGGCAGCAGTGTCCCCAGCGGCACCACCCCAGCGACAGCGGCGGCGCGCACCCAGGTAGCGCTTGGTCTCGCGCGACTCCAGGCTGGTCACGTGCTTCCAGAACCTGCGGGGTGAAATGAGCAGGCAGGCAACCTGTGAGCACAGAGCCGTCGTGGCAAGCAAGGGAGGTACAGGCACATGCCGCGCAGGGTGCAGCCGCAGCATCCAATGGTCTGGCCAGGGCCTCACGTGTAGATGTGGCTGAGGGTGACCAGGCGCGAGGCGTAGATGCTCCACGTGTACCTGGCCAGCGTTGGTCGGGGGGAAAGGGAGCGTGGATTGGGGTGGGTGATGTGCTTACCAGCACACAGGCTGCAGGGCTGAGCGGCGATAAGCACTGCCGCATAGCGTGCTCCCGCAAAACGACATGCACATCACAGTCAGCCAGTACACCTTGCACCAGCCTCTTTCAGCCCAGTGGCCCCTCACTGGCCCCTCCTCACCGCGAGAAGATGCGCTGCATGGCCGCCTCGCTGATCTTGGTCCAGTGGTTGGGGTCCTGCGGTTGGCGGGGNTGGACAAGTACAGGAGTGAAGTTAGGTGGGGACAGACTGGGATGCATCTGGAACTAGCTGAGCAGCTTGAGGGGAGAGTTGGGGCAGACAGTCGCTTGCTTATGGCAGCTCTTCCAGCCAGCCACAACAGAACCTGACACTAAAGGATGAGCCCTACCGCCACCACCCACCCGCTGGCAGCGCTCGAAGAAGTCGGCCATCAGCTCCGCATTCTCGTCGCCGTGGTAGGGGTCAATGTGGAAGCCTGGAGGGTGGTGTGAGTGTGTGGGCATTTAGTACTGGCAGGTTGGTGGGTTTAGGCTGTAGCATGGATGCTGAAGACAGAAGGCCTCCGCTTGGCCCCCTCAGGTTGGACCTGCGAAGTTTGCTGCCCTCCCAGCCGATGCCCAACCGACACCCAGCCTGTGTCTGCCCGCCCCTCTGTACCCACCCGACTTCTTGTGCTTGATGATCTCCGAGGGGCCGCCGTGGTTGGTGGCAAAGGTGGGCAGCCCGCACGTCATCGCCTCGATCACCGTCAGGCCAAAGGCTGCGAGGAGAGGTGGGGAGGGTGGCGGCAGCAGGCAGAGGCACACGGTTGAACCATAGCGGCKGTTTCAGAGTCACMTGCAGCATGAATACTGCGCGTCCAGAAAAAGCTACACAGGGCGGCCTTGCACAGAATGAAGGCCACAAACCGCGATGCAGCGGCGGCAGCTTGGGCTSCACAGCAGGCKCCCCGCCCCGCCCCACGCGCACCCTCGTACAGCGCGGGCTGCGCAAACGCGCCGCGCGTGTCGGCGATGTATCGGTACAGCTCGCCATTGCGCACCCGGTTCTTCTGCGCTCAGGGAAGGAAGGAAGGAAGGAAGGGGTGTGGTGGAGGGGCAGGGTGAGGGCAAGGCAGGATGGGTATGGTTGAAGGTGAGGCAAGGCAGCAGCTGTGGGGCACAGTGCTGGACACACACAGGGTGCGCAAGGCAGCGTGCTGCTCAAAACATACGTTGCTCACAGTGCCACAGCCGACCAGCAGACCGCTGCCCCGCCCCTTGCCTGCGCCACGATCCATCGGAAGCAGTCGTGCATGTCGTACTTCTTAACGATGCCGTGCATCTTGCGGCACTCGTCCGCCTCCTCGCGGTCCATGGTGGCCTCGGGGTCAATCACGCCGCCTGTGAAATGTGAGGGGGATAAATGGAACACAAAGTGCTGAAAACAAGAGAGTTTAAGGCGAGTGTGCTGCCCAGCAGCCATGGTGGCCTCGGGGTCAATCACGCCGCCTGTTGTGAGGGGAACGAAAGCGATGCGTATTCTGAGCGAATGCCAACCATCACCCTGCACCTTGTCAGTGGCATGTCAACACGTGATCTCATGTTCTCCATCCGTCTTCCCTATTCCCCACCACACATGCTCACCGACGATGACCAGGTTGACCAGGGAGCGGAGGCGGGGGGAGGAGGCGTACCACTCGGCCAGCCCCGTCAGGTTCTTCACCTTGTCCAGGCGGGCCATGCTGCACAGAGGGCGAGCATAGAGCCATGGCATGTTGCGATTGAGCGGCAATGGAGGCAGCCAGCAGCAAGCTGCACACACTCGCCTTGCCATGCTGTGGAAACATAGGCTAGAGACGGGGCTGCAACACAGGTAGCTGCAGGGCAGGCGGGACAGCTCTGCCCCACCGCACGCACAGCTCCTCAGCACCCGGCCCACCTGAACAAGATGGGCTTGTTGCGGTCCGCCAGCTGGCCTGCAGGGCAGGACGAGGGAAACAGAGGCATGCTAGGCGGGAGGCTCTGTGCAATCACCTGACAACTCATCAACAGCAGGCGCCACGGCCGAGGAATCGCAAGCAGCCGCAGCCCACTCTACAACCAAGCCACTGCACGCCTCCCCGTTCAACCTCTCCCCCCTGCCCTCACCACTCACCCACTGCTCCCTTGAAGTCGGGGCTGAACAGCAGCTCCTCCAGGTCCTTGTGCAGCCCAGTCAGCCGTCGCTCTTTCTGCGGCGGGCAGGGCAGTGGGGCGGGGGTGTTTCAACTGAGCCGGGTAAGCACTTGTCCCGTCGCAGCCCAGTCAGCCGCCCCCTACATTTCGCCTCTCTCAGGAAAAAGCGACCGGGTGCGGAATCAGCAGCATCCCGCCTTGTTGGTTGCCGACGTCCTGGTGCAAATGTGCCCACCTGTACAAGCGCAGCTGCTGCAGCAATGGTTTTAACGCACCTCCTTGTACGGGAAGTAGATGTCCTGATCGGCGCCCGGGGACACAATGTTGAACTTGGGGGAGAAGATGTCGATGCCCTGCGGCGAGGGAGCGTGGCCAACCGGCCAGTTGAGTGGTCAGCCGGCCAGCTGGATGTGCCGCCACAGGCATGCGGCGAAAGCAGGACAGCCCCAACCAGCACCCGCACTCACCCACCATTCCACCATGCTGCACAGCTCATGCACCACTCATCCTCAGGTGCACGAAGGCATGCCAGGCATCCTTGCCGGCCGACCCAGCGCGGCCCCCTCACCTCCACCACGCGGTACAGCTGAGGCATGGTGAAGGACTTGTACGACTCGTACTGCCCCACCATCTCCTCGTGCCCAGCAATCTCCTGCGCAGGTGCAAGGGTTGGGTTGAGTCGGGTTTGGACATGTGGGGTGAACTGCTGTGGCAGGCCTGGGGGCATTGCACGGAGCACCCTCCACAACAACTCAGCCCAGCCTGCTTGCCTGGTATGTGGAGGTGACGATGAAGTCGGCATGGTTCATGGCAATCAGGTCCGCGGTGAACTGGCAGGAGAAGTGGTACCTGCAGGGTGGGGGGAGGAGGGAAGTCTGGTCATCTGCACGTTCGGGCATCTGCAAGTTGGAGAGCTGGCCAGCACCCCAAGTGATAGAGCGAATGTGCCAGGCAAGCGCGCTATGCGGGCAGGCAGAGGGCAGGCAAACATATCCAGCGCCCATTCGGGCTCACTTGTCCTCCAGCGCCTGCCAGTTGATGTCGGCGTCCTCGTACCTGGTGGCAGCCGGGGAGGGCGAGGGAGGAAAGAAGAGAGTCATCTACTGAGAGCCATGCCAGCTGCGATGTGGTTGAGATGCTTGGCGGCAATCATTGCCATGCATGCCTNGCCCANTCAGGTNGCACTCCNATGCAGGCTCCCCCAACCCCTTCTTTCACGCTCCCCCGAATCTTAGACCCACTTGGTCTTCTCCAGCGCGTGCGCGATGTTGCACTGCGTCACGTTCATGCGGTGGCTCATCAGCGTGGCCACCAGGTTGCCGTCGCTGCGGGGGGGGGGGGCGGGTGCAGGGGTGCAAGCTTGGTTGTGCCGCCAGCCACCGAGTGCAAGGCTGGAAGGCCAAATAGAGGCCAACACCATGCTGCACTACCACTTGCACTCGGCTCAAACTGTTCACGCTCACTGCTGCTCCTGCCAACCAATACGTCACCCTGCCTCCTCTACATCCCCTCTTCCAGCTCCCAACCTGTAGTTGCCGATGATGAAGTCCGGCTTTCCGCCCATCTCAGCCAGGATCTCCTGCAAGACAGGAGGCCAATTGCCAAGCAGAGCAGCAAGCATGAGCGGGACGCTCGGTCCTGTGCTGCAACCCTGTCGATGTGTTCAGTCAAGTGTGCAACCCGCACCTGTCTTGCCGGCGCCTCAATGCTGCAACGCTGCTGGCGTTGGCACCTCCCCGCCCACCTTAGTGGCGTCGATGGTGAAGCGCTCCAGATAGGGCCACAGGTCGAAGCGAGACACCCACTTGTTCAGCACGCGCCTGCGAAATACGGGCAGAGGTTGGGGAGCATGGGGTTGGGAGGCCTGCCAAGTTAGGCCAGCAGGCATGAGGATTTGAGGCAGCAATGCAACACCTCAACAAACTTGAGGGCTTGCCAATGCTACTTTTCACAACCCTCGTTGCCTCTGCCCTCACCCCTCCTGGTCTCGGAAGGGCACGCGCAGGATGCGGGCGTGCTCGCAGCCCGAGATCGGCTCCAGACGCTCGTTGCAGCTGGTGCCGTGGGCGTCGGGGATGAGGCGCGTCAGCACCACGATGTCTGGCTTGACGTTCTGGGTTGAGGAGGAAGGGAGGAGGGCCGGAGTGTGGCAGGAGGCACGGTGTACAACTTGCACTGTCATGCAGAGCGGGTGCATAGCGCACGAGATATTGGAATGCTGCATGCGCTAACTCGCAAGCAGTGGCGTACGTCACTTGCTGGGAAGCCATTTAAGTTGCCACACATGATAGAACGATCAACATACGAGCCCCTCACCTCCAGCCCCGCCTCCTCCAGCCGCTGCTGCATCTCCCGCTCCAGCGCCCGCACCTGGTCCAGGATGTACACCACCTGGATGGGGCACACATAGGGCAGAGGCAAACTTGCATCGACTTTGCATTCGATAGCAGGCGGTTGGGGTCGTTTCAGTCAGCACCAGCGGCTCCCAGAAAGTGGGCGGCCGCGCTGCCCGCCTGCGGGCCAGCGGCGGCAGGGCGGTGGGCGGTGCGGAAATGGCGGCGGTGAGTGGCAGGGGAGCGGCGGTGCACCAGGGGGGCTCACAACGCCGACAAGGTCCTGCTTGCTGTCCAGGAAGCGCGATGGCACATAGTCATAGTGAACCGTGTCTTGCCCGCAGCTCTGCGGCACAGCAGGCCAGGGCAAGGGCTGCTGGATGCACAGGAGGGGCCCACCTGCCTGAGCCTGCCGGCCGGCCTAACGTGCGAGTAACTACATGACTTCAGCCCTCAAGCCACTGCCCCCACCCAGCATTGCAACTTCACCCTGTGGATCCACCAGGGGCATTGCTCTTGCCTGGCCGCCTGTGTCGGGCATGCCCAGCACGTTGGTCTGCCCAAAGTAGCCGTGAGGCGACAGGATGACCACCTGCGGGTGAGGAGCCAGGGGGGCGTGCAGCGGTGATTGAACCAGACGGTGTGCAAGTTTGTGCCAGCCGCGCAAAGCCTCTGCACGCTCGCACGGTGCACATCCAACCGCCATGCATGCATGCACCCAAAAAGATGGCAGCGATGCGTGGACACCACACCAGCCAGCTGTTGCCAATAACAGCCACCTCCGCTGAGCGGTCACCTTGAACATGAGGGGCATGCGGGCCAGGAACTTCTCCAGCGTGTCGGCATCCGGGGCCTGGTGAGCAGCAGGGGCGGGGCAGGATAAGGATAACCTCAGATGGACTTAGTTAGCGGTTTGCAAGATGTGCCACAGCAGTACGGCCTCGAGCACAGCTGCTGTGCCACTCCGGCCCTGCCGAGGCACCTTGCTAAACCCCATCCCTCTGCTCCTGCTGCCACGCCCATCTGTGCGATGCCCATGTGGCATCATGCACACTCTTGTGCCGCCCTGTACATGCACACGCCTCCCTAACCCCCTCGTGCTGCCTCCCCACCTGCAGGATGTCCAGCAGCAGCTGGAACGACTCGCGCATGCGCCCCACGGTGTTGCCCCACCCCGGCAGGAAGCCCAGCTCGTCGATGCCCTGCACCACGCTGATGGGCTCCTGCGGCATGCGTGGGTGGGGAGGGAGGGTGGGGCAAGTTTGAGGGTGGCCAACGGTGGGTGGGAGGGTGCAGCTGGCGAGTGCGACAGCAATCATGGGCACCATGCTACAAACAAACCATCACATTTCGCACTCGACCCTTTGCCGCAGCCAGCGGCCCCAACAAGCTGCTGTAAACCTGCATGGTGCCCAGAACCAGCTTCAGCCAGCTGCCCTCCAACGCGTTCAACACCTCCACCCACCCACCTCGTCCTCGTGCTTCTCCAGCAGCCGGTCGGCGCGCAGCAGGGCGTGGCGCAGCCGCTGCACGCTGTTCACGCGCTGGCTGCAAGGGGCAAGGGCAGCGTGGGGTGCAGGATGCAGAATGGAACACGAATGACTACTTCAGAGGCTGGGCATGGCTCCTGCCACAATACTGCAAGCCACCGGCTACCAACCCTAGCTGCACAATACCAGCTTGCATGGCGAGCCCAGCCCACGCCATCTGAACGCCCTCGGTCCCGCACCTAATCAGCAGCTTCTCGCCGTTGTGCTTGTACTCGCGCAGGAAGTCCAGCATCAGCTGGCTGCAGGGGGTACAGGCACAGCAGGCGAAACTGGTTTGGCTTGGACGGAGGAGAAGGTAGCCATCACTGCTGTGCGCCCATCAAGGCAGTGACATGCTTCAATACACCTCTTCCCACCCTACCATGCCTGAAACCATTCCATCCAGCGCTTCCCGCACCTGCCCTCCGCATTGGCGTTGGGCGAGAACATCTTGGCGGACAGCGTGCGGTTGAGGAAGGCCACTCCGTTGCCGATGTGGCTCTGCGGCAGGGATTGGGGGAGCAGGCGCAGGTCCATGTGAGCAGCGGGTTGGGTCCATGTGAGCAGAACGTCGCCTGAAAAAGCATGCAGCGGGCTGTACAGGCCCAGGGGCCTGCGCTCATGCAAGCACATGAAGCACAGAACAGCACTGCCACATCTACCACCAGCCGCCCCAGCGGCTACTCACCTGCAGCGTGATCTTGGGCTGGTGCACGCCAAACGGCTTCAGGTCCAGCTCCAACACGAATGGGTCGTAGCCGTGCCGGTCTGCCGATGCAGAAACACAAGCAGCAGGGGAGGGGGCGGGGCAGGCGGGGCGGGCGGGCAAGCAGTGGGCAAAGGGTCGCATGGCGGGTGGGCGGTGGGCATGCGGCGGGCGCCKCCGCTCACCTGGCGGGAGGCAGCAGCAAGCAGAGACAGCAAACCCACCACGCCTACCCACCTAGCATCTCGCCTGCAGGGCGGGCAGCACGACAGGTGAGCTGGCAGGCAGGCCATGCTGCAGCCCCATGCACTGCACGCTGCAGCAGCTTGGCAAGCCGTTCCGCTGCAACCCATGTGAGCTGCTACAAAACTGCTACAAAACTGCAACCCATGCAAACCCAAAGGAAAGTGCCCACGTTTGCCAGCTGCCTCAGCTCAATGCTCACCCGCCTCCATGGGCACCAGCTTCTCCTTGAAGGCCAGGTAGTGCGCGGCAGTCATCTCCTCCACACGCATGTCGTCCACCGTGATGCTGCGGGAGAGCGGGGTGGGGCAAACAAAGTAGGTTGGCAGGGGCTGGGGCAGTGTGGTGCCGTGAAGTGAGGCAAAAGGCGGCTGGGCCATTACCGTCACCCAAATAAATGCCACCTTGCATGCAACGGATGTGAGAAGCAGGCATGGGCATGGCAGCATGCGGCCACAGAGCAGTGCAAAGCATCTTACCGGATGTAGTACCACTCGCCCATGGTGGGGCGCAGCGCGAACGCGATGCGCGGCGCAATCACCACCGCCTCCTGCAGCATGGGGACCCATGGGGCGGCATGCATGATGTGAGCTGCGTAGCATTGCAGCTGCCTAGCATTGCCGCACGTGAGCCGCACGTGAAATGCCTCAAACCCCAAGCCATGCTGCAGCAACACCTGGCTGTCTCCTACGTGCCGCCATGCCCGCCATGCCATGCACTGACCCATGTCACCAGCACACGCCCATGATGCGCCCTGCAGTTGCATGTCATGCCCTGCAATGCCATGCCGTGCTGCATTAGGCCAGCCCCGCCCCTCACCTGCACCGTCTTGAGCATCATGGCCAGCTCGCTGTTCTTGAGCCTGTGAGGGCAGGACAGGCACAGCAGCCATGCACACGGCTTGAGGTACGTGCAAGTCATGAACAGGCAAGCAACACTACAAAGTGGGGGGCCATGTCGTGGTGATCAGGCCATGGTCTGCCATGCACCGTGTGAGGCATGCTTTGCAGCAGCAGCGCGTGAGCAATCGCATGTGCCAACCCTGCAAGGCGCAGTACGCGATTGCAGCACGATGCCATGCCACAGACCGCCATGCCATGCATGCTCGTGACCCGCCATGCCAGCCGAATACAGCTGGCACTTGATTGCGTTGGCATGGCTGCTGCTACCATGGCATGGCATGCCCTCCCAGTGCKCCCCATGCCGCCCAACCGCCGGCAACCGCCCCKCCCGCCATGCGCTGCCTGCAATGTCCCGACTCACTGCGGGTTGTTGCACTCCTCGCAGACCGCGTACAGCTCATCCCGGATGATGTGCGGCAGCAGCACCGGTTTGTTACCCTTGCCGCGTAGCAGGCKCCTGCGGCYGGGGAGGGGGAGCACAGGTATCGGCGGGYCGGYAGGTGGCATGGCGGNCAGSGGCGGCCGCCGCCGGCGAGCCGATCGCGCAAGTCTCGGAGCAGCGCTGACTTTCATGGGACACCCCATCGCGTCAATGACAGGCGATGTGAGCTACCAGCGAGCAGGCAGGGCGSGAGKYGGGCGCCGAGCCCGCCTCGCTGGGCCCCGCCCCGCCCTACATCGCTTCCCGATCGCGGCATCGGGCCCCTGGCAGCATGGATTGACCCCGCCCACCTGCTGAAGAGCAGCACGAGCTCGTTGCGGGAATGAATCAGTCCAGCCTTGAGGATTTCGCTGGGGCTGGTGGCGCCAAAGCTGCTCATGCGGCTCAGCCGGGGCGTGAGGATGCCCCGCGGCGAGGCCAGGAAGGGTTGCTGCGAGGGGCTTTCGGCGCCTGCGCTCGCCATTTCAGCGCCCTCTCTGCGTCCCAGGTGCAGAGGATGCAAGAATTGGGGCGGATTCGTCTGAAACGCAGCAAAGGAGGGCGAGCCAGGCCCCTGGGGAGTCGTGTAGGCAGGGGGAGGTGGCGTCAAAGGCAGCAGCGCTTGCAGAGTAGAGGAGTCCGCCCTCTGCATGAAGGCAAAGTGATCAGCACGCCCTGCGCTGCTTCATCTGAGAAGCCCAGCTTCCGGCATTGGCGTCATTAGCCCGACCCACCCCGCCCAGCTTCACGGCGCTCCAGACGTCAACCAGCAGCAATCCACTTGCGATCCCAGCAGCGGCGGGGCTCCCCGACACCCACACCRCCCACTTGTTGCCCGGTTCGCGCCGCCAGGCCCTGCCAAAAGCACCCCATGGAGCCCACGCCTGCACCATGGGCCAGGAAGCCCACAGGGGATGCGCCGCCGCCGATGGCAGTGCCCACGGCAGGACTGCGCGGCGCCGCCGCCGCCCCGGGCGCGCTGCCGCTGCCTGCCGTCAGCCGCGGCGAGCTCACACGCGCGCCCTGGGCAGCCGCCAGCGGCCCCGCCCTCACAGGGCGGCCGGTGGAGGCTGAAGTGCCGCATGCACGGCCACGGCTGCCGCCGCTGGCCACCGAGGACTTCACCTCGCACCGCTTTGTGCCGCCCGCCAAGCGCATCCAGTCGCCGGAGCAGCTGAAGCAGTTCCTGCGCAGCGGTGCGCTGGGTTCAACTTTCAAAGGCCAAGTGCATGAGCAGCTGGGTCATGATTGCTGCGTGCAGTGCTGTGCTGACGTCCGCAGCGGGTGATGACTCCTCATGCTGCCAAGCTCTGCCCTGCTCGATCCTGCGCTGCTGCTACTCTGCTACCGCCCTGCTGCCTTGCAGAGGCAGCCCGCGACTTTGTGAGCTTCATCCTGGCCCTGAACGAGGCTGTGAAGGGCAAGCAGCTGTCCGACGTGTGCCCGGTACGCGTGGCGGCGCCATTATGCTGTGGCGCACAGCAAGGACATGCTTTTGCAGGGGGGTCTCCTGTGCAGCTGCTTGAACCTGAAGCCGATGTCTGCACGCCAGCGTGGTCTTGGCACTCTTACAGCTGACTCTCTCCATTCACTGCTTCACTGCTCCAGGAGTCTGAGGCGGTGCACAAGCTGGTGGGCGTGCTGGACACGCTGTGGCGCTGGGTGGACGAAACACCGCCCGCTGCGCACACGCTGCGCTATGGCAACCCAGCGTACCGCACCTGGTTTGCCAAGATGGCAGAGGCGGCGCCGCAGGCAGGCTGGGTGCTGAGTGGGCGGCAGGGGTGGGCTGCTGCCAATTGTTGTTGCGGTAGCCAAGCTGGAGCGCAGCTGAAGCGGTGAGCTGGCATTTGCGGTAATGCGCTGCCACAGTAGCTTGCTTGGCGCTAGGCAGCTCACTTGACACTTTGCCACCGCCCTTTCACTGCTGCCACGCCGCAGCTGATGGGCGGCGTGCTGCCTGAGAGCTTACAACCGGCAGCAGAGGAGCTTGGGGGCTACTTTGCCGACAGCTTTGGCAACGCCACACGCATTGACTATGGCACAGGTGCAGTGCGGCAGGTGTCGGGCGGGCTTGCTGTGTGGAGTGGAGGCAGGCAGGATGGTAGTCAGGGTGCTATTGCAGAAATGCGCATGGCTGCAGAAGGCTGGCATGCCTGCATCGCAGCTTGCACGCGCCCAGTTAGGTACCCGCCCTGCCCTCCACGCCCCCCTGCTCCCTTTCCATCCCCTCGCCCTCTCTCATCCAC
Source organism: Chlorella ohadii (assembly GCA_025026875.1). Classification (NCBI taxonomy): domain Eukaryota; kingdom Viridiplantae; phylum Chlorophyta; class Trebouxiophyceae; order Chlorellales; family Chlorellaceae; genus Chlorella; species Chlorella ohadii. Next base: position 295,178 of record JADXDR010000027.1, read on the forward strand.
CCGCCGAGCAGGACACGAGACCACGTTTGCGGCGCTGCTCTACTGCCTGGCCAAGCTGGGGGTGGTGGGGCAGGGGGATGCACAGGCGCTGGTCACCCGCGTCTTCCGCCGCTACCTGCAGCTCATGCGCAAGATACAGGTGGGACGGCGGGTAGGGTTTGCCCATGTGTTGTGCGCGCTTTGTGAACCACCTGTGATCCTGTGTTTCAGCAGCTGAACCAACGGTTGTGGCTTTGCTGTGCGCCTCTCCAAAGTTGCCCGCATTACTGCTGGCCTGCCGCTTCCAGTATGCCGGCCCTTGCCTCTCAGCCCCTCTACCATGTGCGNCCTTTTTTCTTCTGCTGCAGACCACGTACTGGCTGGAGCCGGCGGGCAGCCACGGGGTGTGGGGCCTGGACGACTACCAATTCCTGCCCTTCATCTGGGGCTCAGCACAGGTGGGGGCTGCAAATACTCATTCCTGCTGCGCAGCCGGCGGTTGCAGTGAGCAGCTTGCTTGTGCTGCATCCTGCCAGCTGCTGTTCTGCACACAGATCGCAGCTGGGCTTGCAAGTCGGCCCCCCGCCTTCTCATTCCGCATCCCCCTGCTTGCCCACTCCGCTTTCCTGCCTGCAGCTGGTGGACCACCCCTTCATCAAGCCCTCCTCCATCCTGTCCCACGAGGTGCTGGAGTCGTACGCCAGCGAATACCTCTACCTCGGCTGCGTGCAGTTTGTGAAGCAGGTGCGGCAGGGATGAGCTGAATGGGAGGGCTGAAGGGCGTGCTTGTTGAGTGGTGGCAGCAGCTGTAGCTTGATGCCTGCCGCACACTCTCCCCCCGTTGGCTAGGCCTGCTTGCGAGCGGTGGCAAAAGCGGCCTCGCCTGCATGTCTTAGATGCGCTGCTCGCTCTTATTCGCTGTGCCTCTGCCGATCCACTGCCCTGCTGCACAGGTGAAGAAGGGGCCGCTGCAGGAGACGTCGCCCATGCTGGTCGACATCTCGGGCATACCCATGTGGAGCAAGGTCCGCCCTGCTGCCTGCTGCTTTTATCACGGTTGCTGCTGCTGCTGCTGCTGGCTGCTGCGTCTGCATTGTTGGCGTGTCATGCCATGCGGCCTGCCTGCGCTGCTCTATTGCCACGTGCCTTTGTTCACGCTTGCCCCGCCTCATATGCCTGCTGAACTTCGCATTGCCTGGCCATGCCCTACCCGCTGCACTCCATCCCTGCTGGCACGGTGCTTATGCTGTGTGGCCCAGCCCAAGCAGACAGCCCTAGACTACCCCACCCATGCTTACCAACATCAACTTACTTTCTGCTCTGCAGGTGAACAGCGGCATGGTGAAGATGTACCAGGCCGAGGTGCTGGCCAAGTTCCCCATCATGCAGCACTTCCTGTTCGGCTCGCTCATCCAGTGGGCCCCCGAGCGGCTGGCAGCGCCCCACCCCTCTAGCGCGGCACCGGCGCCTGCAGCAGCGCACGCACCAACGGCAAGCCCGGCAGCGGCGCCCGCTCCAGCAGGGCAGCCAGCTGCGGCGGCGCCGGCAGCGGCAGGGCAGGCAGCGGCGCAGGCGCAGCAGCCATCAGAAGGGCAGTGAAGCTGTTGTGTGTGTATGCTCTATGTGCCATTTATTGCTGCATCGCTATCCACAGACAGCTTGGAATCAACAACAGGAGGCAATGTAGACATGCACAGACATGAGCAGCAAGCAAACACTGCGGGAGAAAGCATCAACATTCAAGGAAGTGAGGCAAGGTGTCAAACACGGGAACAAGACCGCCGGCCAAACGTCAAGAACTGCCCAACCACCTCAGCTGGCAGTGCCTGACTCGCCCGTTGTGCTGTCCTGCTGCGCTCGCTGCGCTGGAGCCGCAGCCGCACGCGCCGCCCTGCACGCCGGCTTGTGCACGGGCCAATGGCGGGCCTGGCATTCCGTGCTGCAGTGGGCAGGGGCGGGGTGGAGCACGAGAGATGGCAGTTATTGAGGTGCACTGGGGCAGGCCAGCTGACTTGAACATGCGGTGGCAAGCCGGCTGCCTTAAGGGTTCAGCATCCAGCCATACCACACATGTCCTGCGCACAAACTTTGATCTATGTTCCTTCCATCAGCCCAGCAGACTGGCAGACATGCCTCCTGCCCCTCCAGCCCCCACCTGCAGTACTTGGCGCGCTTGCAGCCCGAGCAGGTGTGCAGCTCCACGCTGAACCTGCCGCAGCCGGCGCACTTAGGCCCAGCTCGCGTCAGCTGCCTGGCAAAGACGTGCCGGGCGGCTTCCGGTGCGGGGTCAGCAGCCAGCAAATCCTCGCCACTCGTCTGCACCCGCCTGCCGGTGCCGCTCCACAGCGGTCCGGCGCCAGCACACAGAGGGGTTGTCATGCTGCGCCTTCAGTCCCACTAGGTAAGGCCGGGGCAGCAGGGCCTTGCAGCGGGCGAGGGCCGCGTCCCCCTGCCGCAGAAGCTCGGCTGACTCGGCAAGGGTCAGGCGGCCCCAGGGCGGCGTGTCGGCATCTGGGGTGCTGCTGGAGATGAGGCCGTACGAAAACTCAGCTGTGAACATGCTGCTGCCATGCGGGCCGCCGGCTGCTGCCGCATGCTCCAGGCCGTCGCGCACGAGCTGCAGCCCTGGAGGCCCGGGGGCCTGCAAGCCTCCCAGCCGGGTCTGCGCTGCCATGCGGGTGGTCAGCGGGTGACTGGGGCGCAGCTGCCGCATGGTGGCCAGCGCTCGCAGCTGCAGCTGTTGCGCCTCATCGAGTGTAGGGCCAGGGTAGCCGCCCATCCACGTAGGGCGTGCCACCCCTGCTGCCAGCTGCGCCGCCCACTGCGAACACAAGGCTGCCCACAGGCGCCGCAGCTGCGCCATGCTGGGCAGTGTGCCCGGCCTGAAGAGGCGCAGCAGTGTGATGGCGATTTCGTTGGCCAGGCTGCACACTGGGCCAAACAGCTGGGTGTGCAGCTCGTCCAACAGCTGCGCCACATTGGGGTAGACGCTGATTCGCGGGCGCTCGCCAGGCGGCGTGTCTTTGCTGTATAACACCGTCTCAACGTAGAACTGGGACAGGGTGTTGAGAAAGCCGCAGTACCGCTGCGCCAACTGGACAGACACCTCGCTGGCATGGCGCTGCAGAGCTGTGGAATGCCGCACCAGCCCCATCAACAACTGCCTGTGCAGGTTCAGCGCCCACTGAAGCGGCACGCCTATGCTGCACAGCTCCTCCAGACCGCCGAGGAAGGACAGCACCGCCGCAGAAAAGTGGACGGCATGCTCTGCGGGTTCAGCCGCTGGGCCATCTAAAGCTGCAAGGCTCTCCTGCGCCGCTGCCAGCAGCTCGTGGGCACGCAGGAAGCCAGCCTCGTCATGGCTGCGCTGCTCCGCCGGCACTGCTGCCACTGCTGCAAGCCGCTGTTGCAGGAAGTCGGGCGGCGACGACGCAGGGGCGTCGGCGGCGTCAGCAGCCGCCGAGCTGGAACCGGGCGCTGCCTCTGCGCTCGACATGCTGCTGCGCCTGGCAGCCCGTGGCTGTGGTTTTGATTTGGGCAGTGGACCGTGCCTGCGCAAGAGAGGAGGCAGGAAGCAAGGATCTCGAGCGGCAAGCAGCCGGGGCGGACCAATCGCGCTTGAGGACGCACCTGAGTTCTAAAAGGTGTGGCCAAACCAAGTGCGGTGGGGCCGACACCCGAAGAAGCCGAAGAAGGAAGGCGAAAGGTTACAGCAGGCTGGCGCGCCGCACGGTTCACAGAAATGCCTCAGTGGACGATGGATGTGACAAAGGGAGCTCCAACAGGCTCTATTACAGTGCAGCGCCTAAAGAAGCAGCGCTGGCGGCAGGCTGGCGGCCGCCGCTTCGCTTTATGAGCCATGCAGTGGGCCAGACTGAGTCTCTACACACTCGGCAGCCATCGAATTCAGAATTGGCAGATAAGCAGTGCGCCATCAACTCATGCAGCAGTTGTGCTTCTCTCCGCCCTGGCCGCTCAACCAGTGCCATGCCCGCTCAGCTGCCATCACTCGCCGCTGCCGCTGGCTGCCGCTGCTCATTGTCCTCCTCCAGGTCTCGTGTGAGGTCTGCCAGGGCAAACGAGCGCTGCACCGCTTTCTTCCACTTGCCGTGCCGCCGCGCTGCTGCTGCGTGCGTGATCTGCGGCTCGAACAGCGTGCCGCCTGCAGGGGCGGCCGTGGCGGGTGTGGTGTGGCGAGTCTGATGCGCAAAAGCAGGCATCCCCTGGCGGCAGCAGCCTGCTCCACTCAGCACCCAGCATCGCGGACCGGCTGCGCGCCCCCTGTCTCACCAGTGTTGTGCTTCAGGTCTGTGAACGCCTCCTCCTCAGTCCAGAAGCCCACCCCAATGCCCGCCGCCAGCGCAGCCCCCAGGGAAGTGGTCTCAAGGTGTGCTGGCCGCCGCACTGGGACTTGCAGGATGTCGGCTTGCATCTGCACAGGGGTGGGGCAGGTGAGGGGTGGTTGCAAGTCTCATCCGCGTGCTTGAACGCGTGGACCAGCCATTTGTCCTGCTACTGCAGTCCGCCTGTACCAGCTTGCTGTCCACACTGCATTTCATTCGTGCACAACACACTAAAGCACAGGCAGCCCCGCTGCGCTGCCGCACCTGCATCAGCAGGCTGTTCTGCGAGGCACCTCCATCCACCAGCAGCGCCGCCAGCTCGCCGCAGTCAGCATCGGCCTGCAGCCGGCAACCAAAGCGGGGGTCAAGAGGGTTAGACAGCATAGCAACCACGCGGCCACAAATTGGATGCAGGCCCTGTGATCCCCAGCAGCTGATGCTCTCACGTCTCCAATTCAGACCAGCTGCCGCCCAGGGCTAGCAAGACGCTAACGCAATGCCAAGCAGGCGCTAAAACCCGCCTGCATCGCCTCCAGCACGTCACGCGTCTGGAAGCAGATGGCCTCCAGCATCGCCCGCACAATGTGCGCCTGCGCAGCGCCGGCAGCGGCGGGCCAGGAGTTCCCTTGTTGGCCTTGTGCACAGACAGAGCACAGGGTGGCCAGTATTGGAAGGAGAGGCACCTCAAATGCCGCGGGCAACCATGCTACTGGCTGAGCCTGCAGGCATGCACGCAGACCAGCTCCCCACCCTCTCCCAGCCACGCACCCTGGTGGTGTAGCCGGTGAGCCCCAGGATGGCTCCCCGCGCGTCGTCCTGCCACCAGGGCGCCAGCAGGCCGCCAAACGCGGGCACAAAGTACACGCCGCCGCTGTCGGGCACTGAACCAGCCACCTCCTCGCTCTCAGCTGTTTGAGTGTGGAAAGGCGGGGTGGAGCAGGCAAATCAGCACAGCAGCTCGACCAGTGGTGCAGCAATGGTGCGTTATTGCAACATGCCTGTACATGCGTGCCACATGCACACAGCGACATGCCACCGGCAGCACGAGGCCAATGCCTCCTGTGCCGGTTGATCCCAGCCAGCCTCACCTGCGCTGCCAATGAAGCCCATGCGGTCCCGCAGCCAGCTGATGCCCTGCCCCGCGATTGCGATGCTGCCCTCTAGCGCGAAGTGTGGCTCCGCATCAGGGCCAAGCTGAAATGGGGACAAGGGTGCAGGTTGGTAGGCGGTGTGAGGACGCAGCAACCCGTTGAATCATCGAAGGTAACATGCACTGCTGGGTATAATGCAGCAAGGCTGGGCGCACTTAGCAGCTGCTGTTCAGCCTTCCACCCACCCGGAAGGCCAGCGTGGACAGCAGGCCGTGCCGCGACTGCACCAGCTCCCGCCCAGTGTTGAGCAGCATGAAGCAGCCTGGCGGGGGAGGGCAAGTGAACAGGGAGCAGGCAAGCATGAAGTGGAGCTCACCAGCACAGCCCTGCCTGGCATAAGTGCTGCAGCGTCAAGCACGATGGTCAGCCCGCAGGTTAAGTTTGAAAGCAGCAGCGCAACCGCCAGCTGCACCACCAACCGCTTCCCCCTAACCAACCTGCTAAACCTGCCTCCGCTCCTCCCTTCCGCACCTGTGCCGTACGTGTTCTTGGCCTCCCGCACAGCGCAGCGCTGGCCCACCATCGCCGCCTGCTGGTCGCCCAGGCAGCCGGCAATGGGCACGCCCTCTAGTGCATCCATGCCCTTGATGGTGCTGTGGCGGGGAGCAGGACAGAGTGGGAAGTTGTGTCAGGCATGACAATATCATGCACAGAAGGAGAGCTGCAGCTTGCAAAACTTGCAGTGAGCGACATGGCAAACAGCCATCCACGGGAGCACAACCGGTGTAGCAGCTGCAGTCAGGCTGTGCCTCACCCGTACACCTCCGCGTTGGAGCGGATCTGGGGCAGCATGGCGGGCGGCACGCCAAACAGGCGCAGCGTGGGCTCGTGCCAGCTCAGGCTGCGCAGGTCCATCAGATTGGTGCGGCTCGCGTTGCTGGCATCTGTGACGTGCAGGCCGCCGCCGCCAGCACCGCCTGTGGGGTAGGGCGCAGTCAAGAGGACGGGATGTGCTGGGGCAGTGGAGTGGCGGCAGTGTGGTGCTGCTGCTGCAACGGCGGTGTAGTGCCTGGGGCTGGACTGAATGACGACCGGCAACTGAGGTCCGGACATGCGTGGTACGGCAGGGCTCGAACAACACGAGTGCCACCATCACAATGCCGTTTCAACAAGCGTAGACATCCTGCCTCTCCACCCACCTGTCATGTTCCAGATGAGCCACGAGTCGACGGTGCCAAACAGGGCGCGCCCCTCGGCGGCCGCCTGCGCAACTGCCGGCACGTTGTCCAGCAGCCACTTGAGCTTGTAGGCGGAGAAGTAGGTGGAGATGGGCAGGCCCGTGACTGCGGTTGGAACAGAACATGGCATCGATCGTTGAGTTTAGAGGCAGAGAGCATGGGCAGGCCCGTGACTGCGCTTGGAACAGAACAGCCGCATGCTCGTTGAGAGAAGGGAAGAGAGGCAGGCCCGTCATGGCTAGGGCAAGAGCTGTCGTCAGGTTGGTTGGGTTGATTGAAACGAGGGCAGGAGCACTGGAATGACGGCGGCTGCACAGTAGTCTGCTGCAGAAACCGCACACTGAAGGGAGTGCAGCTGTACACTGCTGTGCTGCTCACCACCCACCCACCCACCCACCCACCCACRRGSKCGGAAGTAGTCCTGGCTGCCCAGCTGCTCCGTCAGCGTGTGGCAGATGCCCGCCGTGCGGTTGTCCAGCCACACAATGGCATTGTGCAGCGGTTGCCCTGTCTCGCGGTCCCACACCAGCGTCGTCTCACCTGCAGCAATGGTGGGCCAGGTGCAGGGCGTCATATGCAGGGCATCATCTCATGGACTTCAGAATGAGCGCCACACTGTGCAGTTACGGTTATCAGTGATGCTCAACGCCACACTATGCAGCCCAACATGCATCCACACTAGCAACCAACACAACCCACAACCTCGCGCTCACGCTGGTTGGTGATGCCCACCGCCACCACGCTGAGCGCGCCGTACCGCTCCAGCGCGTCCTCCATGGCCTGCTGTACCGCCGCCTGCACGCTGCCCCAGATGGCCAGCGGGTCCTGCTCCACCCAACTGCGGGGACGGGAGGGGTGGCAAAAACAATGAGCAGCATGCTCAGCAGCGGCAGCACATGGTGAGCAGCAGCTGCAGATGGGGGCGTGGGTGGCCAGGACTAGAAGTGCATTCCATCCACGCAGCGGCAGCAACAGCAGCCGCATACTCACGCACAGGCCAGCAGCAACTGCAGAGCATGGCAGCTTTCTCAGCCACCATATGCGCAGGGCCGCCAGGCACAGCGGCCAGGCAGGCTCTTGACCGGCACTAGGCAGCTTCGCATTGGCAGCACAGGACAGCTGCGCACCCAGCCCGCGGGTAGATTTGTGGGAACTCCACTTGCGCGCTGGCCAGGGGGCGGCAGTCTCGGTCATACAGGAAGAAGCGGGTGGACTGGGTGCCCTGCGGCAATAAAAACAACAACAACAAAACACCATGGATGTGATGTATGGACGCAAACGGAAGGTCCGCGCCACAGCAGCTGCCCTCATGCTGGGAGGACAAAATCATAGTGCATTGGACAAATGCAGTTTGAAGCTGCAGTGCAAATGGCAAACAAGCTGTTGCAGGGGCTTGCTCCTCGTGCCGCTGCCCACCTGGTCAATGGCCCCCACCACCTCCATGGCTGCGGCTGCTGCGCCTCTTTCACCAAACGCCTGCACGTCAGCGCAGACAAGATCACATGGGGAGAACAGTGGCAGGTGGGCTGGCTCCCAAGCTGGTCGGCAGCGCCTTGCTGCCGGTGGCAGCAGCGCTGAGCAGGCAGCGGCGGCGGCGGCGGGCTGCAACCGCCGTCTAGTGCCGTTTCAGGCCAGCGCACTGGANTCAGACCATCAGCGTCACTCCCGCACCTGATCAGGGCAATGCCAGCCCCTGTCGGAAGCAGGACGCGACAGCAGCAGACGGGCAGCCGAGGAGTGTGGATGCTCGCACGTGAGCAGCTCACAGATGACCTCTGCAAGTGTCTAGGAATGGTCTGAGGTAGCTGCCGAGCCAAAAGCACTGCTCACTTGAATGCCTAGCTGGCGACGCTTGCATGGAGGACGAGGGCCACCCCTTCGGGCCGTTCGATGCAGATTTGACATCGTCACCATGGCTATTAGGCTGCTGACGGCCGGCAAGCTGCTGCAGCGGAGGTGGGTTGGCGAGCCCTGTGGTCTCTGCCCTTCCTGCCGCCAACCCCGCCGGGCCGCTGCCGCTAAAACCAACCACATTCCGCCCCCCTGTGCAGCCTGCAAGGCTCCAGCCTGCGAGCGGCGGCACGTGCCTTTGCCGTCGGCGCCACCAGGTGCGAGCGGCGTGCGGTGCCCCGCCCAGTGATTGAGCAGCTGGTGGTGCTTGGTGTAGAGACAGAGACACGTGAATCACGATGCAGTTGACATGTGCCTTTGATGCTGACATGCTGCCCCTGGCGCTGCCCTCGCTGCCCTGCAGGCGCCCGCTGCCGCCGGCGGCTCGGCGCAACCTTGCAGGTGCGCCTGAGCAGGTGTTGCGGCCTGGGGCTGGGGGATGGGTGCCATTACGATGCTGTTTTGAATGCATTGTTGCCCATCGGCTGTCCTACATCACTGCCTGCTCACAGTGCATCCACACCGACATCTCTCTCCAGGCTGGCGCTTCCTTGCCACGGCAGCCACGGCAGCAGGTGACGCCGCCCCGGAGCCGAAGTCCTACCCCTACGGGCCCACGTCCGTGAGTGCAAACAGCTGAATGCTTTCGGTGCAATGGTGAAGCAGCCGTGCCGTCGAGAGCAGACTCACTGCATGCCGTAGGCTTGCTCGCGCTGCGCTGCCTTCATGCCGCGCTGGCGGTCGGCGGTCGGTGTGCCCTGCCGGTGTGGCCTTGCGCGCGCGTCGCGGCAGGGTTGATCATTCATTTCGAGACACAATGGTGTACATCACGGACCGCCACCCCGTAAGGCGGCGCGCTGAGAGCAGCCGCAAACTCAGCGCCCGCTGCTGTCCACCTTCTGGCGCCCTGCCGGCTTCACCGCTGTCCCACTGATCTGGATCTCGTTGTGCATTGCTGCAGGTGTCCCTGGACCCGCGGGAGGTGGCCGTCACCGCGGCGGTGAGTGCCTGCAAGACCCAGCCTCCCTTCAGGCTTGCCAGCCTGATGAGAGACATCACGATATTGCAATGCGCTGGGCCGATCGCTTGTTGACCGGCACCGGCTCTGCCATCCACCGCTCCACCGCCACCGCCGCCTCAACTGCTTGTCCGTGCTCCTACTCTGCAGCCGGGCGCGGCCAACTCCTGGGCTGGCGACCTTCTGGTGCTGGGTGTGTGCGAGGATGCATTTGAGGCACCGGCTGAGGGCAACGAGGGGCCTGCACTGATCAAGAGGTGCGGCGCGCATGCTGATGGTGGTTGGTTCAGGCGCCAGTGGTAGCAAGCATTGCATTGTCATGGCAGTTCTGCAAATCGGCGGTTGCACGAAAGAGCACTCAGCATTGAGACGCCTGTACACCCTGAGTCTGCTACCCTTCTGCATGCATGCTCCCTCTGCCCCCCAATGCCAGCACCACCATCCACTCCTCTTTCACCACCCACCGCAGCGATGCGCTCAAGGCGCTCGACGCGCAGCTGGGTGGGGCGCTGAGCGACATTGTGACGCGCTACGAGTTCAAGGGCAAGGCGGTGCGTGGCTGCTGGCCTGCTGCCGTGCCTGGATCGCCTGCTGTACGCATCCTGCCGTGCCTCTTGCTACAGCAACTGCTTCAGTAGCGAGCAGTGCTGCTGCTGCTGCTGCCGCATCTGTCCAGAGCCTCACTGCGCCGCCCTTATCCCATGGGCCTGCTGCTCTGCAGGGCAGCAGCCAGACGGTGCGCTGCGGCGGCGGCTCGGCGGCGCACTATGTGACGCTCTGCGGCCTGGGCTCCCGCGACAAGCTGAAGGTGGTGGCAGGTGCGCAGGCAAGGGGAGGGGCTGCTGTGTGACATGATGCGTGCCCAACTGTGGCACATGCAGTTGGTTTTGCAGCTGCATGATGCTAACCAATGGCCTGCAACGTGAGCTTGCCTGCGACTGCGCATCAGGCCAGATCGCACCAACCTTGCCATCCATGCATGCTACACATTCTTGTCCACCTGCCTGCATTGCGTGCCCTCGCAGACTGGGGCACGTCTCCCTTCCAGTCGCTGGGTGCCTGCGTGGCGGCCGCCGCCAAGTCCACCAAGGCCAAGACCGCCGCCGTGGCGCTGGTCGACAGCCCGCCTGCAGATGCGGACGCGGCTGCCGCCGCCGGCAAGGTGGCCAACGGCCTGCTGAACGGCGGCTACGAGTCCACCCGCTTCAAGACCAAGCCGGCCAAGCCCACGCTGGAGAAGGGTGCGACCAGTGCTTCTGGGCGGGCTGCTTGTCATGCTGTGCTCTGTGCTGTTTGTGTACCCAGCTTGCAGCTGCTATTCTACCCCGCTTACAACAGAATGTCCCACCCTGCTCCTCCCCACCCCTCCCACCCCTTCTCTCTTACCAGTGGAGCTGCTGTTTGCGGGCGGCAGCGACGCGGCGGCGGCTGTGGCGACCGMCTCCGCCCTGGCCAAGGGCGCCATCTTCACTCGCTACCTGGTGGAGGCGCCCCCCAACGTGTGCACCCCCACGTGAGGCGGGGGGCAGTTGTGGGCCTGCTGGGCGAGGTTCTCGGGTTTGCTGGGGTTGCTGGTGTTTGCAAGCTGGAAGCTGGGGTTGCTGGTGTTTGCAAGCTAGGTGAACATGAATACGATTGCATGCCTCTTATCCCCATGTGTCACAATCATCACATCACCGCCCTCCCTCCTGCGCAGCTACCTGGCTGAGGCGGCGGCCAAGATCGCGAGCGAGGCGCCCGAGGTCATGAGCCTGGAGGTGGGGTCAATCAGGGGTTGCACAGCAGATCGAGGTGTACTTGTAGAGTGTTGCAGCAGGCTAGAACATTGCAGGCAGAGTCGGACATGGCAGCTGATCTTGGCTGGTTCCCCTTGCTCGCTTGCACTACTGTGTCAGGTGGGCTGGACTGCCAAACATGCTTTATGTTTGAGCACTGCCTCTCCTTGCTTTGGCGTTATTGCTGCAGGTGCTGGAGAAGGAGGAGTGCGAGAAACTGGGCATGGGCCTGTTCCTGGGCGTGTCCGAGGCCAGCGCCGAGCCGCCCAAGTTCATCCACCTCACCTACACGCCCAAGGGTGGGTGATTTCTGTGGGGGCTGGGTTGCATGGCGCTGGACGGGTGTGTTGCTGGGGGTTGTGCTCAGCAACAGCGGTGGAGGGGTTCGCTCTCGCTACCACACCATTTTGGGCGTTCTTCAACGTAAGTGCTGCCGCCCAACACAGCAATGCCGCCCTACTGTGGACCCTGTGCAGGCGAGGTGAAGCGCAACATTGCCATCGTGGGCAAGGGCCTCACGTTTGACAGCGGCGGCTACAACCTCAAGGCCGGCGCCGGCTCCATGATCGAGATGATGAAGGTGGGTGCATGGGACTGGGGGCCCTGGGCGCTGCTGGCTGGCTAGTTGCAGGGATCACTGCTGTGTGCATGGCTGCTGGAGAGGGTATGCGCTGTGAATGCCCATATGAGGAGGCGTGCTGTGCGGCGGTGCCCCACCATTCCCCCAGCTACCGCACACTCATTCCCTGGTCCTCCCTCCTCCCACCCCCACCTGCTGCAGTTTGACATGGGCGGCGCGGGCGCCACGCTGGGCGCAGCCAAGGCGCTGGCGCACATCCAGCCTGAGGGAGTCAAGGTGGGTGGCCCAGGGCAGGGCCGGTTGCATCATGCAACTGCACGCGCCCTGCTGGTGCACGCAGCCGCAGCATGGCCACACAATCGGCTGCGGGTCGATGCGCAGCTTATGGCCTGCCGCCCGCCAACCCCTCACATCACCAGGTGCACTTCATCATCGCCTCGTGCGAGAACATGGTGGACGCCAAGGGCTGCCGCCCCGGAGACATCCTGGTGGCCAGCAACGGCAAGGTGAGGAGAGGGGGCGGGTGCTGGGCTGGGTGCTGGGCGAGGCCTGGGCGGGCAGCCCGCCCTGGTGCGCTGCATCGCTAACTGCATGCTTGTCCTCTGATAACGTGCGGAACTTGTGTGCTCCCCCGAGATTGGCTACAGCTCATGCACTTGTTCATTTTATTCTATCTGCAGACGGTGGAGATTAACAACACCGATGCCGAGGGCCGCCTCACGCTGGCGGACGCGCTGCTGTTTGCGCAGAACCAGTGCGGCGCAGGTCCGTGGTGGCGTGGGCAGGGTGGGCAAGCTGCCCCAGATTGATGCACGTCCTTGCCAGCTGAGGGTGCATGCCGCTGTGTGTGCAGGCTGCTGCACGCACCTCCAGCAGATCATTTGGCCCTTATCCACAACCCCCGAGTTCCACTCCACCTGCAGAGGCGATTGTGGACATTGCCACCCTGACCGGCGCCTGCATGATTGCGCTGGGAGACGGCATGTGCGCCCTCTACTCATCCACCGACGACGTGGCCGCCGCCGTGCAGGCCGCAGCCAAGGCAGCGGGTGCGCTGAGGGGTGTGGGGCTGGGCCGCTATGTGGGTTCTCGCTGGCTGGCCAATGCCTGTTCTGCTCCGCACCTTCTTGTCTCAAATGAAGCAACCTCGCCTGCACCCTGCCTGCCCTGAAAAGCAGCCTTCCCTGCCTGCCCGCTTTGTCCGCAGGCGAGAAGGTGTGGCGCATGCCTCTGGAGGACAGCTACATGGAGCAGCTGAAGAGCCCGGTGGCGGACATGAAGAACGCGGGCGGGCGCCTGGGCGGCTCCATCACCGCGGCCCTCTTCCTCAAGGAGTTTGTCAAGACGGACAAGGTGGGTGGTGGGTGCTGCAGGCCTTGATGGGTGCTGGGATGTCTTGCTCAGCGGAGCCTTGGGGCGCGCGTTGTGGCATGTGGGTGCTGCCGCTGTGGAGGGTGCTGGTGAGCAATCACTTTTACAAGCAATTGCGTTGCGCTTACGGGCTGCTGCTGACCTGCCTGGAACTGCCACCGCGTCTCACCTGCTGCAGGTGCAGTGGAGCCACCTTGACATCGCCGGCCCGGTGTGGCGGGAGAAGGAGGGCGGCGCCACCGGCTTTGGCGCGCAGCTGCTGGCAGAGTGGGCAATTGGCCAGGGCAAGTAAGCCCGAGCGCTGTGAGCAAAGGTGGCGACGCCTGGGGTGACCAGGCACAACACCCACCGCCACGCCGTCGCAACAACCAGAGAGCGAAAATGAGCGCCACCCCGTCCGCTTCGGATTGCGCCAGCCATTTCATTGCCCCCTCTCAGTCTATGACCCTGACATCCCCTTTTCAGCATATGACAAGAGCGTGTAAGCCAGCTTCTAACGAAGAGATGTGCTGCTGCATGAGGCCGGGGATCAGCCGCAGTGTTGAAGGCGGCGGCCGCCGCGCGCAGCACAGTCTTGTTGCTCAGCCGCCTTCTTATCTCGCCTTTGGTGGCCGCCAGTGGCTTCTTGGTGAGCAACTACAGTGCAGGGGGGAGGGAAGGTGCGAGTGCGGTTGGGCCGTTCGCAGCCGCACAGTCTAAAGGGGGCCACCGGTGTTCTGGAGCTGGCATCCGCGGAGGCCAGTCGGTTCTTCATCGAGCGCGGGCAACCACAGTCGCCGCCGCCGCCGCCGCTGCCGCTGCCGCCACGGCAACCACCTCCCCGCTGACGCCACCTGTCGCCTCCCGCACGTGCAGTCTTCACAACCAGTACAATGTCTGAGAGCGACCCAATCACTCCCAAGACGTGCGCCGTGTGGTTCGGCTTGCTCTGCTGGATCATATTCTGCCTCACCACGGGCCAGCTGCACACTGCCTGCCGGCGCGACGGTGAGTACCCCATCTGGGTGCAGCTGATGTTTGACTTGAAGAGCAAGAGCGCCTCAAGCACTTGACTTCAAGGGCAAGAGCATGAGATAAGTCTGGGACGCAGACCGCCACCCCGTCCACATCAGCTCACAACTTAGCAGCGCCACGCCCAGCATGCCCTGCCCTCTCTGCCCGCCACGCAGAGGTCTCCACAAGTGACCGCATCAGCCTGTTCACCGCAGCTGGCATCCCCGGCCACGAGTCCTGCTCCTACACGCTGGTGAGGGCTGTTGAGCAGACTGCCAGAACAGCGCCAGCCAAGGTTGCAGGCTGCGCAGCACACAGCATCGCCGGCACCCACTTCGCTTCTTGCCTGCTTCACTGCCACCTGTCCTGCCTCGTCACCCTCACGCCTCTGCCTTCGAACAATCTCTGTGCAGGGCTGGCCGTGGCTGGTTGTATTCCTGCAGCTGGCGTCCACCGCCCTGGCTGGCTTGGCGCTGCTGCACGCCTCGCGCCTGCGTGTGGGCGCCCTGGCCTGGGTCTGCCTCTCGTCCTGCTTCATCTGGCAGCTGGCCAACACCTACCTGCAGCTGCACTACGGGGCCGAGGTGTATCCCTCCTCCCGCAGCGCAGGCGCGGCCAGCGCCGCTGTGGCAGGTGGGCAGTGCCTGCCTCAGATGTGACCTCCGCGCTTGCCTTTGTGCACGCGTTCCCCTTCCTGCCCGCTCACCAATGAGACGTTGCCCCCTGCAGGCCCGACGCTGTGCGCCTTCTCCAACTTCATCCTCATTCTCACACTGGGATGGACCGCAGCCAAGTGGTGAGTGAGGTTCAATTGGCCAAGGGCCGAAGACAAGCAGGTACAGCCTGGTGACACCCCGTTGCACACTGCGCCTGACACGTCTTTTGCTGCTGCCCTGCAGATCCTGCCAACCTGTCGCGTGAGCACCCGCTGTATCAGAACTGAATGAGNTATTTTTAAATTTTCAAGCTGCAAAGATGGCAGTGTGAACATGAGAAATGGACAGGTGGCATGCGACGGATGGCAAGTTGCCGTAGAGGGAAGAATTGGTGGAGGGGAGTGGGCAGTGCAGGAGCGGGAAGGAAAATGCCCCGTGCAGTGTCAGGCAAGGAACCAGAAGCAATAGGGCACCGCCGACAGCATGAGGGGCGGAGGCTAGTGGAGGCAGGAATCTGTGCAGGCGGCGATGGAGGGGCACAGGGCAGAAAACAATCAGAGGCAGGGACCCAAAAGACATGGTAGCAACGCTCATGCAGTGGAGAGATGTGTGTGTAGCACAAGGGTGTGCAGAGCAGTGGAGTGTTTATGACAGAATGGCTTCTTTATTCCGGCCGATGGCRGCCCACATGGCAGCTTTGTTTGATAAAGGCAGGTGCTTATTGTGAGCCAGAACGGGCTGCAGCGGCCAAGGGCAGTCGCTTGCTGCCGGCGAGGCTGCTCCTCTCCTCGCCTACTCAGCGCATCAATCCAAGCCGGCCAGCTGCACCACGCTCTTCATGAGTGCTACAGCCGCCTCGTGCTGCTTCTCCTCCGCCATGGCCGCCACCAGGCGCGCCTGCTGGTCCTGCTGCGCCCGGATGGCGGAGGCTACGCCGTCGCCGCAGGCACTGGCGCCACCTGCAGCCGCCAGCGCGCGGCCGGGGGCGGTGTGGGCTGCTAAGTATTTGCCCACCAGCTCCCCAGTCAGGCCGGCGGCGGCGCCCTCTGGCGTGGCGGAGGCGGCGATCAGCTGCTGGTACAGTGCCACGCTGTCCACAGGCAGCGCCGCCGGTGGTGCCGCCGCAGCTGCCGCCGCTGTGGGCAGCGACAGGCCACTGTTCTGGCGCAGCATCTGCATCATCAGGTCCAGCGAGGTGGCCACAGCGCAGCGGGCTGGCTTGGTACCCTCCACTGCTGGCGCCGCTGCGGGGATGGCTGGTGCTGCTGCCGCTGCCGGCGGTGGCTGGGGAGAGCGCTTGGCTGCCGCCGCTGCCTCTGCTGCTGCCTGCGCTGCACGTGCCGCCTCGGCGATGGCCGCGGCGTGCTCATCTGCTGCAATGCGCAGCTCCTCTGACTCAGTCAGCACCAGCAGCGCAGCAGCTGCCTCGGCAGCAGTGGGGGTGCTGATGGCCACCTTCTTGGCTGAGCCAGGCGGAGTGGCAGCCACTGCGCTGCGCGGCCCGCTGCGCTGCCGGCGCACAGAGGGAGGGCGGCTGCCGGGCGTGGTGCCGGCGGCAACCTTGGAGGTGGCGGCATCCTCTGCACGTGGGTTAAGGGAGGGATCGTGGTGAAGTTCAGCATTGACAGACAGAGGGGGGAGCCCAGGCACTGGCCACAAGGACAGCAGGCAGCTCAAGAGTAAAGATTGCCATACATCGGCCACGACAGAAGCATGACACGCAGCCAGGCGATTGTCCGACCCACACAGCCTATGCACTTCCCACCCACCTTCCCGCGCGCTCTGCCAGCTGTAGGTCTGCATGCTGCTGCTGTCGTCGCCGCTGCTGCTCAACGACAGCGGCGACAGCAGCCCGTCAGAGGCTGAGCGGGGGGTGGCCTGCTTCCGCCGCTTCTGTGCAGGAGTGGGGCTGGGCGTGGGGGAGGGGTTGCCACCCAGCGCTGCCGCTGCCGCTGCCACCGCGCCCGCCGGTGGTGCCGTCACTGCCGCTGCCACCGCCACGGCGCCGCCGGGCGGGCTCCGGCCAGTGTAGCGCACCGCGCAGCTGGCGGCGCAGAACTGAAGGCCGCAGGGTCCTGCCACGCGGTCTGCGCTGGCACAACCGCAGCCTGGGCAGGTCCAGGGCTCGCCTGCCGCTGCCGCCTTAGACGCCTTGGTCTGCGCCTCCGCCACGACCTGTGCTGCCGCCCACATGGGGTGGTCACGGATGGTGGGCGGCAGGCGCAGCCAGCGCCGCTGCATGGACTCGGTGTCCTGCAGGGAAGGGGAAGAGAGCAGGGGGCAGCTGGCGGGTTAGTTGCATCAGGTTGGGAGGCCAACCGGGCTGGGGAGACAACTAGACAGCTGCAGCCTGCCTGCTGGACACCGCGGCGAGTATATGCCAGCCTGCACAACACACTCGCTCTCACCATTGGCAGCCGGCCCTTGATGAGCTTCACGCCGCAGCCGTTGCACAGCAGGCCCTGGGAGCGCCACTGCAAGCAGGGGCAGCGGCAGCAGGAGGGGCAGCCTCAGGCGGGAAGGAGCAATCAAGTTGCCAGGTTGAGCAGCAGATCTGGGCAGCGGCAGGCCAGATCTTGCTGTGTGAAGCATGCATCCCGATGCCCCATCCACTAGCACAGCATAGCAGTTGGTGCCAAGCCCTCCTAACTTGCCTGCGTGGTGCTCGTCACGCCGCACTCAATGCACACCCTGCCCTGCATTTTGCTGCTCTGCCGCCGCCGCCCGCCGCCGCCTGGGGACGGCAGGCTGCCTGAGGAGCCCCGTGGCGAGCGGAACACGCCCTTGGCCTGACCCACAGACACTACTATGGCGTGAGACACGTCCAACTGCGGTGGACGTGGCGGCCGCATGACGCTCGCCGCCACCGACTGCTCGCCGTCATCCGACCGCAAGCGCTTGCCGCCAGCCGCCTCCTCTGTCATCGCCACAGGCAGTGATGGCGGTTGGTCGCATCCCGTTGCGTCTGCCATGCCGCCCACTGCAGGCCCAGGTGCCGTGAAGGGCGATGCCGCAATCGTGAAGCCTGCCGAGCCGCCGCCTGCTGCAGCGCCATCGTGTGGCAGCGGCAGCGGCGGCGGCGCCAGCTCGGGGCCTGGAGCGCAGGGGCCAGGGGCGGGAATTCAGCACTTCCACCCGGCGAACAACGGGAATCGGATGCTTATCTGACTTGCAACGAGGAGCAGGCGCAGGATGGAGATGCCATGGCTCTGCCAGCAGCTATTGGCCGCGAACACTGCAGATCTTCCCACCTGACGACATGTGTAGGCCTGTGGGTGCGCCTGATAGCCGCCGGCCGGGTGCCGCGAGCCTCGACCGCTCGGGCAGCGGGAGCAACCTGACACCCCTGCCAAGCCCTGCGGGCCTTCTCCTCCTCTCCCTGGGTGTGGAAACGCCAGTTGAGACGCCAGATCTGACTTGCAAGGGCCGCAAAGCGCGCACATGGCGCATGTCCGGCCGGGTCCGCTGGGGAGCGCTGGGCGCCGGCGCATTCCCAGATTGCCGGGCTTCCTGGACCTGGCGCCGCGGTGCCGATTGCCGGCTGCTCAATTGACCACTTGCACTCTTTCCACCATCTCCCCAGTCTCGCAAGCCCTCTCCAGCCCTCGGTAGGTGAGCGAGCTCGTGCCTCAGGACTGTTATTGCGGGTGTGCGCAACGATACAGCTTAGAGGCAATCATGCAACGTGAATGTAATGCACAGGACGCCTGTGGGGAGCCTTCGTGGCGCACTCCAGGCCCACTGCTAAAACCCCAAGCCTCCCTGCACCCCTGCAGCCGCTCAGCATGTCTGACAAGGAGCAGCAGGCGCAGCTGCGCGCCGAGGTGAGCCCAGGAGCTGTAAGCACAGCCAGCCGCCGACCTCCGCCACCGCCCATCTCCCCTCCCGATTGGCACCTCGCTTCCAGACTTCCAAGCAGGCCTGACGTGGCTCTCCCTGACCCCGTCTCTGCACCGCAGGCACCGGTCTCTGCACCCAAGCTGCCGCAGCCGGTCCACGTGCCTGTGCACCAGCCGGCCCAGGCGCCTGCGCCCCGTGCCGCTTCGGACGAGCAGCCGACGTCCCCCATCGTGCAGGGGTGGGGCACCAAATGGAGCCTCAGCAATGCATGACCCCTGCTAAGCGCCGCTTAAGTTGTCGCCGTGTTGGGGTTCGACAGCCAGCGGACAGCAATCAGACCAGCCAGACGGCAAGAGCCGACCGGCCTTTGCATCAACCGTAGCTGCTGCCTCAGCCAGGCGTGTTCTCCTCCTGTATGCATTGTGCGCTTCATGTTTGTCCCTGCTCACCTTGGTACCCTCTCATACTAGTTCCTCGTCTAGCATCCGTTGCAACCTCTCCTTATGCTCTGCTCCAATCGCATCCCGCTGTGCATCTGTTTTACTCCTCCCCCGAGAGATGCACCTGTGTGCGGCCATTGCAGACCTGTTGCCAGCCGGGGCAGCCCAGTGGCACAGTGGATTTTCTTTGTGGCTGCTGTAAACAGCCCTCAGAATGCCTTGACATTCATGGCGGGTGCATCCGCCCTTTGTGCGGGCAGCCACGGCGCCCCTTGAATCATTGAAGCGAGGCACGGCGCCGCCGAGCTGTCGCCCCCGAATGACCAGATGACCAGCCGGCGCTCGGTGTGCCGCTGAGCGCCTTGCTTCTCAGCTTCATCTGGCCTTGCTGGGAGCACCTGCGGGTTCAAAAGCCGCGCCGGCCGGACAGCCTGCGCTGGCCGACAGCTTCTGTGTGCTCGACAGGAGAAACGGCCCGATCATCTTGTTCTGGTGCGGATGCTTTCGCCGATGCAGCGAGCAGCTTGCCTGCGCGGCACCAGGGTTTGCCAGGCCGCGCCACTCGCACCACTCCTTGCCTCGCTCACACCCACCCACCTGGATCCGTGAGGACAGTCATGCGAGCGCGTGCGGCAGGCAGGCAGAGGCGCCGGTGGCAGCAGTGACGGCGGCGCCTGCACTTCCGCCTGCCGACTGCCCGCCCTCCCCTCGCTGCCGCTGTTCAGGGCCCACTAGCAGCCATGTGGTGCCAGTGGCTGGACTTTTCCAGCGTGGCAAGCACGCTGGGATTCTGGCAGCGCTGGCTGGTGGCCTCGCTGCAGCACAGCCCCAGGAGCGCCTGGCCCTCCATCGCTGAGCGCTTCTATCGGTGAGCAAAGAGTGGAGGCTTGGATGCTCTGCTATGGCTTGACAAGAGCTGTTCCAGAGACCATTAGCTTGCAAGGCGGTTTGATGTTGCCTGCAGTCGAGTGCCTGGCAACGGCATGTGCGGTGTGGCTGCGTCGCCCGGCTCGACCTGCCCCTGCTGTGCTCTGCCCGCTGCCTGCCCGCAGCACGGGCGATCCTCTGGCTGTGGCGCTCGCCATCTGCCTGCTGGTGGGCCTGCTCTGCCTCGTGCTGAGCATCCCCACCAACAACCACTCCTGGGTGCGCTTGCGGGCCGGCACTGACGTTCTGGCCACCTGTTTTAGTTGCTGCCTGAGCACATGCTGCCGTTGCGGTGTGGGGCAGCGCGAGCTGGCTCGGCTGCCTGGGCACCCCAGCTGTTGGTCTCACAGACCTCCGCTGGCCCGCTCTGCTGCACAGGTTGACAAGCTGTGGTCCATTGTGCCCATTTACTATGCCTGGTGAGGGGATGGCAGGGCCACTAGCACAGCTGATGGTCGTTGGAGGGCATGCACGCCGTCCTGTGTTGCCCCGCCCCTCCCGACCGCCACTGTCCTCCGCCCTGCCCCAGGCACTTTGTTCTGCACGACAAGCTGCTGCACCCCGGCGTGCCGCTAAACCCGCGCCTAGTCATCATGGCAGCGCTCATCACTGTGTGGGGCAGCCGGCTGACGTACAATTTTGCACGCAAGGGCGGCTACCGGTTCGATGCGGAGGACTACAGGTGGGGGGGCTGGGGCTGGGAGCGTCAGCATGACGATGCACACACTGCAGCTGTTGTTAGCACAGTGTGGTGATGCCAGCGGGTGTGGCGGCTGCACGCCTGAGCTGCTGCCAACATGCCCTCGTTGCTTCATGGCACCCCTGCCACCCCGCCTGCCCGCCACGCAGGTGGCCCTACATTCGTGCCCGCATCCACCCCGTGCTGTTCTTTGTGTTCAACGCCACCTTTGTGGCCTTCATCCAGCACCTGGTGCTGCTGGGCCTCACCACCCCCGCCTACCTGGCCTGGCAGGTACGCTCTGCGCCTGCACTGTGCCGCTGCCATTTCCTTGCACTTGCAAGGAAGGCTCTGCCACGGGTGCTTGAGCAGCCTGGGTGGCAGCATTGCGAGAAAGCTTGCAGCAGGTGTAGTCTCCAATGCTGGTGGCCGCTGGCAGGTGCAGCCCACTCTCGACCTGCTGTTGCCTGCAACACACACCCTCTGCCCTGCAGAACGCGGGCACGCCGCTGAATGAGATCGACCTGGCTGCCACCGCCCTCTGCGCCTTCTTCATTGCATTCGAGGCGGTGGCGGACCAGCAGCAGTGGGCCTTCCAGGTGCGGGCAGCCATGCACGTGCAGCAGGCCCGAGTGAGGCTCCCGGTTGCACCGACCCACAGCTGCGGAGCATGCAGGCCTGCTTTGCTGTAGCCTTTTGATGCACCACTCTCAGCTGCGGCTGCTTGAGCTGCTCAGCAGATGCATGCCTTCCCTGCCCAACATCTTCCATAACCGTCCCTCCATCACCGCCACAGACCGCCAAGCACGCCAAGCTGGCGGCGCGCAAGCGGCTGAACGCGGAGCAGGCCCAGGGCTTCCTGTCCAGCGGCCTCTTCCGCTACTCGCGCCACCCCAACTTCTGGTGCGGCCGCTCCGCTTGAGGCCTGAGGGGGCTGGTGCGGCCACTCAGCCTCATGCCTGGGGGGCTGGCATGGCATGCATGGCATGGCACAGAGTGGCATGTGTGGAGATGCGGTTAGGGCGGAGTGGTTGTGTCGTGGTGCCCTTGGGTGCCATGACGGCCGCCCTGCTGGCTTTGTGAATGCTGCCCTCGCTGGCACCACCTGCTGCAGGGCGGAGCAGAGCCTGTGGTGGTCCATGTACCTGTTTGGGGTGGCCGCCTCTGGTGAGTGCCCTTCTTGAGCTGTGGCTGGCGGCTGCTGCCACATTTGGCCGGCTTTGTTGCAAGCAAACACACCTGTCTGTTCGGCTGGTGACGGCAGGCGTGATGTGCAGTTCCAGTTTTGCAATGCGACGCTCAGCTGCCCGGACAACCCTGCCGCTCTTCCCACCCTCACTCCCAACACCACCCACCCACCCACCCGCCCTCTACCAGGCCGCTGGCTCAACTGGACGATCGTGGCGCCGCTGAGCCTGAGCGCCATTTTCCAGGGCAGCACGTGGCTCACTGAGAAGATCAGCGTCTCCAAGTACCCCAAGTGAGCAGCCAGAAGCTGGGCTGCTGCGGCTGCTGCTGCTGCGGCTGTTGCTGCTGCTGCTGGGGTTGGGGTGTGCACTAGCAGAGCACCACCTCGTGTCTGCATGGTCAGCCATGCGCTGCCCATCTGCTGAACCAACACTCAGCTTAACTGCCCGCTGCCCACCGCCCGTATCGCAGATACAAGATCTACCAGCGCACCACTTCCTGCTTCCTGCCGCTGCCGCCCGCCAGCGGTGTCATCTCAACCGCTAGGGAGAGCGCTGGCGCACCATCTGAGGTTGGCGCACGCACCCCCCGCACACCACGCACCGCCCCACGCAGCGGCCGCAAGACACGGTCTGCTGCCACGCCTGGCACAGCCACTGAGGAAGAAGGACAGCCTGCAACAGTGACGCATGAGCAGGAGGAGCAGGCAGCCGCGGCGGCCACCACCCCCGCCACCGCCGGCAAGCAGCGGCGCGGCCGCGGGCGCCCGGCCACCCGCCCAGCAGCCGCTGAGCAGCCCCAGGACGGCTCGGACGCTGAGCCCGCTGGTTCCAAGCGGCGACCGGCTCGCTCTCCCAAGAAGACGGCCCGTGTGCTGGCGGCTGAGGAGTCGGCACCTGCCCCAACCCGCATGAGCACACGGCTGCGCTCCCGGGCAGCCTGACCGCCCTCAATCACGGCCTGACCACCCACGGCCTGACCACCCACCAGCCTGTTGACTGCAGGCCACAAGCTGCTTGGCGCAGCTGTGCCGGTGACAGCTTGCGCACCGCTGCAGCCGCTGCCTGTTTGACCATCCACCCGTCTGCCTGACTGCCCCTGCTGTGACGATACATCTTGCTGGCTAAGCGGCACAGCTGGCTGCATGCTCTTGCTTGCACATTTGCCAAGCGGTACGTCGCTGCCAGCAATTTTCCCCGCTCCCAACCGCGCATACCATGCTGGACGGACTGCCTCCCACTTGCTTTGCATCTTTGGACTCATCTGGTTTTCCTGGCTGTGCCTGGGCTCCTGCCGTAGCCTGCTGTGATCAGCCTCATGTTTACCCCGAATCAGAGTTGGTGTGCTGGAAAGTGCAGCCCGGCTTTAGTTGCTTCAGTTCCGGAGAGAAACGGAGAGAGAGGCAGGAGAGAGCAAGAGACAGTGGCCCATCTTGGCTGCGCAGCCGAGCACGCCTTGCTCGGCACTCTCCTATTTATCAAACATACCTCCACCACTTGTGTTCTTGCCGTTGAAAAGATACGATGCCTGGCCCAGTGTCTTGGAATGGGAGGCAGTGTGGCCGTTGCAGGGGTGGGCGGCGGGTGGCCGGCAGCGGGCGGTGGCGACTCTGAAAGCAACGCCATACCTGTTGGTCCACATTGTGCCAGAAGCGGTCATTGTGCCCTGCTGCAAGCAGCGGGAGCGAGGCGTGCAAGCGAAAGCATCCCAATTTGTGCGATGGTATGCTCACACGCTGCCNGTCCCGACGCTGCCCAGTCTAAAGCGATCACTTTGCTCTCTCAGCCCGTTTGAAGCTGCCGTAGGTACCAGCAGCGGGCGTAACCCAGCAAGCTCGTGCGGGTTTGCAGCCTGCCCACGGGCTGCGCCCCCTGATCCTGTAGACTGCTTCGCACCGACGCTCTGACAAACAGCGCCGGTTGCAGAGCGGGAGCAGACATGGGCGGTGGCGCCGCCGCCGCCGCTCCCGCTGCCGCTCGGCCAGGGCAGGTGGCGGCGTGGTGGCACTGGCTCATTGCTGCGTTGCAGTCGGAGCGCACGGCTTGGGCGGTGCAGAATGCCGTCGGCACCATATTCACAGGCAAGCAAGCCGGGGCTTGCCGCTCCACGCGTGCACTGGTCTTCTGCTGCCGCCACTCCGCAGCCACCGCCCTGCCTCTGTGTCAAGGCGCATGCCCTCGGCCCTGCCGCAGTTCTGNTTGTGATCATACTTGACATCCAGTTNACCCTGGCCTGCCTCTGCGGCGTGATGTACAGGTGGGGCCCGCGGTCTGCTGCCTTCCTGCCTCGCCGCTGCTGCCGCCGCCGCTGCCGCCGTCGGCCNTGCCTGGCGATGCCGGCAGCTGCTCAGCCTTCCACCTTTTCTCNGCCCCTGCAGCGCCTCTTCCCTGGTGCTGTCTCTGGACCGCTCCATCGGCGGCCGCCNCTTTGGAGGAGTGGTCTTTATTGGGACTGTANTTTACGGGCGCATCCCTGGGCGGCGGCCTCGTCTCGCTGGCATGGCTGGCCCGAGGCGACAGCAAGGCACTGCTCGACTATTTTGGAGTCAGCAGCATCCCAGACCTCCCAGACCTGCAGCGCGGGCAGGACGCAGTGGCCGCGCTGGCCGCGGTGCCGCTGCCGCCGCTGCTCCAGGAAGCGGTGAGCCTCCTGCCGAGAAGGGGAGAAGGGCGGGTCTGCTGCTGGTGCTGGAGCTGCTGCTGCGGCAGAGCGGGGCTGCTGCTATTTCTCGCCCTGCCAAACGGCATGGGCGGCTAGCCTTGCCTGGCTTCTGCAAGCACCTAGCATCGTGCCGCCTGCACGAGCATCACGCCACAGCCGCTGATAAGCACCCTCCCCCAACCCCGTCCGCATGCCCCCTCCTTGTCTATCAGGCTGAGAAGGCGATTGAGCTACTGTCCCGGCTGCTGGGCGTGCTGCTGCCGCCTGTGTCCACCTCGTACTGGGCCCTGCTCATGGTGCTGGCAGCAATCGTCATGGCGCCGCTCAGCGCGGCGCGTGCCCAGCGCGAGTTCGGCAAGGGAGTCATCATTGCCATCGCCATGGGTGAGGGGCTGCCCCTGCTTGCAATCGACGAAGGGGGGAGTCGGCATGCCATTGCCATGGGAAAGAGCCTGCCCTGCAAATGACGTGTAGGCGCTCACCGCGGGGACAGCCGGCTGTCGGCTGCAATGTATTTTCCTGCTGCCACGCCCCGCCCGCCCCGAGCAGTGTTTGTGTCCTCCATGCTGGTCTTCGGCACCCTCACACCCACACTGGGCGAGCACCTGTTCTGGACAGAGGTAAGTGCCTCATCCTCCTTGCATCAGCATGCAAGTGCTAGCGCTGCCGAGCTGCAGCGGGCCAGTGCTGCTGCCTTCTTGCGTCGCGCCTTTGGCGCGTGGCTCGGGCGGCATGTGTGTGGGTGCCGCCCACCCAGCCTCATTCGACTGCTCCTGATCACTGCACACTCCACCCACCCACCCACAGGTGGTGTTGGGGTACTTCAAGATCGCGTGCGTGGCCACCGCCGGCAACCTGCTATCGGCGACCTTGGTGTACGTGCGCTCAGCACATGACGACCTGCGGCGGCGCTGTGCTGCGCTGCTGCGCACACAGGGCCTGCGGATCTCCAGGTGGGTGCTAGCCTGGGGCGTGCGGGCCAGGTTGCCGTGCAAGTTGAAGGGGCCTGACCTGCACGGCTGTCGCGTTGCATGCAAGATCAGCCCTGCACGCCAACCCACAGCACCCCTCCGCTGCACCGCAGGTTGGGCACCGCGGTGGGAGCCGCAGCCTCTGATGTGCCTGCGTTGGCAGCCGAGCAGCACCAGCTGCCAGGCCCCAAGGACGCAGCAGCAGAGATGGAAGCGCAGTTGGCGGGCATTCAAGCTTTCATTGATGCCCGGGTGGCGGCTTGCTGCAAAACCGCTGGCGTGACAGCTGCAGATGCCGCCGGCTTTAATGGCGCCCCAGGCGCGGCCGAGGCAGCGCCAAGCGGTGCTGAGGTGGCGGGGCTGTTGCCCATGCCAGCTGGCGCTAGCGATGCAGACCAGCAGCTGATCTGGGCCGAGCTGGAGGTCACTTTCAAAACGGTGAGCGATGGCTGCAGCTGATGCATGGCATGTTGCCCTGTGCACAGCTGGAAAGCCTGCACCTGCACAGCTGAACAGAGGAGATGCGGAGCATGCAGTGCTGCCGGGTGCGGCCGCGGCAGCGCTCGAAGCATGCACCCCCTGCCTGCCCCCTTGGCCCCTTTTTGCAGGCGCGGCTGGAGCCGCCGCTTATGTGCTCCCAGATGGGCTCAAGTGTGGCCAAGTATGCAAAGCTCAAGCAGGAGCTTTTACGGCTGCAGCAGGCTACTGCAGTTCTGGGCCGCGGGCAGGCCGCCTGCCTGGCCGCCCTGCGCGCCGCCGACGGCGGGCCTGCGCCCACCGCTGCGGCTGCACAGGCGCTGCGTGGCGCGCTTGCACACGCCAGCGCCCTGTCAGCTGCCGCCTGCGCGGGTGCCGCAGAAGCACTTGCGCACATGCCGGTGCTGGCGCCCTMTTCCGGCRCAGCGCTGCGCTGGCGCCCGCTGCCGCTGGGC
This sequence comes from Chlorella ohadii, assembly GCA_025026875.1. Taxonomy (NCBI): domain Eukaryota; kingdom Viridiplantae; phylum Chlorophyta; class Trebouxiophyceae; order Chlorellales; family Chlorellaceae; genus Chlorella; species Chlorella ohadii. Next base: position 321,750 of record JADXDR010000027.1, read on the forward strand.
ACGTGGGCAGAGGCGCAGGCGCAGGTGGCGGCAGCGGCGCGCCAGGTGTCCGCCGCCTACCGTGAGGCTTACCAACAGGAAGGGCTGGACTTTGCACTGAGCCTTAATGTGGAGGGGGTGAGTGATGGCTCGGGCCGTGCCTGGCAGCGGCTTGGGCTTGAGTTTGTGAAACGTGATGCAGCAGGCACATGTGCTGCACCTGCGTGGCTGGGCCCTGCCAATGTTTGGCCACCTGCTTCCTCCTTACCAACCCACACACTCCACTCGCAGCACCGCGCCCTGCTGTTCACGGTGGCCGAGGCGGCTGAGCTGCTGCATGCGGCTCAGGCAGCTGAGGCAGCAGCCGCTGCCGCCCTGGACGTGCCCGTCAGCCCAGCGGCTCCGCCGGCTCTCGCCAATGGGGCTGGCTTGGACTCTGCGGCCACCAAGGGCGATGCTGTGGATGATATGGAGTCTGGCAAGCTCGATGCCGGCCGGGCCGCTGACACAGCGAGCGCAGCTGGGGGCAAGGTTCGCCCNTCCGCATTGCGCCGCTTAGCAGCCAATCCCTACGTATCCAGCTTTGCCGTCCTGCTGCTGCTGGCCAGCCCGCTGCCCCTGCTCAAGCTCACGGCGGATGCTTGCTGGACCGTGGCGAAGGCCGTGCCTGGGCTGCTGACCAGCGGGCAGGCGTGGCGGCAAGGTACGGGGGCTGGCCTGGCTGTGCTGAGGGCGGTGCATGCTGCTGGATGAATGCACTGTGATCTCATTTGGACCCAGCTGCTCTGTCGCTCACAGCCGCCGGCCCTGCCGTCCATACCAAACAGCTCTGGGCAACCGCATGGTCCAGTACGGCCTCAAGTACTGGGTTGCCATGACCGGCACCGTGCTGGCCATCATCGCAATCGAGTGGAAGGTGCGCTTGAAGTCAGGGTGGCAGCGGACGCTGCTGGGAGCAGCCGCCTGCCCCAGCGCGGAGTGTGCATATGCGCCCTGCCCCAGCGCGAAGTGTGCATATGCGCCGCGGGTATGCACGTGGCATGCCCCAACCGCCCTGCGTCACTGCTGGACGCCCGCTTGTTGCAGGGCTTCCCAGATGGCAAGGGACCGCTGCAGGACGCTTTCCAGCAGGCCAGCGACTTTGTGGTGAGTGCGAAGCAGTGATGATGAGACGTGCTATCCTGCTGCAGTGCCCCCATGCACTCTTGCTCCGCCGCTGCAATGGGTCTGGCGGCGGGCGACTGCATTGACAGTGCACACGCAGCCCCACCCTCACAGATGCTTGTGGCCCACCCTCCATCCACCCACCCACATGCATGCAGATCTGGGGCCCCATCTATGCCTCCATCACTGTCGCCATCTGCCTGCAAGACACGGTGAGGGCAGCGCTGTGCCCTTCAGGGCACAGCAGCAGGCGGCAAGGAGCGTGCAGGGGCAGCTGGCGGCCTGTTCCTGGTTGCACGTGGGCAGGGCCCAGCACCAAGTGCTCACTTGCCACCTGCCTTCTGTTTGCCTTGGTGCCAGGTGGAGGCTTCCCTGTTCCGTGGCATCCTTCGGTCCACCATGACGGTCCTGGGAGGCCTCTTTGGTGTGTGCGATGCGTGAAAACCCAGCCGGACAGGGCTTGGGAGCTTGCAGCGGTACTGTGGCAGTGTGGCAGGGCCGCACTGCTGCGGTTACCGCCGCCGCACGTAGTCAGGGGCCAATAGTGGCCCAGAACACCCCATGAGTGACCCGGGACAGTTAGGCCTGCCCTGCATGCCTGGCTTCCTCATCTCTGTGCCCCGCCCACCGTCCACCCACCCGCAGGCTACTTGGTGATGCTCAACGGCTCACTGGCGCAAAACCCCTACTGGGTGACCGCCTGGGTAGCCAGCTTTGGAGGCCTGGCCGCCCTGCTGGCGCCCGACCGCTCGCTGCGGTGCGTGAGGGTGCAACCGTTGCTTGCACGTGCTGTGCAGCGCCGGCCTGCTCACCCCTCCACCTGTTCTGCCTTGGGCGCCGCCCGGGCTCCCACGTCCTTTTCAGCCCTGCTCGCTCCTCCACCTGCTCTGCCACCCCACGCCGCCTGCTAATCTGTACCTTACCTGCCCTGTCCCGTTCTCCCTGCCTCCCAGGTACTCTCTTTTCCTGGCGGTCTTTACCTGCAATGCTGTGATCCTCTGCCAGTATGTGGGCTGCTGCGGAGTGGCCGGGGACCCCGAAGTCTTCGCCGGCAAGGTGCGCATGTTTTGGCAGCGCCAATGGGTGCCGCAGCAGAACTGGAGCATGCGCAGCGCATGCACGCAGTTGGGCTGCCGTTTGGGGCCTGTCGACCTGCCA
>JADXDR010000027.1:324249-338519 GCA_025026875.1 Chlorella ohadii
CATGCTGGAGGACCAGACCGCTGCACTGCGCGCCCCGCTGGGCCTGCCGCGCCGGTGCGCGTAGGGTCACTGTGCTGCCGTGGCGGGGGCTTTTAAGGCTCGCTGCTGCGGCTGCAAAGCGGCATGGGCCCACGGAGCGTGTCGCTGCATGTGACGTATGACGGTACCAACCCGCAGTGCACGGACCAAGTGCCACATGCCGGCATCGCACTCCTCACACACTGCAGGATGCACACTGAGGTGGCGGCTGCGGCGGCGGAGCAGCGCCCCGTGCAGACCACTGGCTGGCTGGAGGCTGTGGATGAAGGGATGCAGGTGTGCTTGCTGAGCGGTGCAGGGAGCAAGTGCAACACTGCAGCCACCAGTCAAGTGGCTGAAGGTGGCTGCAAGATGCCATGGTCTGATGCGCGCCTGTTGCCCCCCTTTCTGCAGGCGCCCATGGCTCGGGTGGCGGCTGACCTGGAGCTGTCGGTGCTGGAGCGCCGCCAGATGCCTCTGGTGGGTCCGATCCTCGGCAGTGGTTGGGCGCAGTATTGCGTGCATGCGCAGGGCAGCACAGGATGTTGTGCTCAGTGATAGTCCATGTTTTATTCCCTCCTGCCTCTCATCGCCCGACTTGTTGCCTCTCCCATTGCCCCACTGCAGACCTGGCACCTGCTGCCGGAGCCCGCAGTCGTGCGGCTGCTGCAGCAGGCGGTGGGGGCGCTGCAGGACAGGCTCGCCGCCGCGGCTCTGGTGCTGCAACAGGTGCGTGGACCAAAGAGGTGCCCTGTAGTGCGCCAGGGCTGGTGGTGGTGTGGCGGAGCCGTCTGGAAGGATTTAGCTGTGTTTGACTGGAGGGCAGCTCGTCGCATGGGCAGTTGAGAGGATCACACCACAACTCTCCAACTTGACTCTGCCCCAACAACAGGATCTGTTCATCGAGGCGCCAAAGGGCGGCCAGCAGCACGAAGCACCCGCGGTGGTACCGGGCCCGGTGTCCCGCCGCGTGCTGAGCCTGCTGGGCCCCGACAACACTGCCCTGCTGGAGGCGCTGCAGGCCCTGGTGGACGCGTGCGCAGGTGAGGCGATTTCCCCCCGAGCAAGGTGTGGTGGCTGCTGCCGCCGCCGTTTTTGGCGTGGCGCACCCGCCTGAGCAATCTGCACCCGTAGGCCATCGCAACTTGAAGCGTGTCTCATCTGTGCGCATTCTGCCCCCGCTGCTTGCAGCCAACATGGCGGCGCCGCTGGCCGGCAGCAGCCTGCGGCCGCACCGCTCAGCTGTGGCGGCCGCCGCTGAAGCAGCATGCGCCGCACGCATGCATTTGCACCGCCGATACCTAGAGGAGCAGCCGGGGGCGCTGCAGGAGGCGGGCGGGCACTCGCAGGGCGACTTTGCTGTCCAGGCCTGGCTGCACGCGATGCTGCGCTCAGCGGACGAGGTGCGGGGGCAAGCAGCCGCACAGCTGGTCGCTGCTGCGGTGGGCTGTGTGCGACAACCGTGCAGCTGCCCACGCCTCCCATCGGAAGCTCACCTGCCAGCGTACTTGCTTGGAGAACCCTACCTGCCTGCCTGCATCCTCTGCACACCCGACCTGCCTACAACGCATCACCTTCAATACCACCCGGCCAACTGCTCTGTGCACCTCCCTGTGTACCTCCGCAGCTGGTGGTGGCGGCGCGCCTCCTGCTGCTCGAGCCGGCCCAAGACCGCGACGTGCTGGCAGGCTGGGTGCGGGCCTGGCGCGGGCACCGCTCACCGCCAGCCTGAGCAGCAGATGGTGGGCTTGCTTGCTTGATGCCCCTACGACCCAATTTCCCACTCCCAGCATCATGCCATCTTCAATACCTTTTTCTCTGTACTGCATGGTTGTTCATTTTCTACCAACTGCCTGGCCCCCTTATTTTGCACCTTTGGATTGCCTGCTCCTCCTGGCACTGCCTCAACTACCCAAACCCTTGTGTTACATCCCTGGAATGGAAATGGCGTGCATGAAAGTAGCATTTTTCTGCTGGTTGTCGCAAAGGTCGAGTGCAAATGTGGTGCTCAAAGCGTGGCAGACGAACTGCTGTGCCCTGGTGGGACCCAAGTTATGGCAATCTGGAACAGTGCCCAGTGTGTTGCGGTAATCAGGGCCGGGATGGAAATGGGTGTGCAAGTAGTCCAATAAGCAAATCGAAAAATGCAGAGATGCAGTCCCATGCAGTTGCGTAGCACCACAAGGTGCAAGCGGTGTGTGCTGCTCAACAGCAGTAACAATCAGACACTGCCAGCCCACACTGTTGAAACAGTGATAGCTGGCCATCAGTTGCAGCTCCCGCAGTACTGGCGATACTCCTGCCGGCAAAGAGAAGCAGCAGGACAAGGTCAACGGGATTGCAGCAGAGGGACCTTGCAGCTTTTGCTAGCTGCACTGGCGTGGCATGCCGGGCACAACCACACAGCGCTGAAGCAGCCTCTGGTGCCCCGCACCTGAGACAGCGCAACATTCCGCGCGGCCATCACAAAGCCGTACTCCCAGCAGGTGAGATCCCATAAAGCACAGTCCTTCTTGTTCGAGTTGTAGATCTGTCCAGCATGTGCGGAAGGCAGCGTGTGGGCGGGTCAGACTGCTGAGATAGTTGGCCAGCCACCACCAATCCGCCACCACTGTGGCACAGCATGCGTCTCTCCACGTCAACGGAATGCATTACCCGCTGAGGTACATACTCACATCCCAGGCCTTGCTGGCCAGCTGGCTGTCGCAAAAGCAGTTGGGGGTGCCGCTGGCAGCGCAGTAGGTGGAAGCCTCCAGGTCCCTGTTCTCCTCCAGGCACCGGTCGTGCTCGTAGCAAGCCTGCACAAAAGGTGGGGGCAGTGGATGTCGGCAGATGCCGCGCAGAGGAGTGGAGCAGGGCATTGTACAACGACAGGTCCACACCATACAAGCTAAACTGGCTGCCCATATGCTCAGCATGCACGGCAGGACGACTTGGGCAGCTTTTCAACCGAATGCACCTGGTCCAGTCCGCCGTCCTCGCTCGTCGACAGCGGCTCCTTGCCTTCCTTCACACCGTCGCACTTACCACCGCAGTAGTTGCCCCACACGCAGGTGCCGAGCAGCTCCTGCAAGTGGCCAAGGCAGCCCGCCTGTTCGGAGCAGCGCATGCAGTGGCAAGCCATGCAGCAGTCCAAAAATGCCCCAGTATTGCTGGTCGGCAGGTTCGATGAATTCATGCGAAAGCCCAGTGCCCACTCCCTGGCTCTGGTATCTATGTCAGGCACTTAATTGTCCAAATCAACATGTTGAGCCAACCTGAGCCACGTCTACGGCAAGCTCGGCCCCGGATTGAAAGGCGTTCTCGCGGGTTGCCATCGGCGCAGCCAGCATTGAGTCGTTGCCGTCGAAGTCGTCCAGCGCAGGCGCAGGGGCGGGGGCGGGCTCCCAGGCAAGGTCCTCCAGCACCTTGCTGCATGAGAGAGAGTGGAGCGGAGAGAGGGAATGGAAAGGTTGGTGGCATCTCACTTCGGGTCCATCTACTGGATGCTGCACAAGGCGGCATGGTGCGAAGCTCGGGATGTGGCGGTCTCACGAGATGTGCCGCCGGCGGCGGGCAATAGCAGCGCGGCGAAGGCATCATTCCGCCCACCCACCCTTCCTACCGGGTGGAGAGCCTTTCGCGCGCACCGCCCTTCGCGGCTTGAGCCTGTGCAAGAGGAGGGAGGAGGAGCAGCACGTTCGAGCAGGGTGGACCCCTTCGTCGTGGAAGCGACAAGCCGCCACCGGGCCGTCTCCCCGGCCCATCTTGCGCACCCCTGCGGCGGCGCAGAGCAGGGCGAGCAGCGCCAGGCCGGCGCAAGGTGCCAAGCGCGCAATGCGGAGGGACATGCTGCCTGGACTTGGGGGTGGTGGCTAGCCTGACGGCGATTGAGGATGCCCAAAGGCGAAATTAGGTGGAAGAAGGAGCACTAGCAGATGGTAGCCCAAGTCCCAGCCAAGTCCCAAGTCCCACCGCTATCCAGGCACATGCTGCGTGCGCTAGGGCACTGTGAGTCTGCTGTGAATGAAGGCGTGATGAATGTGGATGCATGAGAGAGCTGCACTGGCAGCCAGTGCAACGGAACACTGCAACATGGGGCGCAGCTTGTCGGCCGACCTCCAGCTGGCCAGCACGCGGCAGCAGCATCGTGGAGGCAGCAGCATCGTGGCACGTCTCGGCTTCCTGGCACGGCATTGCGCATGAGCTGCAGCTAACTGCATCCTTCTGTAGTCGCAGCGCATCTGCCGCAGTAGTACCAACTTCTCACAACAAAGTGTGTGGCAGCAGACTGTAAGGGAGGGTGCTCCTTGCCAGTGCTCATGCTCAACCCTCCCCCCTGGCTGCTGTGCTCATGCACCTGTTGGTGGCACCCCGGAGGCTCGTTTGGCCACCGCCCCATTGGCAGTTCAGGTTGCAGGTGCAGCCTGCATTATCAGCGCAGCGCAGTGACATGATGCACTGTATGCCTGCTGCTGCTGCAACAGAGCTAAAAGGGCAGCGCTGCCGCCCTCCCACGATGCGCCAGATCACACAGCGCTCATGGCGGCGCCGCCCGCTGAGGGTTTGGTCAGGGGCCCTTGTACCGATCGCATTGCAACCCCGGCAGGCGTTGGATCACAGCAGCCATGCAGGCAGCGGCGGGTGAGTGCGAGGGAGGCCGCTGCCCTTGCGGTCACCGAGTGAGGCGTGCCCCAGCGGGCTCACCCTTGCTGCCTGGTCGTTCGGCGTGCCATGCAGGTTACACAAAAAGCTGCAGGCAGGCGGCGGCGGCCTGCCCACGCCCGGCAGCGCAGCTGGCGGCCCGACCGCGGCGGCCGGCAGCCACGCAGCAACCCACCGCCAGGAGGCAGCTCCAGGTAGCCGATGGAGTCCTGGGCGGGGCGCATGCGGTCGCTGCCACTCACCTCGGCTTGCTAGCGGCTGCTGCGCGGCCCTGGGGCAGCAGATTGGCCACTGAACGACCGCCGCTGTCGGATGGTCCGCGCTGTAGGACGGGTGGGGGCTGCTGCTGCTGCCGCCGCCGCCGCCGCCAGCTGCCNGCCGCCGCTCATCCTGCAAGCGCCACCTTGCTGCCCCTGCTCTGCAGGCGCCCCGGGCGGCAGCTGATGTGGCTCCCCCGCAGCAGGGCGACGATGTGTACGCCTATGAGCCGCAGCCGCTGGAGGAGGGTGTGCGCAAGCACATGCTGTCCGTCTTTGTGGCGGGTGCGCCCCTACTTTGACGTGGGATGAGCAGCTAGTCATGACTGGTTGCGGGCGCGGTGTTGTTGGTCCAGCAAGCTGCTGTGTGTGTGCTCAGGCACAGTTGTTGGGCGCCCGCAGCTTTGCACTGCTGCACAGCCAGGCTGCCATCACATGCTGCCGGGGCTGCTGTGGCTCGGCACACAATGTCATGCGAGCTGATGTGTCGCTGCATGTTGCTGTACTGCTGCTGGGTGCAGATGAGCCCGGCCTGATCAACCGCGTGGCGGGCGTGTTTGCGCGGCGCGGCGCCAACATCGAGTCACTGGCTGTGGGCCTGACGGTGGACAAGGCGCTGTTCACGATTGTGGCCACTGGCACCGATGCCACCGTGGCCAACCTCAGCAAGCAGGTGCGGCGGGGTTGTGGGTGGAAGAATGTGCAGGCCAGTGGTGGGCACCTGTGATGTGATGTGTGCAGCGCCTGTCAGGTGCTGCTCGGCAGCTGCTGTGCAGACTTTGTATACAGCTGCGGTGGCCCTCGGCCTTTATTCTAGCTGACATGTGGCTTGTGCAGCCTTGGCATGTTCAACCATCGCACACGCTTTACCCTCCTCCCTCCCTGCCACTTGACGCCACCCCCAGATCGCCAAGCTGGTGAACGTGCGGTACGTGGAGAACATCACGGATGAGAGCCACGTGGAGCGCGAGCTCATCCTGGTCAAGGTGCGGGGGAGGGCGAGGGGAGGTTTGCAAGGGGACGGAGGCCACGCGTTCAGCAGCTAGGAGCTGCCTAGGAGCTTGATCCACGGCTTCTTGGCAGGGTGCTGAGCAAGCAGTAGGGGAGGGGCTGCGCAACGCTCTGCTCTGCCCGGCTGCTGGGCAGCAGAAGCTGAAGCAGAAGGTGTTCTCTCACTGCCACACCAAGGAGGTGCAAGTTGCACCCCTTTGCGCAACACATCTCTCACACCTTCACCGTGTTTATGCCCGTCCCCCACCCGCCGCAGGTGCACGCGCCGCCCGGCCCCACCCGCACCGAGGTGATGCAGATTGCGGAGATCTTCCGCGCGCACGCCGTCGACACCAGCGAGCGCACGCTCACGCTGCAGACCACGGGCGACGTGGGCAAGGTGCGGCAGAGCTGGCGGCCCTGGTGGCGGTTGTGAAGCGGTGATGGCATGTGCGGCCCGATGCTGCTGCTGCTGCTGTGTTGGTCAGATGGTGGTCACGGCTGCTGTGGCAAGCGACATGTGGTGAGCGCCGTTGCCTGCCCGCACCACATGCCGCGCAGATCGAGGCCTTCAAGCGCAGCCTGTCCAAGTTTGGGCTGATTGAGCTGGTGCGCACGGGGCGCATCTCGCTCAAGCGCGGCGAGCGCGTGTTCGACACCGGCGCGTGGATGCCCAGGCAAGCGCCCGCCGCTGCTGCTTGCCTGCTGCCTCTTGCTTGCTGCTGCGGCTGGGGTGGCGGCTTGCCTAGGCTGCTGCGGTCCGATGGGTGTGCTATGGTTCAGGAGGTTGCATGCGAGCAGTATGCCTGGCATGCAGCAGGCCATATCAAAACCAAGCTCGCTGCTGCGCTGTTGACCGCTTCGCAATGCTCGCTCACAGCCGCCCCTGCCCCGCTTGCCCCGCCGCAGGCAGCCAGGCCGGCCGCACCCTGCAGTGGAGCAGCCGCCCGTCCACAGCGGCGACGGCGACATCTACGACTCCGCGGCGGTGAGTATTAGTTTTGTTGGGATGTTTGTTGGCCATGTCGACATCTATGACTCAGCGGCGGTGAGCGGCCGGCTGGTGGCAGGGGGCGCAACTGGGCACACTGCATGCCTTGTCGCCCCGCTGCGCATGCATTAAGTGTCATGTCAAGTGGAAGCAGCAGGCGGCAGCGACCCAAACATGCTTTGCCGTTGATGCTGAGCAGCCGTGGACAGCTCGCTCACCCCCGCACCCCCACCCGCGCCCCTGGCAGGTGCTGGATGCCGCCTATGACGCGGAGAAGGCGACGGAGGGCGAGCCGTACGTGCTGTGCATCGAGGTGCAGGACGTGCCGGGCGTGCTGAACCAGGTGGGCAGTGGTGAGGCGTTGCGGCTCTGCTGCGCCTGGAATGTTGAGGCTTGGGTCTCTGGCATACTGCCAATGGCGAGCTCCTGGGGTCTGGGACGTCGAGCCAGGCGTGCAGCAGGCTGGACCCCTGGCTGATTCTGCTGTCATCAGTGGCCCTCTTGGCAGCATGCCTATCCCCAAACCACCCTTCAACCCTTGCCCTCCAACCACGCTGCCCCCGCAGGTGACAGGCGTGTTTGCGCGGCGCGGCTACAATGTGCAGTCGCTGGCGGTGGGCAACAGCGAGCGGGAGGGCATGAGCCGCATCACCATGGTGGTGCCCGCCAGCACCACCGGCATCGCCAACCTCATCAAGCAGCTCAACAAGCTGGTGTACGTGGAGAAGGTGAGCTCAGAGGGACGGAGTATGCTGGCTTTCCCAGTGCCATACAGTGCTGGTTAAGGCGTATGTTCATGGCCTGTGGTGCGCCTGTGCTCCTAGCACGGCTGCCCTGTATCACATTGGTTATCATCTGGCAATCTGCTCCCCATCCTCCACAACCCTCCCCTGCACAGGTTGAGGAGCTGACGCTGGTGCCGCACGTGTCGCGCGAGCTCATGCTCATCAAGGTCAACTGCTCCGCCTCGCAGCGCGGCGAGCTCGTCTCCCTGGCCTCGGTGCGACCGCACGGCTGCTGCTGCTGCTGCTTTTGCTGCTGCTGCTGCAATGTGTCATTGTGATGGGCAGCGGGACAACGCGCCAAAGCTGTCAGCCTGTCTCTTGCAGTGTGGCAGCAAAGCTCGACCCATTGGTAGCACTTGCCTGTCCTGAACCACACCCTCGGTCCTGCCCCTGCCCCTGCCTGCAGATTTTCCGCGCCCTGGTGTGCGACGTGAGCGTCAACACCCTGACCCTGGAGGTAGGCTGGGCAGGGAGCGCAGACCTTCACCAGCGCGGTTGCTTTGTTTCTTCCGGATCCCCTGGGCTGGAGCCATTTACCACTCTTGCCTTGTGCTGGCGCACCACACGCTTGCCACTTATCCCTCGATTTCCTCCTCATCCCCTGCAGGTGACGGGCAAGGAGGACAAGATGGTGGCGCTCAAGGAGGTGCTGGAGCCGTACGGTGAGCGCACTTGTCCCTGGCCTGCTGCTGCTGGATCACTGCTTGGCTTGGGCCCTGCCTGGCTTGTGTCTGGCTGCACAGGGCCAACCGCGTTTTGCAGCTGCGCGCTGCTAAAGTCTTCATGTGATGTGGACAACTGCGCTGGCACGGTCCTCAATCCTGCGCCGCCGGGCCATCAGAGTCTGAAGGCTTGGTCATCACAAACTGTCCTTGCCCTGCCCCTGCAGGCATCCTGGAGGTGGCGCGTACCGGCCGCGTGTGCATGCAGCGCGACTCGGGCCTCGACTCCAAGTACCTGGGCCGCGTGGCCGGCTCCCGCGTCATGCTCTGAGGTGGCTCGTCCTGCCTTGTGCTCTGAGGCGGCTGGACCTGCGTCGTGCTCTGAGGCGCGCCCTGCGTCATGCTTTAGAGGCGGCTGAACGTGCTCTTGGGCACGCCGTCTTCCTGCCGGCACCATGCCCTGCGGCAGCTGGAGCAGCCTCTGGCATGGCGGCTGGAAACCGTCTGGGCAGCTGCATCGCCTGAGATGCCCCAGCTGTCGACGCCTGGAGAGCTGCATGCAGAGCCGCACTGCCCCGCCTTGCACCGCTGCACCATTTTGCGCCGGCAGCAAGGCGGCGGCGGTGCAGGCCCCCCCACCCTCCACAACCAATGAATGATGGCCAATGATACGATAGGCGCCACGTCCCGTGTACGCTGCGGGGCCCCTTTTCAGCCTGCCCATTTGCTTCGTCTGCACTTGCACTGCCTGCTTGGAGTTGCCAGTGGCCAGTGACCCAGCGATACCCTACACTCTTGTTGACTGTGCAGTGCTGCTTGACCGTTAGTCCATGCTGTTGTAATTTGTCTACGGCTGCTCGCTCCAGCGGCAGCAGGGGGAGGGCGTGTCGGCTTGCAATGATTTGCAGCGCCTCTGCACAGATGATGGCATGACATGCACGGTGCTCTGGCCGGCAGGCAGCAGTGGCGGCGGCAGATGCGGCAGCCAGGGCTGGTGCAGTGGATCGCTTTGATCTTCCCTGCATACCTGGAGCTCGAGTCAGCGGTTCAAACAACACAAGGAGAGCAGGGAGTTCCAAAACCCCAGTCGGCCTGAAGAGGGCGATCGGTCCGCACGAGCAGCCCATGGCCGCAACTGCTAGGGCTCAGGCGCTCGTGGCGGGGCTGCAGGACGACGCCACGCGACTGCAGGTGCGGGCGCTTGCTTCTGTCGCTGACAGCAGTCAGCGAGCTGTGCGCAATGCTGTATGATCGGGAGAGTCTGTCGCGATAGCTGTGCGCCGCTCCGCCACCACCACTGCTGCCGCCGTTGCTCACCGCCGCCGCTGCCCTTCCCTGCCCGCAGGCGCTGCGCGGCATCAAGAACTGCGTGATTGGCAACAGGCGGCAGAAGCAGCAGTACATCCAGCTGGGCGCCGTGCAGCTGCTGGTGGCGGCGCTGCAGTCCAACGACGCGGCGCAGCTGGTGCAGGCGGCGGCGGCGCTGGGCTCATTTGCCGCCAGCGAGCAGGGCCTGCAGGTGCTGCTGCAGCATGGCGGCATCCCCCACCTGCTGCGTGTGCTGGTGGGCAGCAGCGACGACAAGGTGGTAGAGGCGGCGGTGCGGGCGCTCAAGGCGGTGGCGCGGGTGAGGGGCTCCACATGCCTTGCTGGGATGGGCAGGCACTCGCTGTCATGGCTGGCGGGCGGGCTGCTCTTGCTCAGCTCTGGAGCAGGCATGGTTGACTTGCCCTCTGTTCAACATCTTGCTTCCAAGCTGCTGAATGCACTCGTGCCATGTGACTCACCAGTGCTGAGCAATCAACCGCCGCCGCCTCGCCCGTTTTCCTTCCACCCCAGTCGCCGGCGGCCCCCACGAGGCAGATCCTAGAAGGAGAGGGCGTGCTGCCCCGCCTGGTGTCCCTGCTTGGCTCACAAACCAGCAATGTGGCTGAGTCAGCGGCAGTCGTACTGGCCTGCTGCTGCGCCGGCGCGGCCGAGCAGCTGGCGGTGGCGGCGGCGGGGGCCATCCCCCCGCTCGTCGCGCTGTTGTCCTCACCACAGCGCACAAAGCAGGAGGCGGCTCTCGAGGCGCTGGCAGCCCTGAGCCGCGGCAATGCAGAGACCTCCCAGGCCGTGCTGCAGCACCGCGGTGTGGTGGGCAGCTTGCTGCGTGCCATCAAGCAGGGCGGCTCGCCGCACGCCCGATTTGTGGCGGCTGTGTGCCTGGCCAACCTGTCGCGCAACCTGCCGGCGGGGCACCAGGAGCACAGCCAGCAGGTGCGAGGCTGGTGCACCGCCGCCCACTTGACGTGTTTGCTTCCAATTGCCAGGCACGCTATCTGCTTGGAGTTGGCTCCAAGCTGCCCACAGTTGCGTGCTGAGCACGCTGCCCCAAATTTTCCGTAATGTGACTTGCTGCAGGACCTGCAGCAGGCGGTGCTGCCGGTGCTGGTGCGGCTGCTGGGCGAGGCGGGGGTGGCCGAGGATGTGCCAGGCGCCTTGGGGCAGCTGGTGGCCAACAATGCCGAGCTGCAGCAGGCGGCGGCGGATGCAGACGCCATCGCCAAGCTGGGGGCCATTCTCAAGTGCGTGGGCGCTGGGTGGCAGGACGATGCAGAGGCACTGCTGTGTCAAGGCATTGGACATCTGGGCATCCTGCAGGTCATAGGTACCGCCGGCTCGCCGGCTGGATGGTCGCAATCGCACCGTCATAGTGCCTTCCCATGCCTTCTCCCTGCGGCTCACCCACCACCCGCGTCCCTGCCACATCTCCCTGCAGCGACCCGGCGCGGCCTCCCCGGCTGGTTGAGGGCGCGCTGCGCTGCCTGGCCACGCTGTGCCTGGACCACGAGCCGCACCGCCGCCAGCTCATGGAGTGCAAGGTGTTGCCGCAGGTGAGGCGCACGGCGGACAGGGGTGCATGAATGAAACGTTGCGCGTGGGGTGGGCATTGCCTGCTGTTACAAATGTGTGAATGCGAAGGCATGCCTGTTGCAGCACCTAACAGCTTTTGTGCATGTCCTCTGCGCAGATTGCGGCAGCGCTGTCGGACCCGCAGCCGTCCATGCGCGCTGCGGCGTGCATGTGCATGCTCAGCCTGTCGCGCTCCACCAAGCTGCTGAGGTGCACTGGGGCCACCTTGCAGGCATGATGCTTGCCGACTGCCGCAGCACTGCGCAGGCCATCAATCATTTTAATGTGCATTCATGACCAACGGTCCCGAAATGTTATTTTGCTGTTGCAGGGGCTACCTAGGAGATGTGGAGCTGGCGGCTCCCCTGCTGGCGCTGTCGCGCGAGCCGGATGTGGAGGTGGCAGCACGGGTGAGCGCAGGACTCGTGCGATGTGTTGGGCGCATGCACAGAAGGGTGGCGGCAGGCTGCTCTTACGAGCTGTATGGATGCGGCAGTACACGAAGTGCACTGCAGTACACTGCCCCGGTTGACGCCGTCCTGCTGCTCAACGCTTCTGCCGACCTTATCGGTTACCAAATCGGCCAGGCCTCAAATGAGCGCCGCAAGCACTGGGTCTTGCCGTTCTCTCCATCAACCTGTTCCCCACCCAGGCGGCGGGCGTGCTGGCCAACATGGCGGTCGACTTTTCGGCGGTGAAGGAGCAGCTGCTGCGGCACGACGGCATCGCGCGCTTTGCGGCGCTGGCCGACTCCATGACGCCCGCGCTGCGCCTGCAGGGCGTGTGGGGCCTGTCCAGCGTGGCCTACATGTCATCGCAGGAGGTGGGTGGCGCACCTCGGGTGCATTGAGTGATGGCCAGGGGCGGTGTTGCGCGCATGGACTGGCCTCACCTGCACAACAGGATGTGGGGATGCGGCGACATGATGAGGACTGGACAAAAGAATGGCAACCCAGAGCCAGATCCACAGCATGGCCCTTGTTCCACCAACGCTGTGAAGGTCAAAGCGGCCATTGCGGCGCAGCTGCCTTGGAGCACCATGGCCGCGCTGCTGGAGGATCCGGAGCCGGGAGTGCGGGTGAGGCGGCAGCAAGGGTGCAGGCATGCCACTCCTACAAACTGCTTTCTATCTGCCTGCCCAGCTGCTCTGCCCGGTGACGGTTGTGTGAGCTGGTCATATGCACACACAACCCCCACACACAGGAGAAAGCAATGCTCCTGGTGCGCAACCTGGTCTACAACTCGCAGGTGGGCTGAACAGCTTTGCTGCACTGGGTGCATGTGGCTTGACGCCTCTGATCAGCGTGTGCCAAATGCTCACGTGCCTGCTTTCCTTCGGCTCTGCTGCTGCGTACCATGCAGCCACCGCTGCCACTCAGCGCACCTGCATTTTGAATCGTCAACCCCGCCTGCAGTCGGACATCCAGGCGGTGCTGCGCTGGAGCTCAGATGCGCTGCTGGAGGCAGTGAGAGATGCGCTGCAGCGCGGGGAGGGGCACGCAGCGGTGAGGGGCTGGCGCTGGGGCATGGCATGAGCACTTGCCCCATCCACACATCATCAAGGCAGCTGGGGCGGTGTTTGCTGCATGATTTGGTGCCATACGAGACGCACTCAACGCGCCTTGTCTGACGTTAAAGCAACGAGTCGTGCGCTGCCACCTGCCTCCTGCCCCTATGCAGCTGAAGCAGCATGCCATGTATGTCGTGGTCCACATGGCCAGCAGCACATCGGCGCACAAGGCGGCAGTCATGGCATCGGGCTGGCCAGCCCTGCTGGTGCAGCTGCTCAGGTGGGTGCAGGGGCGGCGACGGCGGGCGTGGCTGCCGTCGCACTGGCCCAGCATACGTGATGCGGCAGCTGGAAACCTACGCTGCACTCCTGTGTGAAAACCTGCTCTGTGCTACTTGTGCTTCTCGTTCCTGTGCAGTGACAGCGACGAGCGCATGCGCGAGGGAGCGGTGTGGGCCATCATCAACCTCACCTGGAGGTGGGTGCTGCCGCCTCTGCGCTCAGCATGCTGCAGGGCTGGGAGCTGTCGCCCGGACCTCGACTTGCAGTACCTCGCTGCCTCCTTGGCTGGCACTGCTGTCCACACGGTGGCCTGCATGGCCGACCGGCACCCCAGCTCCGCCCCACCAGTGCGTCTGTGTTTCCCGCCGCCCCTTGCAGTAGTGATGGCGATGCCGAGGAGAACGCTGCGCGGGTGGCTGCGCTGCGTGCGCTGGGGGTTGAGGAACGACTGCGTGTGCTGGAGCACGATGAGTGCTTGGCTGTCAAGGAGCGGGCGGGCACAGCGATCAACCAGCTGCAAGCACTGGCGGCAGCAGCGGGAGGGGAGGCGGCAATGGAGGCGGTTTGAGTGCGGTGCTGCGCAGCGGTCACTTGATGTAGTGGACAAACCCTGTACTTCCAATGCAATGCTCCTGTAAAGCAGCACTGCAGTTGAGAGTCAGACCAAAGGATTTGAGTCCAGGCAATACCAGCGCTTGCATGGGGCGCACGCACAGCTGTTGCGACACCTGGCGGCGGCGCGCATTTGAACCGGCGGCGCCGGCCCTCCTCCCCACTTCCTGTGCTGTCCTCACCTCCTCCTCCAAGGCCCCTCCCCATCGCCCTCCTTGTCCTGCCTCACAGCCCCCAGCAGCCAGCCATGGCCCGCACCGCCTGCCTCCTGGCCCTGGCCCTGGCCCTGCTGGCCAGCAGCGCCGCCGACGGCGCCCGCCTGCGGAAGGTGCAGGTGCAGGCGGCCTCCAGCGCCTCTGCCACGGGCCAGGGCGCCGCCTGGGCCGCCTCCTCCGCCTCCTCCGCCTCCAGTGAGCAGGCAGCAGGGAGATGGGGCGATTGTGCCGCAGCGCAGGCGCCTCAGCTGCCCTCTTGCCTGGCCCCCCGCTCATCCCCGCCTGCCCGCCGCTGGGATTCAAACGCCATCCGACTGCCCACCGCCTTCCCGCCCACACACCCTCCCTGCAGACTCCTCCACCCCCGACGATCCTGCGCTGCTGAGCCAGGAGATGATGGCGATGCCTG
>JADXDR010000027.1:339923-382569 GCA_025026875.1 Chlorella ohadii
GCCCGACCCCCTTGCCCACTGCATATGCCCAACCTGCCCCACTGCCCTTGATAAACCCCCTTGCAATCTGCTTGCTGCTCTTCCCTCCCGCCCGCCCGACAGCCAGCAGCCTGCGCAGGCGCCTTGCTCCCCCGCACGCACGCTGCTGCCTGCGCCCGGGCACCCAGATGTTCCCCAGGACTTTGCTTGACGGTTTTGTCTTGCAATCAATGGCAGCTTGAATGGACAGAACAGTGCAGAGTGGAGGTGAGGTCGCCAACAAGCGGCATGCGCTGGCCTGATGCACCGATGCGCGGCGGCCTCTCCTTCCAACCGCTGGTTGCCGGCCGCATTCCTTCATCGTTTCTCCACCTCCTCTTCCGTCATGAGGGCCAAGGTGGGCAAGGACACTACGCTCCCCGCGGCGCCGGCGTTCTCGTTCGGCCGACGCCACGCTTCGCGAGGTGCGCCCGCTGGCTCAGCTGCACACGGAGCCGCCTCCAAGGCTATGCAGCTGCCCAGCGCCCGTCAATTCTTCAGCCTTGCTACCGCCGCCGCCGCCGCTTTGCCGCTACACATCAAGCTTGGCCTGTCGCTGAGCCATCGCAACTGTCCCGTCTGCAGAGCCCGAGATGCCCGGGCCTGGCGAGTACTGCCGAGTCAGCATATCAGGCGCCACCAGCAAGATGGCACGCGCGGCATCGTTCAGCATGGGCCAGCGGCCACGGGCACAGCTGGACAACGGCGTGCCTGGCCCCGGTGCCTTCAGCCCGCCCCTGCCGCCGCGGCCCAGCTCAGCAGCCTACAGCTTCCATGGTGTGGAGGACCGCAGTGCGAGCCGCCGTGCAGCAGAGGTGCCAGGGCCTGGTGAGGTGGAGGCCATTTTCTTGGACGCGGTGCGGGAGGGCAGGGGGCAGAAAAGCGCCCAAGGTGACACAGCCTTCAACCGATGCAAGTACACGGCGTGCTCAGTCCGCCACCGCCATGCCTTTGCCCAAACACTGCAGGTGCCTACTGTCCCGAGCGTGCGGAGCGGCTGACACGCCCGGCCTCACCGGGCGCCGCCATGCACCCACGGCTGGACCCCGCCTACCTGCAGCGCGTGGACGTGTTTGCCAGCCCCACCTCCTACTCACCGCGCCGGCCGGGCGACGGCCTGCAGCGCGGCACCAGCTTCTCGCGGGGGCGCGGCCACCAGGGCACGGTGCCCGCCTCGCACGCCACCTGTGCCGCCACCGACGGGCTGGCCAGGTGGGCGGGCAGGAGCAGGGGCGGGGAGCCATCCAGAAGTTTAGTAGGCGATGCTGTTGCAACGGCATGGACTGAGGCTCAATTCTGATACAATCAAGTCTGAAACATCCCTGCTGCTCCTTGCATGTTTGCATCCCCACCTACACTGCACTGCCTCCTCCCCTTGCCCCCTGCAGCGGCAGCTGCGGCATCACGGGCCCCGGCTCCTATTCTCCTAAGGCCGATCTGGGCAAGCTGCGCAGCGTGTCCTTCTCATTTGGACAGCGCACAGCGCTGCGAGACCCACGTGCGGGGCTGCCAGGGCCTGGCCAGTACGACTTTGAGTAACGGGGCAAGTCTGGCGCGCAGCATCCCCTTTAGACGGCATGGTGGGAAGTGCAGCCAACGGCAGCAGCCTTGATGGGCCATGCCATTGATTCTGTGGGTTTATATGCTCTTCTCAGCAGGTCACTGTGCTTTGCCTGTTGTTAACTTCAGGCCGTGGCCGTTGCTGCCGGGCGCTGCCTCCGCTGGCACCGCCACATGCCCTGATTGTGGACGGCCTGATCTAAGAACAGTGTTGTCGTCTGATCATTGTGCTTGCGCTAATTTTACTTGCGTCAGAGCTCGGGCAAGGCTGAGCGAGAGAGGGCAACTCCGGGCGCGGAGGCCGCGGGGCGCCAAATGGCTCCTGCGTTGACTGGAGCACTTTACAAAGCGTCAGGGTCGCGATGCAACCGGCAATCGCAGCCAAAGTGTCGCTGGCAGCCTGCGGCAGCGACCCACCACCGCTACAGGGGCCCGCTGCAGCCCTCCCACGCCCAGAGCGGCGAGAGGATGTCGTTGCAGGCTGATGAATCACCGCAAGCGGCAGCAGCGGCAGCCGAGCCGGCGGCGGCGGCGGCAACGGCAGCTGATGCAGCGGCACCGGCAGGCGCATCGCCGCCAGCCACCACTGCCGCCCAGCCATGGACCCAGCAGCAGCGCCTGGCAGAAGTGCTGCGCTTCTGCCTGCCCGTTGTGCTGGTACCGCTGGTAAGCTTGGGGACGGCGATTTCTGGCTGGTACCACCCTCATCGGAATGGCTGCGTTGCTGCGCTGGGATGGTTCATGTGCGTGAATTGTGCGCACCCTGCAGGCCGACCCTATCATGAGCCTGATTGACACAATCTGCCTGGGGCGCATGGCATCGTCGCTGGAGCTGGCAGCGCTCGGCCCCGCCTCCCTGCTGCTCACATTCAGGTGTGTCGAGCAGTCCTGCCTGCTGGACCCATGCAATCCCTACCTTTCAGGTGCTGCTATGCCCGTTTCTGTCGACCCGCTTGCTGCTCGCTCATACCCTGGCTGCCTCTGCTGCTCCTGCCCTGCAGCAACTACATTCTGTTTGCCCTGTCTGTGGGCACCGTGTCCCTGATTGCGGAGCGGCTGAAGCAGCAGGACACGGAGGCAGCCGGTCGCACGCTCTCCGGCTCGCTCTTCCTGGCAGCCATGGGAGGTGCGCAGCTACAATGCATGCAAACGGATCGCCTGCCGCTCTTTGGAGATGTGGCTGTGGGGTGCAGGTTGCCCGTGCCGTGCTGCCGAGCACTGTCGCTGCTGCTTGCCCTTCCACGTCCATGCTTGCCTGCAACTGACCGCCGACTTGCTGAATCCCGCACCCTGATATTGCCACCTGCCTGGCCACGACACCCTGGCCCCATTTGCAGGCCTGTCCATGGGCCTGCTGTTCCTGCAGTTTGGCCCCCAGCTGCTGCGGCTGACGGGCGCCGACCCAGCGGTGCTTGCATACGCGGCCACGTACCTGCACATCCGAGCCCTGGCCCTGCCGGCAGTCATCACCGTGCAGGCAAGGGCCTGGCTGGCAGGGAGAGCTGGGCTGGGATGGATTGGGTGCCTGCCGTTGCTTTTCATCTGCACATCAGCCGCCATTAATCTCATTCTGCGTCACAGCGCTCCTGCGCTCACCATGCCGGACTGCTGCGTCCCTGCCTGCCTGCAGGTGGCGCAGGCGGGCCTGCTGGCACAGCGTGACAGCC
Organism: Chlorella ohadii; assembly: GCA_025026875.1. Lineage (NCBI taxonomy): Eukaryota > Viridiplantae > Chlorophyta > Trebouxiophyceae > Chlorellales > Chlorellaceae > Chlorella > Chlorella ohadii. The sequence continues at coordinate 343,169 of JADXDR010000027.1, forward strand.
TGTCCCCCTTCCGCGTGGTGCTGGCCACCAGCGCGGCCAGCCTGGCGGGCGACCTGCTGTTCATCGGCCGCATGGGCCTGGGCGTAGCGGGCGCAGCGTGGACCACGGTCCTGGCGCAGTACCTGGGTGCCATGCTGCTGCTGCGCACGCTGCGGCGCAGCGCCGTGCGCCCCCGGCTGCTGGTGCCCAGTGGGGCAGAGCTGCGGGCGCTGCTGGACACCTTTGGCGTGCTCACCATCTTTTATGCGGCGAAGAACCTCTGCTACCTGCTCCTGCAGGTGAGGGGTGCTGTGGGTTTGGTTGCGGGTCCTGCATGTCCGGTTAAGTACCCCAGCATCCCAGTTCTGCATTGCAACCTGCTACGACCGTCACTTGTTCGACCCTGCCTGCAGAGCACAGCGGCGCAGCTGTCGGCGCTCGTGTTGGCCGCCCACCAGCCGATCTGGAGCTTGTGGTGCCTTGTGAGGTGCGGACCTGAGGAGTCTTAGTGTTGTGGAGGTCTGCCATGCAGGATGGCCTGTTACTCCAGTCTCCACCACAACCCAGCTGCTCCGCATGTCGCGTCTCTCTCCTCTGTGCAGCTTCACCAACACGCCCCTGGAGAGCGCAGCCCTGGCCTTCCTGCCAGCGGCTCCCAGCCGAGAGGATGCCCAGGAGACGGCCCGCCTGCTCATCCTGCTGGGGGCAGCCAGCGGAGTGATTGGCTCGGCGGTGGCTGTGGGCCTGCCCGCCGTGGCGCCGCAGCTGTTCACCGCCAACACGGCGCTGTGGCCCAACATGCAGTCGGTGCAGCTGCAGGTGCGCAGCAGGGCAGTTTTGAGTGCTGACTCCGTTGGTTTGTCAATCTGATGTGCCCTTCACAGCTGCAAATGGTGGACACCATGCTTGCCGCCCTGCCTCGCGCAGGGTGTGCTGGCCATGCTGTGCTGCGGCGTGGACGTCGCGGCCAATGGCGTCCTGCTGGCGCTCAAGGACACTGCCTTCGTGGTGAGGACTGAAGACAACAGCTGTGCTTGCCTGCCACCCTTGCGAAGCCAATGCCTCCGCGCTTACTGATTCTGCCTCATGCCCAAACCTCTCCTGCAGGCACGCGCCATGGCCACATGCCTGCTGGTCCTGCTGGCCTTCCTGGCCTGGGCACGCACCGCGCTGCCCGGCCTGCCCGCCGTGTGGTGGGGCCTGTGCGTCTTCTTTGCGTGCCGCGCAGCGCAGAGCCTGCCGCGTGCGCTGACGCAGCTGGGCATGCTGGGGGGCAGCGGTCAGGTCAAGGCAGACAGCAAAGCGCCGCGGCAGCTGGTTGAGCCAGCGTGAGCCTCTCCTTCTTTCCCAGTGACTGTACCCTCTGTGACCTGCCAGCACTGCAATGCTGTTGTGTACTTCTCTCTGGCATTTGCTACAGTGTAATTTGCGACATGTGAACCAAGGGCAGAAGGGCCTTGGAGAACAAAGCGAGGTGGCGCGGGCGCAGGCAGCAGCGTGCGTGCGGGGGAGCAAGGCGCCTGCGACAGGCTGCTGGCTGTCGGGCGGGCGGGAGGGAAGAGCAGCAAGCAGATTGCAAGGGGGTTTATCAAGGGCAGTGGGGCAGGTTGGGCATATGCAGNTGGGNCAAGGGGGTCGGGCAAAATTGCAGGAGGGGGGACGAATGAAATGCATAGGAGCTGGGTCACTTGAAAAGGCTGTTGGGGTGGGTGGCTGGGCTGGCGGGTTGGGGCGCTCACTTGCCGCGAGAGCCCTGGATCACGTCGTCTGCAGGGATAAGTGTTGGGCGGGGAGCGGGCAGGTCGGTGAGTGCATGGGTGGGTGGGCGAGTGGGTGGCAGGGGTGCCCCGTACACTGCATGAGGCTGCCCCGCCGAAGCTGCCCACCCCGCACCAACATTCCCTCCCGCGCCGGCCCCACTCACAGCTGCAGGTGACCATGCCGCAGGAGGCGATGGCGCAGCCAACCTGGGTGCTGGCAGGGTAGACGATCTGCAGAGGTGGAGGGTGGAGGAAGGAGCATGGGTGCGTCAGCTGCTTGCTTGTGTGCACACCGCAGGCGGCAGCTGCAGTACATCATGCCTCACAAAGCCCGCCACAAGCACTTGCCTGGGTGTAGTGGCCTCCGCGCGACGACGCCTCGCTCATCCACGCATCCACGGCCACCTTGCAGGTGCTGGCGTTGGAGCCCCAGTACAGGTTCTCGCCTGCGGGGGAGGGAGGGAGGGAGGGAAGGCACCAGCAGAGGGGCCGGTTGGGCGCGCGGGGGGAGACCAGCGGGCAGCCGCAGGTGGGGCGGTGAGCAGCATGCATCCACACAACCAACCACCACTCCTCCAACCCACTGACCGTAGGGGCCGCCGCTGTGGGCCATGCGGCAGGTGCCGCTCACGCCCGCGGCGTAGCTGGCCAGGGAGTCGGACCAGGAGAGGGGCGGGACACCGGCGGCGGCGCGAGCGGCATTGTGCGCGTCCAGCGTGGGCTGCAAGGGGCAGGGTGGGTGGGCGGGAGTGGAGGGTGTGTTGGCCTGAGGTCACTGCCATTGACTGCATGCCAGCCACAGCAGGCACACCTCCAGCACCCGCCCACCCAACCCAAACCGACTACCCACCTGAACGTCGGGGCAGCCGCCGGCGCCGTTGGAGGCGGCAGCGGTGGATCCCGTGCCACCGGTGGCGTCGGCGCCGGGCTGGGCAGCCGAGCCAGCGGGCATGCCGGCCTCAGCGGGGGTGTCGCATGGCTCGGCGGGCATGCCGCCCTCGGAGGCGGCGGGAGCAGTGGTAGGGGTGGTGGCGGGGAAGGGCTGGGCCTGGGGCTGGGCGGCGGGGCCGCTGCTGGTGGTGGCGGTGGGGAAGGCAGGCAATATAGACGGGGCAGAGGAGGGGAAGGCCTTGGACAGGAAGGCGGGGAAGTCGCCGGTGGAGGGGAGGCCAGCCGCAGGGAAGGGCGACGGCGTGTGGCGGGCGGGAGCGCCGGCAGCCGGCTGGGAGGCCGCAGCCGCGGGCTGGGCAGGCATCGCCATCATCTCCTGGCTCAGCAGCGCAGGATCGTCGGGGGTGGAGGAGTCTGCAGGGAGGGTGTGTGGGCGGGAAGGCGGTGAGCAGTCAGATGGCGTTTGAATCCCAGCGGCGGGCAGGCGGCGATGAGCGGGCGGCCAGTCAAGAGGCCAGCTGAGGCGCCTGCGCTGCGGCACAATCSCCCCMTCTCCCTGCTGCCTGCTCACTGGAGKCGGAGGAGGCGGAGGAGGCGGCCCAGGCGGCGCCCTGGCCCGTGGCAGAGGCGCTGGAGGCCGCCTGCACCTGCACCTTCCGCAGGCGGGCGCCGTCGGCGGCGCTGCTGGCCAGCAGGGCCAGGGCCAGGGCCAGGAGGCAGGCGGTGCGGGCCATGGCTGGCTGCTGGGGGCTGTGAGGCAGGACAAGGAGGGCGATGGGGAGGGGCCTTGGAGGAGGAGGTGAGGACAGCACAGGAAGTGGGGAGGAGGGCCGGCGCCGCCGGTTCAAATGCGCGCCGCCGCCAGGTGTCGCAACAGCTGTGCGTGCGCCCCATGCAAGCGCTGGTATTGCCTGGACTCAAATCCTTTGGTCTGACTCTCAACTGCAGTGCTGCTTTACAGGAGCATTGCATTGGAAGTACAGGGTTTGTCCACWACATCAAGTGACCGCTGCGCAGCANCKCAAACACCACATTGTTCAGTTCGGCTCACAGCTGCCGGTAGGCATCCAGCAGCCCCTCTGCTGCCTCAAATGCTGCCTCAAAGTCGGCTGGGCAGGCCAGGCCATGGCGCTCGTAGCGGTGCACGAAGGCGCGCGCGTCAAACAACCGGTGGGCGCGGGTCAGCATGCGCTCCAACGGGCCCACGGGCGTCTGCAAGGCGGCGGGCCCGTTTGAGTAGAATTGCGGCCATACACAGATGCAAGGCCGTGCAGTGGTCGCACGGCATCCACAAAGCACGCAAGCGCTTTCCTCAACATGACTACCTCCCCAGTGCAACATTCGCACACCTGGTCGTTGCTCAGCAGCGTGGCCAGCATCTGCTGCCCGCCCATGTGGCTGCCGCTGGCCGCCACCGCCAGCGGAGCGGCATGGCGGCTTGTGCTGCTAAACAGGGCGGTGTTTGCCAGCTCAGAAACATCCGCTGCTGATGCCTGGTCACCTCTGCAAGGGTGGGTGAACAAGGGCAAGTCTGAATGCACAGTTTAGCCAATGCCGAGCCGGCCAATGGAGGCAACATAACGTGTTGCCACAAGCCAGCAGCCATGCACGTGTGGCATTCCCAGCCCTGCTCTGCTCACCGCAGTACCAACAAGCTGGCAAGTGACCTGTTGGCGCCGCGCCGCATGCTGCCCAGGCCTGCACCGGCAGCTGCTGCCCCCCCTGCCTGCTGCGACTGCTTCAGCTCCTTCAGCACAGTTGGCCAGGAGAAGGGCGTGAAAGCGAAGGAGCTGGGCGGCAGCTGGGGGCAGCTGCGCAGGCTGAGCAAGCGGTAGGGCTGCTGGCTGCACAGCCTGCCGCACACATCAGCCAGCGGGTCTAGGGTGCGCCCCACCGCATTGCCGGCTGCCGGTGCCTCCTCATCTTCCCACCGGCTGCCGCTGTTGAATGTGCCGTCCCAAGCGGCGTCTGAGGCAGCAGGCTGCTGTCGCACTGGAGTTGGCTCAGCTGGGCTGCTGTCCCATGCCGGCCTGCCTCTGCTGCTGCCCCTGCCGCCACCCCTGTGCTGCATGCGGGCATCTGTCGGCGTCGCCACCACCCTGGGCGCCTGCCGCAGTGTGGCCGGCAGCAGCAGGGACGCCAGGCTGCGGGCGGCCACCGCATTGAGGTCTGCAAAGCCGGGGCGCTGGATGCCCAACTTTAGCTGGCAGGCAGCTGCAAGCTCGTCATTGTAGGCCAGCAGCACGCCGCTCGCATGCTCGGCCAGGCTGGACAGCGAGAGCAGCGCGTTGTACGGCTGTACCACCACCTCTCCTGCCTCGTGCGGCCTGCGGCGGTCGAGGGAGGCATGGGACCGCATGATCAAGGCATGCTGTCCAGCCCGCCACGAGAAAGACAAGCGTAGCAAGGCTGCGAGTGATGCCACATCATATGGCAAAACCAGGCACACCGCTGCCATCTGCCTTGCAGCTTGCAGCTTGCTGCTGCTGGGCAGCCCACCCACCAGATGGCGTGGCTCAAGATGGAGCAGGACGAGCCATACTCATCACGCAGCGCGGTCACAAGCGCGCTGCCCAGCCCGGAGCCCGTCCCGCCCGCCAGGCTCTGCGGCAAAGGTGCAGGATGGCAGGTCCAGGTGGTTTGTCGCAGAGCGCAGGAGGTGTCGCATGCACCAAGCACAAGTGTGCGAGAAGGCAGAACAACCGGTTATCCACTATCGCATTGCAGCCATCCTCATGCCCACAACGTGCGTGCCTGCATGACGAGCAAGCCGTCCAGGCGGTCGCAGCGCTCTGCCTGGCGCCGCAGCATGCCCAGCACGGGCTGCCGCACGGCGGGCGCATGGCCCAGCGCCCCAGCCGCCCAGTTGTTGCCAGAGCCGGGCTGCCGTGCCAGGGCTCCCACACGGCTGTACTGCCAGATGCCGCTGCTGGCGGCTGCCTGCTGGGCTGCTGCCACAGCTTTCGGCTCCATGTCAACCAGCAGCGAACGAGCGGTGGACCTGCGGCCAGGGTGCGGTGGATGCAGGGTGGGTGGCGGTGGGGCTGCAGTAACTACTCGTAAAGATTAAGGCAGCTTCTGCAGGCATGATCACTTCGCAGGGCCACCGCCTGCCGATGCGAGGTAGAAGAAGCGCTCCGCCGCCTCGCTCCACTCGGCGCCGCGGCCGCCGCTGGACGGCAGCGCCGCCTCGGCGGCCAGCTGCTGGAACAGGGCGGCGCCGCCCTGGCAGCCCGCCTGGCCCACTTGCAGCGTGATGATGCTCATGGGAGGGGGAGGGGAGGTGTGGGCGGAGAGCCGGGTGTCCAAAGTTGTTCAGGGGATGGACGGCGTTCGGCATCCGCGGTGGCAGAGCGCTTGATGAGATCGCAGGGACTGATCGACCAACCCAAACACCAGCAGGGGCTGGGTCGAGTGCGGCTGGGAATGCACGGCAGCCATGGCGTCATGGCGGGCCTCTGCCGGCCCCAGGCTATTCTACAAGCCGCCCACCATGCCACGGAGAGCGCTGGCGGCGCTGCTGGCGCTCGCCTGTTGCCTGGGCGGCGCCCGGGCGCAGGCGACGGTGTCCGACACGGCCGCTGGGTCGTCGGGCACGCCCGGCACCTACGATCCGTGCCTGCCGCCGCCCACGGGCGTCAAGCGGGTGCGTGCCCGCMACTGCTGACCCCCCGGCCCGGCCCGCACAGCCCGCGCTGAGGCCCCCCGCCCCCTCCCACGCGCAGGGGGACCCCTTCGTGTTCGGCCTGGCCTTCTGGCCCGGCGGCCTGGTGTCGGATTGGTGCGCCGCCGCCGCCACCCGCCCGCCAACCGTCGCCGTTCGGTTGCGGGCGGCGCAGTGTGTTGCAGCCTGTTTTGCAGGCCTGATGCGATGCAGTCTGCTGCGCATGCATCTTGGTTCGACTTGCAAACGTTTCCCTGCACCCCCGCTGCAGGGGCGCGCCGTACAACACCACGACCGGCGCGCCTGGGCTCAACCCCTGCCTGGACGCACCCGTCACGGGCGCCGACGGCACCAACTTTGGCACCTACCAGGAGTACCTGGTGCGGGGCAGCTTGCTGGTGGTGCGGCAGTGTGGCATGCACGATGGCAGACAGAGACTGCTACCCCCGGCTTCTCAGCAGCACTTGTGGCGTATGCACACCTGCCGCACCAGCCCCACATGTGCCGCCGCCGTCCGCTGCCTGCCGCCGCACAGGCGTCCAAGGGCGTGGTGTTTGGCACCTACATGATCAAGGTGGACACCATCGCGGCGGCCCGCACCACGCGGGCGGAGATGTCGCAGATCTGGAAGGCGGTGCAGACGAAGTTTGTGCCGGAGGACCAGGTGCGGGGTGGCGAGTGGTGTGACCGGCATTAGCTGATGTAGTTTGCTGGCTGCTGCTCAGCGCGGTCCCCTGCATTGGTATTGCTCTGAAGCCTCACCAAAACCGTGGTTGCTGGCAATTCATGTGTGGCAGCATGCCTGCCCACCTCGAGCAGGTGATCAGCGTGATCGCATTCCGCGGCCAGAACCGGTCGGAGGCGCAGTACGTGGTGTCAAACTCGGTTGGGCGCACCGACGGCACCGGCATTGTGCAGCAGGTCGGTGCAGGCCCTGGAAGGCGCAGCATCACAGCTTGCCGTGGGCTGGATGTGGCTTTTTTGTGGCATTGGAACTGTGCTGTGGCTGCGCTTTGCTGCCGATCCGCATTGTGGCTGCGCTGTGCTACCTTGCGAAACCCCTCCTGTGGGCTGATGGTCCAATCCACTCTCCATTGCAGCTGAGCCTGATGGTGGGGTGGGACCGCGGCACCTTCAACGGCTTCACGTGGTACAACGGGGGCCCCTGCGACTCGTGCGGCGGCATGTCCAGCAGCAAGTGCATCCAGACGCAGTACCAGCCCGACTACCAGCAGTACACGCAGAGCACCTGCGCCTGTGAGCAGCAGCAGGGCGGATCATCGGCTGTTTCTCAAGCGGGGAACGGATGCTGGCTGTTGCAATTTGCCGCTGGTGACCTGAGTGATCAGTGACCGTCAGCTGCTGCTGCTAAGCGGCGCGTTCACGTGTTCCGCTCTCCGGCTACTGGTGCACCTGCAGGGACGTTTGACGAGTGTGCCTGCAATGCGACAAACCCGCTGCAATGCGCGGCTAGCAATTGCACCAGCGCTATTTATGTGGGCCACCGCGGTTCGGACAAGCCTGGGTGAGGCATGGGGTTGGGTGTGTGCTTGCTTTACTCTGTTCTCCTAGCATGGTGGCTCAGTCCTGCCAGCTGCACCTTCCAATGCTCTCGCATGACCTGCATCTGCTGCTGCGCAGGCGGACCATGAAGACCGGCTCGCAGATCGAGAAGATCAACCAGTTCTCCATCACCTCCTTCTTCTGGCGCCTGCTGGACTCGGTGCGCCTCCTGGGAGCGGCTTGCATGGCATTTGCAGCTGCAGGCACCTGCTTGGCAGCCAACACATGCTTTGTCTCCCCTGGCCTCTCCGCACCATGCACTGCTGTCACTCAACCTCTGCTGACGCCAGCTGCATTTCACTCCACCATGTCTGCGCAGGCCTTCAATCTTCTGGGCAATGCGGGCATCGGAACAGCCAACGCAGCCAGTGTAAACTCCACCTCGCAGCCGACGGTGCTGACCAACAGCGGCACGGATGCAGAGCTTGCAGCAAGCCAGCAAGTGCAGCAGGCACAGGGGCAGCCGCTGGCGTCAGGAAGCCGCTAGCGGCGCGGCTGCAAGCGCCGCGCTGTCTCTGCTGCTCATTGTATGCTCGTGCTATTCTTATTTCCGCTCAACGTGATTTTGCTGACTGCACTTGTAACCTATGACTTGCACAGCTGCATCAGGCTGCATGGGTGGTGGAATAGCATGAAGGCCGGTAGGAAGCAGGCCTCGCCGGCTCCTGCTGTCCATTCTCTGCAGTCAACAAACCCGATCACCCACTGCACTTCAGCAGCCATGGCATCTGAGGACAAGGCCCGTGGAGGCCCCGAGCTGCCTGCAGGCTCGTTCCAGGTCCGGCAGGAACACGAGCTGAAGAGCAGCGAGGGCGCCATCCCCAACCCTCAGTCCCTGGCCCAGGGTGAGCATGGGGGCGGTCCAAGGAGGAGTGTGGGGCTGGCCGGCGGCGGCAGGGCGGTGACGGCGCCGGCTTCTCATGCCCACCTCCCGGCTGGCTCTCCACCATGCTCTCAACTGCCTGTCGCCCCCTCAAATCCCCTGCTCCACGCAGACGACGTGGGTGCCAGCGTGGGCGCAACCAGCAAGGATGTCGACCCCGGCTTTGGCGGCGGGCCGGAGCGGCTGGGCGCCGGCGTGGCGGACGTGGGCATGGAGAAGCGCATCGCCGCTGCCGACCCCGCGCTGCAGCGCGGCCAGCAGCAGAAGCCCGCCTGAGTTGCATGAATGCAGTTGCGCAACACGGCCAGGTGCTGAGCATAAGCCAGTGCTTGCAGCGTTGGGGCATGTGGCAATTGAAACAGCTCCTGTGACAACCGAGTGCTGCGCTGCGTAGCAGGCTAGTTTTACAGGCCAGCAAGGGAGCAGACAACCATTGCGAGTTGCTGCAATGGAGGTGCCTGGCTGCATGAGGAATGGAGGCTAGTCAGAATGGTCAAAGTGTGGTCCCAGAGCCCAAAAACGTACAGGTTTGAAGTGAGCAGTGTAGTTGTTGGCAAGCACTCGTGTCAGAAGCAGCAGGCTCAGCATGGCAAACAGCAGCAGGCGCCCCAGCAGAGTGCCTGCTTGCGGCAGCCGCTCAGGTGCCTCAGAGCTGGCTGCTGAGCCCGCTGGCGGTNGGCTTGGCCTCGCTGCCCAGCCGTGGCGCCTTGGCAGCAAACATCATCTGCGCCGGCACCGCATCGCCCGGCAGGCGGAAGCTGGAGGAGACGGCCAGCAGCTTGCGCTTGCCAGGCTGCGGTGCACCGCTGGCGGACGGCGGACTGCAGCACAGCAAGTGGCGAGGGAGATAGGGGACTGCAGTTCATGTATGCCTCCTTGGCAGCAATGTAATGCATGACTTGCGTGCATGGTGCCACCAAGGCCCACTCCACACCAGCCACCCTGCGCATTGCACTCACCCGGCCGGCCGTGACGCGATGACACGCTGCAGCTGCGCCGTGATGGGCATGCTGGCCAGGCCCTGCTGCGGCTGGCGCTGCGCAGCCGCGGCCACCACCCTGCAGGGAGGGGCAGCCGGGATGGCGGCAGTCACACTTCTGTTATCACCTGCACAGCCCTGTCACCACATCACAGTTGCAGTACAGACTGAATTCATCAGGGCAGGGCGAATATACGCGATTTCATCACTGCACCCGCCAGCCCAACCTCTGCTGGCTCACTTGTCGGTCAGCGCCGCCAGCGGGCGGTCCTCTAGCCGCGACTTGGGTGCTGCCCCTGCTGCTGCACCGTCTGCTGCGTTGGCGGCGCCTGTGTTCTCCTTGTCTGCCACAGCAGCAGGGCGCTGCTTAGTGGCTGCCTTCTTGCCGGCATCCTGCTTGGTCCCACCCTGCTTCTGGCGCTTGACAGGCTTGCCCTCTGCCTGCACCTGCGTGGATGCACAGGGCCGTTGGGGCAGGTGTGGGCATGGGCAGCTTGGGGCAGGTTTGATCATATGGCAACACATTGCCCAGCATCTGTGCATGAGATCGTTAGCGTGGCTGCATGAGTGCACACAAGCTACAATGAAGGCAGCCAGCTGGCAGCAGGCGCACCTGAGCAGCAGCAGGCGCCGCGCCCTGCTGCTCACGCTGCTCTCGCTCCACCGGCTGCTCGGCTGCCGCTTTCTTGCGCTTCTTGCCGCTGCATCGTGCCTCATCCTGGCCTGCCACAGCTGCAGCCGGATCACCAGCCGGCGGGCTCTGCTTGCCCGAGTGCCGCTGCTGCTCCGCCTGCTGCTGCCGCCCCGGCTTGGCAGCGGGCTCATCCTCCTCGCTGCTGCTGGTGCCGGTGGCTGCCTGCTCCTGCTGCTCCTGCGGGCCCAGCCAGTACGCCCCTGCCTGCTTGCGCTCCCGTCGTGGCCGGCCGGCCACAGCTGCTGCTGCCCTGCCTGCTGGTTCCGCCGCCTGCTTGCCCTTGCCGCCCTTCTTGCCCTTCTTGCCGCCCCGCAGTGCTGTCTCTGTGAAATCTGGGTCCTCGCCAGCATCGCTGTCCTCATCATCCCAGCTGTCGTCGCTGTCCTGCGGGGAGGCGGCTGCTGCCTTGGCAGCCCGCTGCTCTGCCTTGCGTGCTGCAGCAGCAGGGCCGGCAGTGGCAGCCGTTGCTGCTGCCGCCGCCACACCAGGGCCCTGCTGCTGCTGCTTCTCAGGGTCGGTTTGGGCTGCAAGCGTAGCTGCCTTCTTGCCAGACTTCTTCTTGGCTGCAGCCGGCTGCTGCTCCTGCTGCTCGTCCTGCTGTGCCGCCACCACAGCTGCCTTGCCAGGCTTGGCCGCTTTGCCAGAGCGCTTAGCACCACCCTTCGCAGGCTGCTGCTGCTTGCTGCGCTTCTTGCCTGCTGCTGCCAGTGCCGCCAAAGCCGCCGCGGCAGCAGCTGCAGCAGATGGCTGTCTGGGTCCCGCCTCGCCCTCTGCCGCAGCCGCCGCAGCTGCCGCTGACCGGTGGCGCTGCACAAAGCCGGTGCCAGGCGTGCCAGCAAGGTCGTCAGCCAGCGAGCCCACCAGCTCCATCGTCTGCGTAAGCTGCAGCAGGGCAGGGTGCGCAGGCGGGGGATTTTAGAAGGCTGTACAGCAGCACATACAGTGTCGCACATGCAGTTGATTTTAAACCAGATCCTTGCATGTGAACTCTACCAGGATTCCCCAGTACGGCCCATGTACCTCGCGGGCCGGCGTGTCGTTGGCTCGCTGCGTCTTCAGCTGCTGGATCAGCGCGTCGCGTGCAGACAGGCTGCGCTGCAGGCGCTCCACCTCGCGCTGCGCCTGCTGCACCTTGGTCTGCTGGACCTGCAGGCCGGGCAGGGAGACACAACATTTGCTGTCAAACAAGCATTTGTGAGCAGGCAGCAGCAAAATCGACGGTGACTTGCATGCCAGCAGCAACAAGGTAACAGCCGCAGATTCACACAAGCGAATGTGCCGCACAGCCGCTCGCCACGCGCACCTTGACCTCGCCCTCAGCGTCCACCCGGCGCTGCTGCTCCGACAGCAGCTTCTCCTGCGCCGCCGCCAGCTGCTGCTGCAGCTTGCCCTCCACCACAGCGTTGGCATCGTGGGCCATCTTTTGCAGGTCCTGCAACCAGATGACCAGTGAAGTATGGCACTGCTGAACATCCAAAGAATGATGGGTGGCAGTTGTATGCGAAGCACAGCCACAGCAAAGTCGCCAGCAAACAACCATCGGGCTGTCATTTGCTTGTCTCCCTGCCTGCCTGCACCCACCTGGCTGAAGTGCTGCACATCAGACTGGAAGCGCTCCTTCTCGGCCATCATCGCCTGCCGCTGCTGCAGCGTCTGCTCAGCCAGGTTGGCACGCTCCTGCAAGGTTGGAGGCAGCGCAGCGAACTCCATGATACGAGCAGGAGTTATCGTTGGTGTGCATGGCAGCCTGCAGCCCACACATACTGCAATAATCAGCAAGCTGCAGCCTCACATGCAGCACCTCCCCGCTGCAATCCCACCTGCGCAGCTGCTGCTGTCTGCTCCGCCAGGCGCGCACGCTCCTGCACCGCCGCCAGCTGCTCCTGCAGGCTGCGCGCAGCGGCCTGCGCCTCGGCCAGCGCCGCCTGTGCGGCGTCGCCGGCCTCCACTGCTGACGCCTGCTGTGCTGCCAACTCGGCATCTCGCGCTGCCACAGCCTCCTGGGCGCGCAGCAGGTCTGCCTGCAGGCCCGCAATGACACTGCCTTGCTCCCGCATGCGCTGCACCAGGGTCGCCACCTGCGCAGCCAGCGCACTGCCGCGGCCCTGCTCCCCCGNCTTGGCTGCCACCTCCAGCTCGTACTGGCGGCGCAGCAGCTCGCCCGTGCGGCGGTAGCGGTCCACATCCTCGTGCGCCGACGAGAGGCGGACTTTGAGCAGGGCGGTGCGCTGCCGCCAGCGGTGCAGGTCAACACGGTTCTKGGCCAGGTCCAGGCCCGCCTGCGTGGCCGCCAGTGACAGCGCGTGCCCCCTCTGCAAAGGTGGTTGGAGTTGTGGGGTGTGTGTGGTCAGTGATGGAGGCCGGGCCGGCAGGCAGACAGGCAGACAGCCGGGAACAGCTCKGGCGGCAGGCCAGGCAGGGRCAGCTGCSGGCGCCGCGCCCCGCCGCACCTGGGCCGCGCCGCGCTGCAGCCGCTGCGCCTCCAGATCGGCCTGAGCGTGCGCCACGTTGAGTTTGGTGGCCAGGTGGCCCTGTATGCGGGCGTCCAGCGCTCGGCCAGCCTGCAGGCCGGCCACCAGGGCCTCCTGCTCCGCCAGCCGGCGCTCCAGACCACCGGGCGGCGCGACGGCCGCCTCCATGGCGGACGAGGAGGGCGAGCTGAGAGGTGTTGTCACAGCGAGTTGTCGAGCTCCGGGCTGTCGGGCTGGGTTGATGCGCCCCCGCTGGACCTCGTTTGGTCTGATCGCAGGGCTGGTTTCTGAAACGGAGAGCGCCAGCCAACAAAGGCCCGGCGCAGCACGACAGCAGGTCCCACATTCCTCGCTGCCGCATTCCCGTCGCCCCGCCAGCTTTCAGGTGACGGCATCATCGCAATCTCAAGTCTCCAAGGTGCGCTGCCCTCAGGACGGGCGTAGGGCTCTGCTCTGCTCAAGCGTTCTGTGGTGCTCGCAAGAACGGCTGAGCAGCCGTCTGCTTGCTTGGCGCACGCCTGGGTGTCATCCGAGGCTGTCAGGGGCGGGGTTACACTCTGCCTGGGTGCCGCCACCGCCGCCGCCGCCTGCCACCGTCCCTCGCGCTTCGCCTGCTCGTTTTGCAGCCGCCATGGAGTATGTGGGCCGCACCGTGGCCAAAAGCTTTCCGGTGAGCGTTGCTGTCAAGGTGACCTCTGCGTGCAGCGCCGCCGCAGCTGCAATGCAAAGCTGTCCTGCTCCTCGCTGCTCGAGCCGTCGAGCTGGCTGCACCCAGGATCGGTCGCTCCTCTGCCACCGGTGCACCCAAACTTCCCCCCGTTGGCAGGGCTACGGGCGCAAGAAGTTCATAGGCACAGTGACGGCAATCGTGGAGCCGGGGCAGGGTGTGCAGTTCTTCAACATTGAGTGAGCTGGAGAGGCCGAGCGGCTGGAACGCAACACGTCAAATTGTGTTAATTGCATTGGGTGTTTGTAGGCCTTGCCTTGGATCTTGCCGACATGCTGCATTAGTGCTGCAGCCATGGCGCTAAACCTCTGAGCCTCCTTTGCCTGCCTGCAGGTACGAGGACGGGGATGAAGAGGAGGTTGAGCTGTACGAGCTGGAAAAAATCCTGGTGCCAGCTGGGGATGGAGACGGCAAGSGCGCCGGCGGCAGGAGCAGCGGCGCGGCTGCCAAGGGTGGCGGCGGCMAGCGCAGCGACACGGCTGCCAGGGGCGGGGGCAGGGCGCAGCGGGGSGGCAAGGCAGCAAGCMAGGGCGAGGGGCGCAAGCGCAGGAAGACAGGCCCGGATGCTGCGGCAGAGGCGGCAGAGGCAGAGGAGGATAAAGCGGAGGCTGCTGCGGCTGTGCAGCAGGCGATGCAGGAAGATGGGGAGCAGCAGGCAACTGAGCCGCTGCTGAAAGAGGAGGAGGAGGGAGAAGCAGAGAAGCACGCGTGGCCGGGCAGTGCGGGCAGGCCGCCGGCTGCACCTGGGCCGCTGGCCATCCCCAGCAGCGAGCGCGGGCTGACGGCGCAGCTGCGCGGCATTGCGGACGAAGTCGCCACGCATAGCAAGGAGCTGGTGAGGGCGTGGTGGGCTGTAGTGTGCTAAATTTGGTGCGGCAAGGGATGCGCCGCCGTCTCAAGTTGTTTTGTACGTCAGCGTTGGGCCGCCAGGTGTACAAGCCTTTGTTCCGTACTGGCGCAGCCTGCGCCTTGAGCTCCGCTGTGCCCCCTGGCTTCCGTTGCCTGCTCCCCATGCAGGAGCCGAGCATAGCGCGGTATCCGGCAGGGCAGCAGGAGGAGGACCCAGCGCTGCGCTCACGGGTGGTCACCTGCGGCAGCGTGAGTGGGCGCTGTGGCGGATAAGTAGGCATCAGTCGCGATGTGCATGCGCTTCCCAGAGTCCTGCCTGACACCAACAGCTGCAACAACCTTATTCGAGCAGCCGGACGCCTCTGGCGGCACCTTGCCTAGCCGCCTCCACATCCCTAGTTGGTCATGCCTGTCAAACTCGTGCAGGTGTGCTACACGTCTGCCCTGCGGCCCGCGGGCTTCCGCCTGGTGGCGGACGATGCGCCAGAGGAGGAGCAGTTTGCGGAGTACCAAGCACAGGCCACAGATGTGAGCAACAGCGGGTGGGTCTGGGTGTGCCTGGTGGGACAGCACTGCTGGTTCCAGCACGCATCTAGTAGGCTTTGCCCCTGCCGATTCACCACCCAGCCGCTTTGCTGCATCCTCTTGCCGCACTAATTCCCAAGGTACCCTCTTGCTTTCCCCTGCCCTCGCGCTGAGCAGGTGCTGACGCAGCTGGAGGCGGCGCTGCGCGAGACGGGCAGCGGCAAGGACTGCCTGCTGGCAGTGACGGTACTGCTCAAGGACCTGCCGGTGGGGCGCCGGCCGTTTGCCGCAGCCTTCAACCAGTGGGTGGACCGCAAGGCGCTGCCGGCCATGACCCTGCTGGAGAGCTACTTGGGAAGGTACGCTGGGGCTGCTGCGTCGTCTGGCAGCGGGTTCAAAGTGTCCGGAACGGATGACTGGGACCAGGCCGGGAACCGCTGCTACAGCCGGGAACCGCCGCTTGTACAGCACCTTCCCGCAGCTGCACCGAGGCTCTGCTTTTGCGCCATTGATAGAAAAATGAGGAACCTGTGCTCTTTGTCTGCAGGGACGAGATGCTTGTGTCGGTGGCAGCCACGGCAGCAGTGCCCACCAGGCATCTGGCCTGAGGCTGCTGCAACTCCTGCAGCAGAGATCCGGCCAGACAGAGCATGCATGCCGCACCCCAACAACTTCGACCGCCCTTGCACATGGTGTGACATTCATATGATGGCCATTCGATGGGGTAGCAGCATGTAGAACGAGCAGGACAGTGGAGCAGGGAATTAAAGAACAGCAGTGAGTCAGCAAAGAGGGGTCAGGAGGTCAAAACAGTTCAAGCATGGTGCCAGCAATGAGCAACGCATGTGCTTCCGAACGGCTGCGCAAGCGGTGCGCCTGTCAGCACACCTCGGCCGCCCCAGGCGCGGCGCCGCGCGCCAACTGGAAGCCAGCTGCTGCGCTGCTCACTTCAGCTTCGTCTCTGTGAAGAGCACATGGCGCTGCACACGAGGGTCATACCTGCAACAGCCACATGGTGCGAGTGGAAGGCTGTGGGCGTGGTGCCTTGCAGCAGCCACAGCATGCACGTGATTGCACCTGTGCACCTGCCAGCATTAGTGCAGCTGCAGGCGCGTGCAAACTGCTGAACTGGCCAACAGCGCAAAGGCTGGGAGCCAGCAGCCACGCTCCACAGGGCGCGCACTTGACAAACTCCAGCTTCTTCGGCAGCTTGCGGGGGTTCTTGCGAGCCACGTAGAAGTAGCTGCAACTTGGAAGAAAAGCAGACGTGTGAGCTGATCAAGCGCTCAGACTGTGCAGGCAAGGCAGGCAGGCAGGCGGCGGCGGCGGCGGCGGCGCCTCAGGCAGCGCTCACCCGGTGCCCGCAGTGCTGAGCAGCTTCACCAGCACCGTCGCCGCCTTCTTGCCGCCCGCCATGGTGCGCCGCAAGCGTGCTGGAAGAAAGGCAGGAGCGGGGAGCGGGCAGGGGCCTCCACCGAGGCCTGCTGCGTCCTGCTGCGACTTCTACTCTGTTGTGACGAATAATGAGTACGTTGCGAACGGGTTTGGGTCTGCCTGCGCCTGCTGGCGACCCTGCTGCGCCTCTTCATGGCGCGGGGCGGCAGCGTCTCTGCCTATTTCGCAGCCTGAATACCGGCGATTACGACGTGCTATCGTTCTGAGCACCGTTGCAAGCGTCTGGCTGCGTAGCCGGCCCGGGGCAGTTCCGCTCGGCTCGCCCAGAGCTGCAACTGGGCGCCAGCGTCCCCGCAGCAGTAGAGTAGGCGGCCGCGATGTCTCAGGTCTACAACTTGGAGCCGCCCACGCAGGGCAAGGTGCGCCGCCGCCGCTGCCGCCGCCGGTTGCCGCCGCCACTCGCAGCGGTTTGCAGTTCACCGCCAGCTCTTAGCCTGGACCCTTTGGCTGCCGCAGGTGGTGCTGAAGACCACGCTGGGTGACCTGGACATCGAGCTGTGGCCCAAGGAGGCGCCCAAGGCCACTCGCAACTTCGTGCAGGTGCACTGCCGCCCTGTGCTGTCGGGCGGTGCATTTTGACNATTTTTTGCAGCAGAGCTGTAGCAGGGCGTCCACGATGCGTCAAAGACGRGGAAGCACACCCAGCCGCAGGCCACCGTAATTGCCGCTGTCGACAAACCCCTTGCCTCACCCCCGCCCTGCCTCAGTGCCTCCCCTCCCCCCTTGCCATTCCCCCCTGCCCCAGCTGTGCATTGAGGGCTACTATGACAACAMCATCTTCCACCGCATCATCAAGGACTTTATGGTGCAGGGTGAGGAGGGTTGCGGGGCCTGGCCATCATCATGCCGGAATGCTTGGACGAACGAGGCAGAGCCGCTGCAAAGGCTGCGCAGGGAGCATGCTGCCTCCGTTCACGCGAGTTTTGTGTGACCGCATCAAAGACTGCACTGCTAAGCCGCTGCTCCAAGCTGGAATACGAGCTCCAGCGCACCTCTTGCCCCTTGTCTGGCTTCCAGGCGGCGACCCCACCGGCACCGGCAACGGCGGCGAGTCAATCTATGGCCACCCCTTCAAGTGCGCCCTGCCTTGCCTGCATGCCCCTGCCGTCTTGCTGCGCATTGGCGCATGCTAGCCTGCTGACGTGCTCATGGCGATGCAGCCGCTGGCCGTGAAAGTCGAGCTTGCAGAGCGTCCAACCTGCAATGCGCCGTTGGTTGGTTGGTGCATACCAACTTGGGGGCGGTTTTGCCTGTGCCATGGCCGCAGGGACGAGTTCCACTCCCGCCTCAAGTTCAACCACCGCGGCCTGGTGGCCTGCGCCAACCAGGTGGGCCGCTGGCGCACTGGGCAGTGCACCCACACTGTGCAGCACCGCTTGCTTTGTCCTCAGTTGGCACAACCCTTACTTGCCGCACACTCACCCGCTCCCCACACTCGCCACCCCTCACCTCAGTCGATTGCCTGCCCTTGCGTTCTTGCAGAACAAGCCCGACACCAATGGCTCCCAGTTCTTCGTCACGCTGGACCGCGCCGACCACTGCAACCGCCAGTACACCATCTTTGGCAAGATCACGGGTGCGGCGCCGCATCCACTGGCTGCTGATTACTGCTGTATCCGGGCGCAGCCGCAGCGCAGTGCGACGCATTGTTCTGAGGCATCTTTTGCCGACCTGCTGCGTTTACAAGCCACAGCAACCCAGTTACTGCACTGCTATGCTGCATCACACAAGCTGTAGCGACACGTTACATGCACAGCTGCACCGCCCAGCTGCGCTGCCGCCCGCCCGCCCCTGCCGCAGGCGACACCATCTACAACCTGTCCCGCTTCAATGAGCTGGAGGCAGGGGAGGACGACCGGCCGGAGCACCCGCCCGTGCTGCTGCGCGCCGAGGTGCTGTGGAACCCGTTTGACGACCTGCAGCCCCGCGTGGACAGGTGGGCGGCGGTGGGCAGCAATGGATGCACTCTGTTTGTGGTGGCCGTTGCTTGGGTTAGGTTTGGTCTTCTTGACAACATGCAGCCCAGCGTGGACAGGTGGGCGGTGTTGGTTTGGCTGGGTTGGCCAGCCTAGCTTGTGGTTGGCGCAGGCTGGGTATAACTGTGCACGTGTTGAGATGTTGAAAGTCGCCCTGTCAATCACAGGCACATTTGCAAGCCTCCATGCATTGTCTCCATTGTCTATTTCTATTATCTCGAATCGCATGCTCCTGCAGGGACGCCAAGGAAGCAGCAGACAAAGCAGCAGCAGAGGCAGCGGCGGCGGAGGCCAAGCGCGCGCAGCGCAAGCAGGGCAAGAACTTTGCCCTCATGTCCNTCGGTGAGTAAACATTGGATNGCTGGCTTTTGCCTTGCGAACGTGGCATGGAATTAGAGGCCAGAATGCTGGCTGGCCAGCTGTGGTCTGCCACCCATGCATGGCCCAANTGTTGNCAGCAACGGGTTGTGCCCTGTGCTSSCTCCCACCCCNCCTCCCGCTNGCCATGTGCCTGGCTTGTTCATTTCCAGGCGACGAGGCGGAGGAGGAGGATGCTGAGGCGGCTGAGGCGGCTGCCAAGCTGAAGATCCGGTCGGCACACGATGCGCTGGAGGATGAGCGGCTGGCCAAGGAGCCGGCGGTGGAGGTGGACCTGCAGAAGTGAGCAGGGTTCAACAAAAGTTTAACAGCTTTCCTTGTTTGCCTGGTTTGCCTGGTTTGGCACGGTGGCATGCCGCTCTGTTTGGGCGTGGAGGTGGACCCGCAGAAGTGAGGGTGTTGGCTGGTGCTGTGCGCCTGCCGATTTGTCCGGCTGTTGGGCTGCCTTGCCCCAGGGATGTTGCTCTGTTTGAGCACAAAGCGCAACCTGAAAAAGCGAGGCAAGGCAGAACGGAGCAGGCTCCATGCCAACCTGCCCCACCGACTCTTCCAGCCCCGCCCCACCCCACCCGTCCCTGCAGGGTGCGCGAGGCCATGCGTGCGGCCAAGGCGCAGCAGCAGGCGCAGCAGGAGCAGCAGCAGGGGGCCGGCGGCGAGGACGGCGGCGAGGACTTTAGCAGCCACATGCGGCGCAAGATGGAGGAGAAACGCAAGGCGATGGGCATTGAGCAGCCGGCGGCGGCGGCAGGGCAGCAGCAGGAGCAGCAGCGGCAGCAGCAGCAGCGGCAGGGAGGGGAGGAGCCAGAGCTGGACTATGAGGAGGGCTCTGAGGAGGAGGGCGGCCAGGAGGAGGAGGAGGAGGAGGAGGANGGAGGGTGCGNTGGGGCNTNGGTTTGTGGCGGTCTGATGTGTGCATGTGAGGGTGCAGAGCGAGCAGGTGGGGTTGTTGGATCAGCAAGGGAAAATGCAGCGTGCCTGTTGGGTGCTGCCTCTGGGTCGCTGCAGTGCCCATCATCCGCTGCCCACTCCCAGCACCGCCCCGCTGCCAACCGTCCTGATCCCGCCCCGCAGCCCCCCGCAAGCGGTCTCGCCTGGCGGACCAGGGTCGTGGCCGCAAGTCGTCTGCAGCAGTGGTTGCCCCCAGCAAGCAGATCAAGGTGGCCGACTCGGAGCTGCTGACAGACTGGGAGCGCAAGCGGCAGGTGCGCCGCACTTTTGCTTGCGATGGCATGGCGCTCAGCCTGGCAATGCATGCTCCTCCCGGGTGCCGGCGTGCGTAACGCGTGGCGTGTGTGCACGTGTAGTACAGCAGGGCTCTACAACTGCTGTAAGCTGTTGCTCGTCATCCTGGACAACAGCCTTCTTCTCCCTGGTGTGCACCACCCCACCTTTACATGAATTGCTCGCAAGCCCCCCTATCCTGTGCCGCCCCGCAGGAGTACAAGCAGCGCAAGCGGCTGGGCGGCAGCCGCGAGAAGGAGACGCTCGCACGGCTGGCCAAGTTCTCGCAGGTGCCTGGCCGCCCGGCATTTGCATGATGGGCTGCCGGCTCCATGTTGCTGGGCTGCCCCTTGTTTTCACTTGCTGCCGTGCCTCACCGCCTTTTGCTGGCCCGCACGCCTTCCCCTGGCTTGCAGGGTCTCAAGTCCAAGCCTGCACCGGCGCCAGAGAAGGCCGGGGCAGAGGCGGAGCGGCAGCAGGGGGCGCAGCCGGCGGCGGCGGGCGAGCAGCAGCAGCAGGGCAAGGACGATGCGGGTGCGCAGACGCCTTGCTTGCGAGGCATGTACGCCTGTTGCTGGTTGATGGAGCGAGTTCCCACAGCCAGAGGCTTGGACGCTCTCTGGCTTATCACCCACTCGTCCCTTCTCCACTCTTGCAGGCTACTCGGGCAAGGTTCGGGAGGACATTGACCATCGAGCCTACATGCCTGGTGAGTGGAGCTAGCCGGGGCTGTCTTACGTACTGGCTCGGGGGCTGGGCACTGTTGGCTACTAAAGAACCTTGAGCCGTTGGTGGGTGCCCATCCCCTCCACACATCCGCCACACCCCCTGACCGGTCAAAACCCTTGCCTTCCTCGAATCGCAGCCGCGTGGCGCATCGACGACTACCTGGGCGGCGCGCCTGTGCCAGACACGTACCACTCCAGTAACTCTGTCGCATGTGCCGCTATCTTGTCGCTTGCCGCTCCCCGCAGCCGCGTGGCGCATCGACGATTACCTGGGCGGCGAGGAGGGCGAGGGCGGCGAGGCGGACGACGACTTGGACCTGGCCTCGCTGCGCGCGCACCGCCTCAAGTTTGCCAAGGACCGCAAGGACGCCATGTCCCGCAGGTGGGGGGCTGGGGCTGAGCAAAGCGGGCATGGCTGGGCATCGGTAGTGGCACTTTGTGCCAGGTGCCAACAAGTGGGCATGTGCGCTGCGATTGCAGGCGGCTCAATCCGCTATGGAGGCTGGGCGCCATAGGGCCCACGTGCTGGAGTGGTTGCGCCAGGGGTGGGCTCATGCTCTCCTGCGGCAGGGCAGTGCTGCTGTTGCACAGTTCCATTCATGCCCTGAGTGGGCCCCCTCACCGTCCCTCCTCCCCTCCCCGCAGCGACAACATTGACGACTACGTGGTGCACGACCCGCTGCTGGAGGCGGGCAAGGCCAAGTTCAACAAGCAGCAGCAGCGCGCCAAGAAGCGGCAGAGCGAGTGGGCGGGGCGCGCGCAGGGCTGAGGCTGTTGTGCCTGCCAGGGGGCGCTTGGCAAGCATGCGCACTGCTGACCGGATGGATGCGGGCCTGCGCTTGCACGCTTCGCATTACCGCTGGTTGTTGGCACGCCCACAATGCAACTTTGCAAGCAGTGTGTACTTGAGACAGACGAGGACAGGCGGGTTGCAGACAGGGCCAGCAAGCAGTGGGGCACATCGTTCAATCAATGGCTGCTGTCCCATAAGCAGAGGGCTTCATGCTAGCGCACGCCTGGGGGCCCATCAGAAGTTGCGCATGTGAAAGGGCACGTAGGCAAGGCCCAGCACGCGCATCAGCGAGCTCTCGTCCCTGCACTCGATGGACGGCCCCAGCACAGTGATTCCCTCGCGCTCCCCCCACTGGCTGCGCCGCGCCGGCCGTGGCGCCGCCTGGCTGAGCGGCCGGCCCGTGGGGCTGCCCACTGGGCTGCCGGCGGCGCTGCCTGGGCCGCCCTCCGCCTCGCTGTCGCTGCTCTGGGGGCCGCCGCCTGCAACCGCCTCGGGGCCAGTGGTGACATGGCCTGCAGGTGGGGCACGGCATGCAGGCATGGCCAGGTATCAGTGTGGGCATGGTTCTTTACAAAACGCCTGCAGCCTCGATGCAGCAGCACATAAAGTTCTCGGTTTGTGTCCACATGGGCAGACGCAAACAGGCGGCAAGCAGCCGCCCAGTGGCGCACCTCGGCGCGACTCCTCCCGCACAATGGGCTGCAGCTCCTGGTCGCTCAGCTTGAGGCCGTTGGCGGCGGGGTTGTAGCGCCGCGCAATGCTGGCCGCGTGGTTGGCCCAGTGGCGCAGGGCACGGTTGAAGTACTGCACAGGGATTGAGTCAGAGGGTGGTGGGTGGCTACACCAGCGGTTGGAGAGGTTTGTGCGCACAACAGCAGGGCAAGGGGGTGCATGTTCAAGCTGCCACTGCAACCCTGGGGGCAATAGCAGCAGCCGTGGTGGCACCTGCTGCCACTGCACGAGCGCTGGCCGGCTGCTGCATAAAGTTGAAGGTGTCCAACCAGCCAGGGGCTCACCATGCCAGAAGCAAAGTAGTTGACGGCGTATGGGGTGGCGGAGTGTGGGTAGATCTGCAGGTGGAACCAGAGGCAGGTGACTGCATCATGGCACACAGCATGGGCCTTGCACCTTTATACCGCCTCCACGCCGCGATTGAGCAAACCCTGCGTGCACACAGCACGTGCACCCACTTTGCAGCCGCACTTGCCTTGATGTCGAGGCGGCGCACCACCTGGCTTCCGGGCGTGCGGGCCAGGCCCATCCACATGGCATGCGAGCCGGGCTCCCAGGCGTGCCGCGCATCGGGCCGCAGCTCGTCCAACACCAGGCCTCGGTGCAGCATGGAGGTCAGCAGCTGCGAGGATGCAAGCAGGGTGGGTAGTGAATGTCATGATTGGCATGGCGCAAATGCAAGGGATGGTCATGGCAGCACGCAGAGGCCTCAATCTCTGGCCACGGCTGCACCTGTGCAGCCCGCCTCCTGCCTCGCCAGCCTGGGCCGTCTCAGACTGAGTCCCCTCACCTCGGTCAGCAGCTCGCCGCAGTCCTCGTGCGGCAGCGAGGGCGGCAGGCAGATGAGGATGTCCATGTCCTGGCTGTCCGCCTTGCCGCGCCTGGGGGAGTGAGGAGATGTGTAAGGATAGGAGGGTGAGCAAGCAGGAAGGGTCTCTCCTTCTGATGAGCAGCTCCTTGTGTTGTTGCACGCGGGCATTCGACTGCATTGCCATGTGTCAATGGCAGACCCTGTGGCTGCCCCGTGGGACACAGAAGGCCTAGGCTGCAGGGGCAGGCGGGACAGCGCCAGGGCCCTCACCGGTACGAGCCGCAGGCGAAGCAGAACGKCTGTTCAACATTGGTGGCACCGTGCCGCTCTGCAGACAGGKGCATCGAGTTGAAAGCTGGATACCAAACAGCTAAGTTGCAAGCGAATGCTCTGCCCCTCCGCCACATGTGCCACCCCAACCATTTCTTAGACCGCTGACCAGCATGCATTTGATGCCGCCCACCACAGCGCACCCAGCATGGCAAAGCACAGCTCTCGCACGGCGGTCTCAAAGCGTGCAATGTCTGCCCGCGGGATGCGCTTCTGCAGGTCGTCAAAGTGTGTCAAGCTGGCCTGCAGTGGGACGTGGGCGTCCACGCTTTTGGTTCAACCACAGCTGGCCCAGAAAAGTTTGTAGTGGCCATGCACCACTATACCCAGGCCGCTGGGTTGAAAACAATCGCGGGCCACGCTTGGCGGAGCTGCATGGAGGTGGCATGCCGCAGGCGGCTCCCAAACGCACCCGCTGCTGCTCCGTCAGGTTGGGCAGGGTGCGCACGTCCTCCAGCGTGCGGTGGCCAGCAGCATACCTGCAGGCAGTGGACTGCCGTGTGGGTTGGAACAGCAGGGCTGGCCTCACCAGTGTAATGGTTTTGAGTGTTAAGCATAACATGCACTCATGCGCCATGGAAGGAGCCGCATTGGTACATGGTGGCAGCCGGCCAGCCTGTGGTGCGCACCACTTGGCGGCGGTGGCGTGGCCAGTGCCCCAGATCTCCATGAACGTTGACATGACCTGGCGAAAAGGTAGGGGAGCGGGAGGAGATGAGGAGCATTGGAGCAGCTGCCATGTAAGGACAAGTTACTGACTGGGCAGCCTGGTGCTTGACTTTAACCCAAATCAACCAAACCCTGCGCAGCCCGCCCAGCACCTGCAGCTGTTCATCGGCCTCAGCAGCAGCCACTCGGGACGAGGTGCCCTTCTCAACAATCTCCTTGACCTGCGGGCAGCGGGGAATTGTGTACAGCAGACAGCATCTGCAGCAGGGCAACCATGTACAGAGGACAACCATGCGTCATCAAACCAAGCACAGCAGCACGCTGGCAAAGGGTGTTGATAACAAGGCTGCGCACAGGAGCCCGGCTCATTGCATGTGCGGTTGGTGGTCCTCCCACTTGCTTTGTCGGCGCTCTTCTGGCCCAGCTTGAGCTCATCCACATCCTGCAGGTCAGAGGCGAGGGGCAATGGCAAATTGCAGCGGAAAGTGTAAAATGAGCTACCACACAACAAGGCACCGGCGCACATTGATCTGCGCTGCAACCAGTGTGGGGGCATTTGCGCCAACCCAAGCCGCCCCCACAGTGGTTCCCGATGCCCACCTCAGGTGTGCGCAGCGCCTTGGGCCAGCTGCTCAGCGTGTGGCAGGAGCGGTCGATGGCCTTGATCTTGAACTGGTCCAGGTTGCGGCTGGCAATGTACGCCTGCATTTTGTGGACCAGGCGCAATTGTTAAGTCGCCAGGAGTGCCAAGCTCCCAAGCAAGTGAGGAGTGCCACGCTCATTACTCACAACGCCTTTGAGTAGCAGCACACCCCTCTAATCCAAACAAACCCGACCAACTGCACCTTCTTCACATCGTTGAGCCGCTCGATGATGCAGTAGGGCCGTGCTGCGCAACATGCGTGCATGCACACGCCGTTGGTTGCCGGCTGCGCCTGGCCGGGCGCCGCAGGGGGCTGCATGGGAAGAGCAGAAGTAGCGTCAGCAAGCCAATGTGGCATCAGCACAGCACATGTCGTCTCCATGCTCCCAGCCTCCATGCGAGTGCTCTGGCCACAGGGCTGCCCTCACCTGCGGCAGGCGGCCAGGAGGTGCCTGCGGGCTTGCACCTCCCCTGTACGCATACCAGAAGGACCGCAGCTTGTCCACGGTGTCCCTGCATGGGCGCAGTGGGTGCGTCTTGCAGCAGATATCAGAGAATAAAAAGGTGGTGCACCTGCTCAATCTGCGGCAGTCCCGGCATGCACCGTACAGCCTTGCGCAAGGGCTGCACTCAGGACCACATCCTCCGATCCCCCAAAACAAGCTCGCTCGCCTGGCGGCTGCGGGGTCGTAGGGCTCATCAAACACGCCCGCTGTGCCCCAGGGGATCCCCGTGTCTCCCCCCGTGAACCGCGGCTTCACGCCTCGTATGGCAACAAACTCCGCTCCCCGCCGCACCACACGGCACGCCTGCTGCGCCTGCTGCGCCTGCTGCTGGCCTGCTGCCTGGTCCTGCTGCACGTCCTGTGAGCTCAGCACGCCCTCCTCTAATGCACGTTGCTCAGCCTCATCCAGCGGCTGCGTCACCACACTGCTGGCCGGCTGCTGCTGCTGCTGCTGCTGCTGCTGCGCTGCCTCTGCTTCACCGCCCTGCCAGCCAGCAGGAGTGGCTCTGCTGTCCGACTCTCCTGCCGCCCGCTTGCCAGGCTGTAGCGGCGCCCCAGCCGCCGCCGCTGCTGCTGGGGGCGGTGCTGGGGCGGGTGCCGGGGGCGGCGGCTTGAGGAAGGCTGGCGTGTGGGCATCCGTTGGCTGCAGCTGCTGCTTGGCGATGGATGTGGAAATGAAGTCGGGAGTCACAAAGGCCACCCCCTCCGGCAGCGGCAGGCCTTGCGCTCCACTGGGAGCCATGGGCCTGCGAGCCGGCGGAGGCATAGTGTTGGTTGTCATTGGATGCGACGAGCGTTCTCGTGGCGGGCATGCGGCAAGCCAAGGCCGGGTGGACAGAGCCTGCATGAGCCTGCAAAACCGGGCTTACAACCCAACTGGCGCACCCATCTTCCCTCCACGTGGGTTGCCATTTCACTCACCCCTTGTAGCCCCTCAGCTTGGCCTCCACCTCAGCCCTGGTCATGCCGGGGGCGCACACCACATGGGTGGTGCCCCCCGGCACCAGCGCCGGCACCAGCCGCCCGCCCAGCTGCTGCAGCCGCTGCTGCATGATCTGCACACGGGTGAGCGGGCCTGAATTTTTAGGTTTGGAAGCCTTTGCAGCTTGGAAGCCTTTGCAGCTCCAAGCCAAGGCAGCAGCGGCGGCAGAAACCAGGCGGCAACACTCGCCTTGAAGTGGGGATGGTTGTGGAAGAACACGACGCGCAAGCCCTTGAACAGCTGCTTCTCGTTGGTGGGCTTGATGGAGCCATCAGCGCCGCGCTTTGGCGGCATGGCTGGCGGCGCTTGCAAGCAGGCGGCAACAGGCGGCGGCGGCGGCGGCAGTGCTGCTCGTGAGCTTGTGGCCGCTTGGATCCTGCTGATCGCCTTTGTGAGTGATTACACACAAGAAATGAACCGCAGGGCGGGCTCACAGTGCCTCTGGGCAGCCGTGGTTGCGGCCCTCCTCGCGCTGGAGGGCTGGGCAAGCTTTTGGCGCACTGGGTATAGCTTCAAAATCGCTGAATTGCCATCTGATCGCCTTATTGAGCCGGCAAGTGTTCGCATGGCGGCAGCCTGCTGCGGACCCAAAACATTGCAAAGCCCTCCTGAGAAAGGCGAGCTTCAGCCCATCCATCTAGCCATCAGCATCGCAAGCCATGCTACCCGGGCGCCTCAGCCAGCTCCTGCCAGCCGCTCTGCGGCGGGGCCTCGCCACCCAAGCCTCACACCAGGCTGCGCCCACCCAGGCCTGCTTGGAGGGCTCGCGCGGCGTCATCAGGATTGCGGGAGCCGGCTTGGTCCACTTCCTGCAGGTGCGCCGCCGCCGCCGCCGCTGCCTGCTTCATGCCTCTTGCTGGCTGGCCGCTGCTAGTCAAACTAACACATGCTCTGCTCTGATGCCCCGTGTTGCCGCATCCAGGGCATCGTCACTGTAGATGTGCTGCCGCTGGAGGCTCCCAGCGCGCCGCCGCTGTACGCCTGCATGCTCAACGCCCAGGGCCGCCACCTGCACGACCTGCTGCTGTATCGCACTGCGGGTGCGCACAGCAGAGGGCAGTGCGCTGAATGGGATGCTGCTTGAGGGCGGATGCTTGTGTAGCACCTCAGCTGGGGTGGTGGTGGCCTCCCCTCAGCATGCATCTCNAGCCCCACCCACGCTGCTCGCCGCCGCCCTTTCCTCANNNCAGACGCGGAGCCCACGGTGCTTGCTGACGTGGACGCCGCCGGCATGGAGGATCTGCTGCGCCTGCTGAAGCGGTACCGCCTGCGCCAGAAGCTGGACATCCAGGACGTGTCGCAGCAGTACCGCGTGTGGGCGCGCTGGGGCGGCGCAGCAGCAGAGGACGGCGGCGCCGAGGTGCCACCAGGGTGGGCACCAGACCCTCGCCTGCCGCAGCTGGGCCTGCGGGCAGTGCTACCGCGGGGCGGCGAGGGAGAGGCTGCGGGCGGCGCTGCTGGGTGGGAGGCGCACCGCCGCTGGCGCATGCTGCACGGCGTGGCGGAGGGCGACAGCGAGATCCCCAGCGGTGAGGGCCCAACTCTGTGTCTGTGGGTGCTCCGTGTGCCCTCTTTCCCGGTCTTCTCTGTTGGACGTGCTGTGCTGCTTTTGCGACTGCTTCCACTTTGCGTTCCTCCTGCCATACACCGCACTGTGCTGCTGTTTCGGTCTGGCTGGTCAGCTAGTGTGCTGCTCATGCCCGCCCCCTCCCTGCTGCAGGCGAGGTGATCCCCCTTGAGTTCAACCTGGACGGCCTGAACGGCATCTCCTTCACCAAGGTGCGCTTGCTTGGGTGCATGGGGAGTAGACTGAGAGCGTTGGAGCACGCTACTTGGGCAGCATTGGTTTATCGTAGGGCACTGGAGCAAGTGCTCATCAGGCTCCCAACCGCCAGGTGGCCATCATGAGGCACTGCGTGCCCCTGCTGCCACCCTGTCTCCACCAACTGCTCCCTCTGCTGCTCTCCGCAGGGCTGCTACGTGGGCCAGGAGCTCATGGCTCGAACTCACTTCAAGGGCGTTGTGCGCAAGCGGCTCATGCCCTTCGTTGCCGCCCCCGCCAGCTCACCCCCTGTGTCCGACCCACAAGCTGCGGCTGCCGAAGCGGTGGCAGCAGCGGCAGCAGGCAGCAGCGGCGGCATGAGCGGCAGCAGCAGCGGCGTGAGCGGCAGCAGCAGCAGCAGCAGCAGTGCACTGCAGCCTGGAGCGGCGGTGTACGTAGAGCAGGAGGGCGGCAAGCGCAAGTCGGTGGGAGTGGTGCGAGTGGCAGACGGCTCGATGGGCATGGCTGTGCTCCGCCTGGGAGCGGCGCAGGCAGCCCAGGCTGCGGGGCAGCCATTGCTGGTTGGAGAGGGCGATGCGGTGCGGCAGCTGTTCCCCTGGCGGCCAGACTGGTGGCCGCGCAGCTGGGGGCATGAGGAGGAGGATGGAGCAGCGGGAGCAGACAGCTGAGCGGGGCAGTTGTTGACTTGCAAGCTTGGCTACCCTCTGTGAGTTCGCACTGACTGCTCACACCGTTGTGTAACAGATGGACTGATCGTGGCACATTGTTGGTCGCTAGTGGCTCATCAGGTGGCAGTAACTGTGGCAACGCTAGCATCCGTTCAGATCTTGGCATTCAAATCCTGACCTCAGCATGCTGCAAAGCTTGTAAGCTGGGGCACAAGGCTTGCGCAGGACCGGCAACTGTCACGCAGAATGGCAAAGCACAGGAGTTGAGGAGCACACGGGTGACGGGGTTTGTGGATGAGGGAGTGTCTGTGCAAGGCCAGGGACGCCCTCGCGGCGCCACCAGGCTGAGGCTTGGGCTGGCAGCTGTGCCCTACGCTTGAGCCGCTACTGCGGCGGGTATGCTTGTTGTGGTGCTAAGTGAGCAGCTGCTCCCTGCAAACTGGTCCACAGGCTGGATCACAGGCTGGCTCATAGACGCAGCTTGCGGCCGGCACTGCCATCGGCGGGCACCTTGGGCTCTGCAGCTAGAGGCAGGCAGCAGGCAGCAACGGTGTTGTGGGAAAAATCTGGCTGGTCTAGCACTTGGTGGAGCAGTGGCTGCACTGCAGCTATACATAGAGTACGTGTGAATGTGCATGCGATCATGCGATCAACAATACACACTTCCCCTGCCTCACCAGGCTGCAGCACCGGCTCAGCGGCGGGCGGAACGCGCTCAAAGCCCTGCAGGTTGGCGCCCTGCAGTGCGGTGATGATCGTCTCGCGGTTCCTGCCAGGTGCAGGAAGGCAGAGTGCAACACAGGTGGTGAGCAGCGCAGCGCCCAGCACTGGTAAACTTAAGCCCTTGCTAAACGTAAGCCCTCTTGTCAAGGCCAGCAACAAACGGGCAGGCAGTCGGGACATGCCCCTCTCTGGCCGACAACAGCCACCGTGGCTTGCCTGATGCATGTGATGCTATCAACTTTCTGGCACGGCTCGCCGGGCATGCTGGCCAGGTCATCAG
The DNA here is from genome assembly GCA_025026875.1 of Chlorella ohadii. Classification (NCBI taxonomy): domain Eukaryota; kingdom Viridiplantae; phylum Chlorophyta; class Trebouxiophyceae; order Chlorellales; family Chlorellaceae; genus Chlorella; species Chlorella ohadii. The sequence goes on from JADXDR010000027.1 coordinate 372,831, forward strand.
GCACGGTCTCCGAGTACACGCCGGCGCGCAGGCAGTACTGCGGTGCAGGGGAGGATAAGGGCAGGAAAGTGAGGTCGTTGGAGTGGGGCGTCCGCGATCGGGAGTTGGGAGCAATCGCTGGCTGGACCAAGGGCGGAAATGCAGCCGGCTGAGGTCTGGGCACAATGCGTTCATTGGCAGCGACTGCCTCCAACTCGCCCATGCGCCCGCACAAGCCCACGCCGCAAACCCTCCCATGTGGGGTGTACAATGCCCTCACCTCTCCAGTCAGCGAGCGCACCGCCTCCTGCATGGTCGCATTGCTGATGCCGGCGGGTTCGCCGCCCATGTCCTCGCCCCAGGCCTGTGCCGGCAAAATGGAGGGACGGGTCAGAGCAAATCTACCCAACATGCGTCAGAGCATTCAGCAGAAGTGGCTCGCGCAGCAGCAGCTTCTTAATTTCTTCAAGGCTGATTGCCGGTCACTCACCATGTCAAACCCGATCGCCTGGCAGATGRCATCAAATACAGCCGGCGTGCAGACGGTGCCGCTGCAAGGGATGGGCAGGTGGGGCGAGCAATGCAGTTCATGGATCCGAGTGTTTTCCAACCACGGTGCGGAGCACTGAATGTGCACCAATCCAGCTCCCCGCCAGGCCACACCGTGCAGGCTTGCAGAGCAGCCCCCCTCCAGTGCCTCACTTCTTGATGCAGGGGTCGATGGACGTTCCTAGGAAGTTCAAACCACCAGAGCAGAAGAACCTGGAGACAGAGGGGGTTGAATTTGGCAACCGACTGTGGGGAAGACGCGATGTGGTTACGACGGGAGAACCAGCCACGTGCATGTGCACGTGTGGACCGGCTGCAGCTGGTAACTGCGTGATGCAGGCTGCGCATGCGGATGCACACCAAGCGTACTCACCACAGGTTGGCGCCGGGGAAGGTGGGCTCCGTCCGCGGTTTCTCAGTGACCCACACCTACAGGAGCCGGAGGCAGCGGAGGGTGTACGCAGCAGCAAAGGGTGTACGCGTGGGCGCCAGCAGGAAGGCCAATGGGCACACTAAAGAACTATTGAGCCGCCGCTGCATTGAGCATCCCAGCAGCCGCACTGGCTGCTGTTGCCACCGAAAGGTTCCTGCAGGCGTGGTCAATGCATCACAAGCCTTAGCACCGTCATCCCAGAGAGTGTGTGCCACCTACCTGGCCGCCTTCATCGCAGAGTGGCCAGGACAGGCCGCGGCAGGGCGACGCCAGAAACGTCGCAGCCGCGAGCGTCAGAACGACATAGCGGAGCACGCCGGTGTCCATAGATGGAAGTAGGTGGGCGGGGAGGGGCTGCAGGGGCAAGCAGACCAAATCTGGCGATCGATTCTGTGCGGAGCGGCGGCGGGTCGGGGCGCTGCCGCGGCAGGCACTGCCACGGCGGCGTCGCCATTCCTTTAGCCCAGCAGCACCGGGTGTATGCTCAACTCAGCGTGCACGCTGCACGACTGCTGCACGCGCGGCGCGGCTGCGAGGGTCCAAACGTGCTGGAGGGGCGAGCGTGACACGGCCACCCAGCCAGTGCAGGCACCAGCAACGTGATCCTCGACGGGTTGTGAGGGCTGGTAGGGTCACTGGCACCAGGTGCGCCGGCCAGGACTCACCTCGGCGTTCCGTAGATGGAGTTGTTGAAGAGGCCAGGAAAACTATRGAAGCTAAATTGCAGGAATGATCAATGAAGAGCAGCCAGCAGCCGACGGTGCAGGTGCAGCAGCAGAGGCGGCGGCGCCGCCGCGCCTGCTGAGCACATCGTCCGTAGGCACGGCGTCGGGCAGCAGCAACAAAAAAATAAGCTACGTACTGTAGATCGTAGCTGTGCTTGCTGGCAGGGCGTTCCCCAGGGCAATGGCCGGCGGCCAAGGCTGGCGGCCGCGGCGACCGTGCGGCCACGGCTTGGCGGCCAGCCATTCCAGCGCCGCGCAATGTCGCTTTCCTGCTTAACCAGCGTGGTCAGGGGAGAGACTCCATCCAGCCTCACTGTCACGGCAACAAAAATCCAACGGCTGCCCTGCGCTCGGCTGCAATCGAAGCCTCCATGGCCATGGGGCCCGCCAGCTGGCTGCGCATGCATGCGGGAGCGGCCGTGCACTGCTCGTGGCTGCACGGACTTGCACTGTGTTGCATGGTCGTGACCTGATCAGTTGGGCGGCAGGTGTAGTTGTGTGCTAGTGGCATACCCCCTGGCTTATCAGCCGACAAGTAAAGTCCACTTCATGCAGGGTGGTTTGATATAGCAGGCGGAGGGGCCACTGATGCCGGTCGGCACCCCAGCGGCGGCGCCCGGCGGCGGCACTCCTCCCCGCCCCCACCGCTGCCCCTGGCGCGTCGCTGAGACATTCGCGCCACGTCTGGCAGCCCCAGCAGGTTGGGACACACAGCGCATGACGCGAGTTATCAGGAACAGATCGTCCTGAACAGCCCCGGCTCCCCGGGCCCATCCAAGCCTACATTCTCTGTACACAAGGCGTGAAAGACACGATCGAGCCCTCGCGAGTGCACCAGGTAATGCGGTGCGTCACTGGCACCGGCTGCGTGACAGAGTGCGGGCGCTGTGGCCGCTCCCGCACTTTGCGCCACTCGTGCACCGCCCCTGCTACCTCCATGACACCCTGCAGCACGCCTGGAGTGGACGGCACGGCTCCCTGGGCATGACCCAACGTGCACTGCCTGACGAAGCGTCCCGTGCAGCCACAGCATGTGGGGAGATCCCGACCGCTGGGTGGTAGGCGGCTGGGTGAGCGGGGCCGAGCAGGGGGCGGCGCCAGAGGCAGCAGCAGGCACCGCCGCGCCAGCGCCGCTTGCTGGCGTCGCCAATGCCGGCGCGCTGGCGGGAGCGCCGCAAGGCCCCACGCCCCTGCTGCACCCRACCTCCTCTGCACCTGCGCCTGCCACCATTKGGGTGCCAGACAGCACAGCTGCTGTAGCGACGCTCAGCGCCTTCCCGCCGCGGCCAGCGCAGCCGGCGACCAGCGCGCCGCAGCCCACGTGGCTGCCGCCCTCGCCCTTCAGCGCCGTCCTGGACAGCGGCGGCGGCAGCGCTCTGCCCGCCCTCCGCTCAACAGCCAGCGCCCCCCTGCCAACCCTGTCGCCCTTCTCCAGCGGTGGGTTTGACAGCGGCCCAGCAGGCGATGCAGCGCAGGGCAACGCCCTGCAGCCGGCCACACTGGGGCTGCCGCAGCCGGCGTTGTGCGGCCTGCCCAGCGGCGGCTTCGGCAGTGTCACCAGCCCAATCCAGCTATCAGCAGCCCCACCTGCAGCACCGCAAGCGCTGCAGCTGCCTAGAGTGCAGTCTGACGCCCTGGGCGGCATGCACCAGCCTGCGCTGCCGCCCCAGCCGCCATCGCCACTCATGGCCACCCCCCGCGATGGCTGGCGGAACGAGGACGAAGACCCGCTGCTGCGCTATCTGTTGGAGGATGATGCATTCGCTGCCGAGTCACTGCCATCGCCGGTGCCTGCTGGGCCGCCGGCGCCACGCCCGCTCGGCCCTGCAGCCTGCCTGGTGAGGGCAAGGGTGGTCCCGGGCCCAGCTTTGCACCTGGTGCTGTCCAGTGGACAGGCGTGGCAAGTTGTGGATTGCCGCCCCTGCTTCTGCTTGCCCATTGCATGTACGACCTCTGTCCTGCTTTCCGTACACCATCACGTCATGCTGACCAGGTCGTACCCCTGTGTACGTGCATTACCGCAGGCTTCGGCAGTACTGGCACAACGGCCCAAGCTGGTGCGCTGCCTGCTGGCAGGGGGCGCCCCGCCCAACTTCCGCCTCAGCGAGCTGCCGCAAGCCGACGTGGCTGCCATGGAGGCGGGCGGCATTCACCTGACCGGCTACCAGCACATGACGCCGCTCATGGTGGCTGTGCAGCAGCTCAATGCTGACGTGGCAACTGCGCTGCTGGAGGGCGGCGCGGCAGTGCGGCCAGAGCCGCCCGCAGGCGGCAGTGGCAGCCCCAGCGGCAGGGCTGGCAGGGCCCACCGCCGCCCCCTGCTGCTGCAGCTTCTGGATGCCACGGCGGCGGCAGCAGCGGATGCGGCAGCGGCAGCAGCAGGGCCAGCCCCAGCCCAGGCACGCGACCCTGCCGGCGGCCACACCGCCGCTGCCGCTCCAGCTGGCAGCGGCAGCATGGCTGCTGCTGCAAGCGGCGAGCCAGATATGGCGGCGGCCGCATCAGCTGGGTCTGAGGCTGTGCTGGATGCCAGCTGCCGCCTGCTGGCTGCACTGCTGGCGCACGGTGCAGACCCGCTGGAGCAAGACCCCACAACGTCCCGCCAGCCAACCACCTTTCTGTCGGGTGAGTGCGTGGCGCACGTGGTGGGGCGGGGGCAGCTTGCTGTGCGGTGCAGCCAGGTTGTGGTAGCCGTATGTTGCTTCCCAGCTCCAGGGCATGCCCTGAGGGGCTGCCAACTTGCTCTACGCAGTACGCAGCCGTAGCGAGCAGGAGCGCTGCTGTTCCTGCTGTGCCCACTGCCCTTCCCACATCACAGCCCGCCTGCCGCCTGCGGCTGCCCTCCTTGCAGAGTGCCTGCACCCCGCCCTGCTGCGCCTGGCAGTGATACATGTGCAGCGGCAGTGCCAGGTGGTGCCAGGCGGCGGCGGCCGCCGCCTGACCACAGGCGAGTGCCAGCAGCTGCTGTCTGCGGGGCGGCGCGCCTACGCCGACTGAACCGTTAACCTTCCACACACAAACTCCGTGATCCATCCTTCCACCTTTGATGGAGACTTGATCTCCGCACTGGCTCTTCCTCCCTAGCCCTTCTTTGTGCAGCCCCTCTCTGTCGTACCCCCCACGTCTTCCACCCGTAATCGCTGAATGCCTTGTGATTGTTTCCAAGTACGTTGTGGTTTCTCCAAAGTTCACCTCGCCTGCCTAAATCGGTCCCTCCCCTCAACCGTCGACAGCACCCCTCCACAGCATGTCTGCTCACACCCTCTGCATCTGCCGCTCAACGCACCATCTCATGCCAGGCTGTAGCCACCCTGCGCAATCACGTCTCTGCATCATTTTTTTCGCCCAACATCCTGCTGGATCTTTGGGGCTTTGCATTGTTCGTTTGTTCCTTGCACCTGGTGTGAGCTGACCCTCGGCCCTCTCATTCCCTTGCTTCATTCCAGTTGCAGCCGCCATGCCCATCCAACGCCCTGCCCCCGCCTATCTGCTCTTTACCATTGTGGCGGCAGCAACCGTGTCAACCACTGCACCTCGTGCACGCCCCTTGCTGACATGCGCTTCATCCTGCCCATCCCAGACCGACCCCCCAAGGGTCTGTTCACCGCCCGTCTCTGCACTGACATGTGTCTCATCCTGTCCATCCCACACCGACCCCCAAGGGTCTGTTCGCGGCACTCCAGTTGAGACGGTGTGTTACTCACCAACCACTGCCCAAGCTGATGCTGAATTGTCTTTTGCCTTCCGCCCAGCAATGTTGGTGCGTGGAAGCTGCGGCATTGCCATTCTTTCGTGCCCACACTGCGTGTGTTGAGTGCCAATCCCCTTTTGACCGCTTTTGAGAGAGCATTTGTTGCCTGCCATTGGTGAAATCACTTACAGCCGGACTCTACAGTACGTGCGTGAAGGTAAGAGAGCTGAGCGAGGCATATGAAGGAGCAAGCAGAGAGGAGCGAGCCAATGGCAGGCGGGTCAGCAGGGTGCACAACTGGTTGAGGAGTCAGTCAGGGCAGTCGGATGATACGACACAGAGGTGTCAACTGCCCATCACAGCGGCAGACAGCCGGGAGGCAAACGCGCATCGGGGAGTATGGACACAACATAATAGCAACAGCCGCCACACATAGGTGGCAGGGCAGTGGTACACGCGCCAGCAAGCAGCGCAGGGGGCAGCAGAACAGCAGCACAGCAAGGTCAGCAAGGACAGCAGAACAGCACAGGAGTCGCGCTCAGGAGGCAATCTGCAGCTTCAGGCCTTTCATGGCTTCCTGGATCTCCTCAAACAGCGCCTGGTTGGTGGCGGAGCGGGGGCGCACTGCCGCCAGTGCGCCATCCAACGCAGCTGTTAGTGCCGCGGGCGGCAGCGCCGTGTTGGCGGCCCCCTGCTGCAGCAGCACCAGGCTGTGCACACAGCCCTCGATGAGCGCGCCCAGCCGCTGGCCGTCTGTGGTGGCCCAAAAGTCGGGCTGCTGGCTGCCGCCAGGCGAGGCGCGGCCGCCCTGGCTGCCGCTCGTCCCCGCTGCCGCATCGTCAGGCGCCACGCCTGCTGCTGCTGCTGCTGCTGGGCCCGCTGTGCCTGCTGCGCCTGCTGCGGCATCAGGCTGGGGCGAGCCCGCCTCCGCCGCTGACTCGGCCAGCTTGCGGCGGCAGGTGGCGATGATGGCTCGCGCTTCTGCAAGTGCTGACTCGCTCAGGGCCTCTGGCGTCTGTGCCTGCAGCACAACATCAGCCGCCAGGCTGGCGCCTGCTTGTGGTGCCGGCGCCGCGCCAGTACCGCCTGCCGGCTCCCCGCTGCTGCTGGGCCGGTCCAGCGACTCAAGCTGCTCCTGCACCTTCTCGTTCACCTGCACGGTTGGCAGGGGGGCATGGGCAGCAGGTGGGTCGATGTGAGCATTGCAGGGCGGGCGGCCATGGCGATGGCAGGGTAGCTGCGGGCTGTGCCTGTTCACACTGCATGCACACACTCCCTGCCTGCCTAGCATGGCATAGCAGCGCCAACAGGCAACCACCAGGTTAACCCTACTGCAACTCACGTCCTTGAGCTGCAGCACCACGTTGGCATACGCAGTGACAAATTGGGGCGCGGCGCCTCGTCCGGGCGCAGCAGGGTCTGCATGGGTACAAACATGAAGCAAATACCTGTTGGCAAACTGCACGACCCCAAGCTGCACCACGCTGGCAGCCTTGCTTGTTGACAGCAACCGTGGAAGCGGCAAGAAACATGCATGCCTGCAGGCAGGCAGCGAATGCATGTCGCGCACCGGCGGTCAATGCACCGAAACCGCAGCAGCCCGGCACTGAGATCACCCAGGCTGAGATCACCCAGCAAGCACGGTGTGCCCACCTGCGTGCATGCCTGCGGCCGCTTCGTCGTTCATCGAGCGCAGCTGCAGCAGCAGGGCCTCCTTCTTATCTAGGCCAACCACCAGCTGCAGGCAGGCAGGGCAGGCAATGAGGGCGAGCATGTCAGGCAGAGGAGGCGGTACAAGCGCTCCGCCACCTTGTAGTGGTGCAGGCACGGATGCGAAGGTGTGGCGGGCAAGGGGCTTCCTGCCGCTTTCAGCAGCTGATTGCAGAAGCGCGGTTCTCTGCTGTTTGACAGCACTAGTATCCTGCAAATCAGATGATTAGACAGCCAGCCTGGCCTGCAGCAGCTTTGCTCCACGCACCTCTGCTAACGCCTTTGCGTCCGCCGCCTTGGCTTGTGACTGCTGCTGCTGCTGCCCTGCCTGCTGCTGCCCGGCTGCCCCCGCTGCGCCTGCTGCGGCAGCGCCGCCTGCCGAGTCTGGCTGTGCGCTGCCCGGAGGCAGCACAGCAGGCACTGCCGTCAGCGGCGTCGCTGCTGCGGCCGCTGCCGCTGCCAGCACGGGCGGCAGCCCGGGCGTCGGCAGCGGCAGCCGCGGCGCAAAGGGCCGCACCGGCTGCCCATTGATGACCTGGCGGCCGTTGAGCAGCAGGCGGCCGCGCAGCAGCGCGGGCGGCAAGTTCTCAGCAGGCTCAGCGGGCATGACGTCCGTATCACGCACCAGCTCCACCCCAAGCTCCTGCCGGTCAAACTGCACCCTGCAGCAAGGCAAGCGCAGCAGCGGCGGTGGCGGGGTGGGTACCCTGGCTCCCCGCAGACTATTATGGCAAACAGACGTTATCCAGCAGAACAGCTCAATGCTGCTGTCACTGCTCGCTGAGAACCCTGCCATGCTCCCCTCGTGGCAAATGAGCTGCTGGTTAGGAAGCGGCATGCAACCGAGCCTGCTTCCAGCGCATACCTGTAGCAGTTGTGCGCCGCCGTCAGCACCTGGCCGTCGTGCAGCTGGCGGGTGGTGGGGTGGCGCGCCACCACACGCTGCAAGGGAGGGAAAGGATGGTGTCGAGAGTGGATGTGGGCTGCTGGCTTGCGCTGCTCGCTCGCAGATGCTTGCTGGGCAGAGCATATGGTGTGCATGGGCTGCAGTGGGGGCGCCAGCAGCCAGCGGCAGGAACCCCGGCTAGCCAAGGCTGCAATAACTTGCTGCCCCAACAACAGCAGCAGAGGAGGAACGCGCGCAGATACCAGCCGCTTAGAGCAACAGTGAGGCAGGCGCACCTGTCCCACCGCCAGTGGGCGCGGCAGGTGGTCTGCCACCTTGGAGTCTGCCAGCGCCGCGGCCCCCGACTGGTACTGCTGGCGGCAGCCCTCCCGCCAGTGCTCAAGCCGAGCGCGCTCCTCTTTCAGGAACTTGAGTGACAGGCGGCGCGGCTTGCCTGCGGGCGGGTGGGCAGGAGCGCAACAGTGGCCGATCAGCGGGGCCACTGATTAAGGGTGGCCACCAAGCACTGCTCCTCAACCTGCTCACCTCACTGTGTCCCGCGACCTTGCTTGACACCCGTTGCCACCCCAAACTTTGCACCCAAACTTTGCAGGTCTGAGCAGGCCAGCACGGCTGGCTGCCCGCTCACCCAGGCTGGCGCGCAGCAGGCTCCACTCCTTGCGAGTCAGCTGCGCATCCTCCCCCAGGCCCAGCGTTGTCAGCAGGCCGGCTGCAGCAGGAGAGTGGGGATGAGTTGGCAGGCAGCCAATGTTGAGGAAGGACTGGCTGCAAACCAAGGCAGGCAAGCACCCTGCACCAACTCCCTGTTTGTTGCTGGGAGCACAACAGCAGGTCGCCAATGCTCTGCCTCCACACCGCAGTCCACAACCTTGTGGAGCAACCCTGACCCTCACCCAGCGGGTTGAACATGAAGAAGGGTCGGTCCAGCGCGGAGCAGCAGAACTCGGCCGCCGCCCAGCGCTGCGTCTTGGGCTGCTGCAGGCAGTGGCGCAGCGCGGCCTCCGCCGCCGTCTGCGGCGGCGGCGCGCCGCCCGCGGCAGCAGCGGCAGCGCCGCCCTCCTCGCCGCCGGCGGCCGCGGGGAAGCCAAAGGAGCTCATGAGGGCGGGTCCTCCCGCCAGCGAGGAGCGCCGAGTGAAGAGCGTCTTGATGGGGGAGGCCACTGCTGCTGGTACACGCTCCGGCAGCGACTTGCGGCGGCGCAGGCGCGGCATGGGGTTCTGCGGCGACGGCACAAAGCCGTGCGCAAACTGCTGGAAGCCTGCGGCAGGGGCAGAGGGGGGCGGGCAGGAAGGGTTGGGTGGAGGTGCGCAGGGGCGGGTGCCCAGGCGGAGCCTCACAAGCAGCGACAAGCCAGCTACTGCAATCAATCAATCAATCAATCAATCACAATCGATCAATTGATCAATCAATGAATCAGCTACCTGGCGAGGCGATGTAGCCCAGGTCTCCAAAGCCCAGGTCCATCATGTCTCCCCCCTCCAGCCCCGAACCTGCACAGCAGGAAATAGGTGTGCGGAAGTGTGAGCAGGGACGCATGTGCATGCATGCTGAATCGGACGTAGTGGGAGCGGAGGGGAGGGAGGCAGCACAACGGCAGCACACGGGAGCGGATGTCGCGTCACTTGGAGCTGGTCGGGTTGAGAGCGTGCGGAGGCCATCGAACTACGCAACCCCCCCTTCAGCGCCTGGCCCCAGCTGGTACGACAAGCCCCCGCCACTCACCCAGCATGTAGGGGCTGAGGCC
>JADXDR010000027.1:388391-401883 GCA_025026875.1 Chlorella ohadii
GGCCAGAAACACAGCCTCCAGCTGAGGCAGAAAACAGAGGATGGTGGACAGCCGGGGCTTATAGACATGTCCAGCATGAATACAGTCTCAAGGGGAGAAGCATCAACCCAGCGTAGCGCAGTACAGCACAGCATGCCATCTCTGCACTCTCCAACCCACCTTCTTGGCTGTGAGCAGCGCGGATGGGAAGCGCTGGAAGTGGTTGTTGCCCAGGTGCATGCAGCGCATGCTGGCTAGGTACGGGCCCTCGGGCAGGTCCTGAAAAGAGCGAGAGCGAGAAAAGGGGAGCGCAGAGTCAGATGATGGTTGGTTGAAACCTGCCCACCGCAGCGGCACTCTAACAGCGTCACCATCGCGCCCCAGTTGCACTGCTAACCCTGCAACCCCAAAAGCCCAGCACACAGGTCTGGCCGCCCACTGCTACAGCCTCACCTCCAGCTGGTTCACCATCAGGTCCAGCCGCGTCAGCTGCGACTTGTCCAGCAGCTCGTCAGGCAGGTCGGTCAGCCCCACGCCCTGAGTGGAGGGAGAGAGTGTGCGGCCGGGGATTGGGGCAGTGTGCGAAGGGTTGCGGCACAGTATTCAGCAGTGCACTGTGGTGGACCGCACAAGAAGGCAGCGTAGCTGGCTGCTCCATGGAGCACCTGCAAGTTCTGCAACATCAGCCAGCCGGTAGTGGCCTGCCAAATGTCGAGCCTGCCGCCCACCTGCAGCCGCATGCTGTTGAGGTGCGAGAAGGGCTGCAGCCAGCCCCAGTGCTGCAGCCAGCGCGTGTCTTCGTTGAAGCCGCGGGCCATGACGTGCAGCCCCTCTAGCGTGGGCGCCAGGCTTGTGGGCAGCACCAGCGGGACCTGTGCAGGAAGGGGCGATTAGCACAGGAAGGTGAAGGCATGTTCAGAACGCCAGCGGGATGGCGCAGTTGTGGACGATCACACCATTGGCTTGCAAGCACAGGTGCCAGCCGCGCAGCCAATCCAGCGACACGGCGGCTCACCTGGTGCACCAGCCACAGAAAGCGCAGGTTGGTGAGCTGGCCCAGGCCGGGAGGAAACGCGTCTGCGGGGCAGGAGGGAAGAGCTCTTGACGTTGCCATGAGGGCCCGCCTTGCTGTACCGCTGCAGGCTCTTGTTCCCTGCCTCCTGCAACCCTCCCGACTCTGCTCACATTGTGTGTCCGCCGGCAGGGCCGGGTCCCACAGCAGGTAGCGCAGGCCAGTAAGTGATCCCAGCCATGTGGGCACCGACAGCATGGGATATCGCTTCAGCTTCAGGCTGGTCAGCTGCAGCAGCAGGGATTGGGGTCAGAGGGTGCAGCAGTTGGTCACGCAACCAGCTGGTCTCTGTTGCAGGCGCCGCTAACAATGCTTGATGCGATGTGTTGTCACCCCAGCCAGCCAGGCATGCCTCGCCATCAGCTGACGACCAGGCAGCCATGGGGCAGGCACGCAGCAGGGCGTGCCTGGGTCAGTGTTGACAGGCAGTCTGGCAGGTTGGCAGTGGGCGGGATCACGGAACGGGGAGGGAACACGAGGGCCAGGTGGCGCAGCTGCTGCAGGATCGGCGGCGGCTGCTGCGGCGCCACAGCAGGCAACGCCGGCGGCTGCGGCCGCAGCAGCAAGCCCACCAAGTCCTGTCGCGGTGGGCAGGGAGGGAGGCAATTAGGCGGACAGCTCCACGTTGAGAGCAGCAGGAAGGGAGGACGCCGCGCCCTTCCATGGTGGCAACATGCATCTAACCACCACAGAAATCCAGTCTGCAGTGCCAGTCATGCGCCCACCTGCGGCGTCTGCTCATCGTCAAAGCTGAACCGGAACTGAAGGCGCTGCAGTGCAGGCAGCTGGCGCAGCACTGCGGCGGCCACCGCGGGCTGCCAGTCCTCACTCCCCTTCGCAAGGTAGACTTGCTGCAGACGGGAGGGGAGGTATGCAGCATGTTATGATGTGACTGGCTGTCCAAGCCAGCGGGCCGACCCGAACGGCATATGATTGGTGTGTGGCATTGCCGCGGCCATCCAGAGCTGCACAACTGCCCACCTGCCCAACGGTCAACTGCCAGCACCCACCTCCAGCCGCGTGAACTGCTGCGCAAAGGGCGCCATGGCTTGGAAGATGACGCCCAGGTGCAGAGGCCCGCACAACCGGATCGAGGTGAGCGATGCTCGCGAGGCGGTGATCGCGCGGCCCAGCCATTCTGACAGGCGTACGAGCAGCTCGGAGCCGGCCAGCCTCTGCCCTAGGTCGACATCCACCTCCTGCAAAGCTTGAACAGAAGTGACAAGTTGGTGAGTGCAGGCGAAGAGCGGCGGCGGCGGCGGNCGGCNAAAGCCGGCGGCTSGGGSGCCATAGCAGGGCAACCTGGCAATCGGGACGGCTGATCGCCTGGGCGATCGGGCGGCAGCTGCTGCGGGGCCAAAAGCCCTGCTATCAGCCACGGTGACACCGGCGCCTGGCGCGCCCCACACCTGCAGGCCTGGATCGAGCGGCAATGCCAATGATCCATCTCTGCTGCCCGCCAGACTGGCGTCGGTGACGTGCAGCCTGGGGTGGGCGGCCATAGCCTCCACCTGCCGGCACTGCAGCCCACCCTGATTGCCCAAGGCAGCGCAGAAATGGTCGAGAGAACGTGATCTGGATGGAGACTAGCCTCCCGGTCGACGAGCCCCAGCTCTGCAACAATGGCGCGTCGCCACGCTGCGACATCTTTTGTCCTTGCCCGCCCAGGACAGTTAACTGCAGCTTATGCTGCATTCCCATTGCCTCACTGCTGCACCAGACTCATCTGCACATGCAGGTGGTTACAAGTGGCTGATGGTTGCCCAAACGCCGCTCAGGCAGCAGCCTCCGCCGCCTTGCCGCTGCCGCCCGCCTTGTGCTGGTTCACCGCCGCAACAAATGCGTCCAGCACCTCTGGCGCCTTGATGCGCAGCGCAAACGTGGCCAGGTGCGGCGACGCGGCGGTGGCAGCATCAGCGGCCCCCTCCTCAGCGGCGCTGCCCTCAGCAGGCTTGCCGGCCTCCTCGCCAGGTGTCGCCGCGTTCACACACGCAAACGTCACGCCCTGCAGGCGGGGCAAGTGTCACACGAGCGCGGCCATGTGAGGGGAAGGGTGGCGGGCCAAAGAAGGTGGTGCATGTGAACCCACATTCCACCTCTACCCATTCCCTTCGACCAGTTCCAATGCCACCTGCATAGCGCTATACCCACCCCACCCATTCCCACCTCGCCACCTCCATTCACACACTGCCGCACCTTGCCTCCCTCCATCTTGGACACCTGCATCTCCGCCCACAGGTTGGCGTTGAGCAGCAGCCGCAGGTTGCCCTTCTGCCGCATCACCAGCCGCGCCTGGCCGCTGCAGGCAGGGCAGGGACGGGCAGGCAGCAGGAGCGGTTGGCTTGGCCAGCAATGCAAACTGGCATGGGCCATGAAAGAACCTACATTGGCGGCCTGCAACTCTCGAGAGGCGAGTCATTGCCGACACGCAAGCAGAACAGCCCCCGCAGCAGTGTGTTTCCCCAGCTGCTTGCACCATGCCAACACCATGCCAACAGATTGGTCGCAATGCACAGCTTTCAAATGCACCCAAGCCGCTATGCTTGCTGCCTACGACATGCTGCTGCGTCCACACAAGCTGCTGCCCAGTACGCTTGCACCCTGCATTCCTTGCGCACACACCTGGGTGCCACATTGAGCCGCATCTCGCCCCGCCCGCGCTCGCGCCACTGCTTGGACGCATCAAACTCAAACAGCGCGCCCTCGCCTGCAGGTGGAAACATGCACATCGTGAGGTTCCCAGGACCTCTGCATGAAGCCACGTGTGTTTGCCTGGCAATCAACCTTGCTGCCCATCGCAGCTGGTACGGTTTGGCTCTGTATCTACTTGCACATGACGATGGTTCACTCCACCCCCAATCCACCCTCTCCCAGCTGCGGCCACCCACCAGAGAAGACGGTGCGCTCATCCTCCTCTCCAGTCTGCACCGCCTGCTCCCCTGGCAGCTCCACCTTGGGGGGCGCCACCTGCCCAGAGCCAAACAGCGGCGTGCCGGACGCAGGCGTGGCGCCAAACAGCGAGGTGCCAGCAGCGACGGACGCCGCAGCAGCGCCTGCTGCGTCGCCGCCTGCGGCCGCGCTGCTGGCGCCACCAAAGCTGAAGGCGGGGGCGGCAGCGGTGCTGAAGCTGAAGATGCTGGCGGCCGACGAAGCGGCGGGGGCGGCGCCAAAGGAAAATGCGCCGCCGCTGCTGCTGGCTGCATGCGGGTGGTGGGGTGGGTGAGGCAGGGCAGGGGCAGCAGTGAGGCGCGTGCTTCGAGGGTGGGCGAGGTAGGCCAAGCGGTGGGGCAGGCTGTGCAGGCACCCCTCACACAGAGACGAATGCTCCCAGCCTAGAAACTCAACGCAAGCAAGAAGCCCAACTGGCACATGCGAACTGCAGCCAGCCCACGCACCCAGGGAGCCAAAGCCACCAGAGGCGGCGCCAAAGCCGGAGCTGCCAAACGCCAGGCCCGAGCCAGAACCCAGGGCGCCAAACCCGCCTGCAGGCTTGGCAGCCTCTGCTGCAGGCTTGCCCTCAGCGGCTGGCTTGTCCYCAGCAGGCTGCTGCGCCGCTGCCGCCGCTGCCGTCTTGCCCYCCTCCGCCCCCTGCTGCTCCGCCGCTGGCGCTGCGGCTGCTGGCTGCTGCGCGGCGGGTGCTGCAGGCTCCTGCTTCGCCTCGGCGGCGGCAGGCTGCTCGCTGGCCGCCGGCTGCTCCTGGCCCTCTGCCGGCGCGGCCTTGGCGGGCGTGGGCGCCGGCGTGGCGGCGGGCGCAGCAGTGCCGCCCAGCAGCGACACGCTAGCAAAAGGGTTGGCGGCAGGTGCAGGCGCCGCGCCCGTCAGCTGGATGCCGGCAAAAGGGTTGGCCTTGGCAGCGCCCTCGCCGCCCGTGGCGCCGCCGCGCCGCGCCCGCACAATCTTGCGCTGCTTGAGCACATCCTCGCTGGCACGGGAGAAGTTGCCGGGGTCCACCACCTGTATGGATGGGAAGGCCGGAGACAGTTGAGCGAAGTGGGGACAGGGGCACGGAGGTGCTAGGGCAACACTGGCAGCCCAGCGGCGGCGGCTGGCGGCGGCAGCGGCAGCGGTCTGGAGCAGCTGGCGGCGCGGCTACGAGCTGCCGGCAGTCGTGAGAGTCGCTCAGCAGCAGCAGGGACGCCCCGGGGGCCGCCAAGCACCTGCTCTTCGTCTTCGTCTGATGCGTCGTCTTTGGTCAGCTGTCGATCGCTGCGCCTCTTGGCATTAGGCTCCAAGTGATCCGTGGGCCGCTTGCCCGACATGGCGGCCTGCAGGCGCTGTTTGCAAACTCGACCAACGAGCGGGTGGCTGCTGAGCGCTCCAAGGCTGGCCCGAGCAATATGTGAGCGCTTTGGATTGCAGCTAGCGGGCGATCGCCGCTGCCGGCGGCCTCATGCACGCCAGTGGCTCAGCATGGCACGATGACAGCATTCCGTGCCGATGCCGCCCCTGCCCATTCTCAAACCTGCCTCGTTGATCGCCTCGCACACAACCAGCACCATGAGCGCTGCCCTGTCTGCTCGCACCTTTGTGGGCGGTGCCCAGCTCACCAGCCGCGTGCTGGCCTCCCGCAAGGCGAGATCTGGGCCCTGTGCATGCGTGCAAGTGTTTCTGGCGGCAATGCACGACGCCTCACTGGCGGCAACCCCACCGCCCGGCCCTGACCCACTCCGTCTCCCTCTCCCCCGCCCCCTGCAGGCGATCAACACGGTGGTCCGCTCCGCCTTCACCCTGCCGCCCCTCCCCTACCCCGCGGTGCGCCCCCGCCGCTGCTGTCTACAACCCGGAAGGCGCCGACGGCGCAGCGGGCAGCTGGGGGCAACATGCATCGCTGCATCCTGCTCACGCTCCTTCCCTGCCCCTTGCTGCCCTGCAGGATGCGCTGGAGAAGAAGGGCATGTCCAAGGTGAGGCACCTGCATTCAGCAGCAGCAGTTGGGACCCCCAAGGAACCGGTGCATGCCCGCAGTASGTGCCCGATGGCCGGTCACGAGCCGCGCTGCCTGCCTCTGGCCTGCCTCCCAACCTGGCACGCTCTGCACCCGCCCCGTCCTGCCCCCGTGCAGACCACCTTTGAGTTCCACTACGGCAAGCACCACGCCGCGTACCTGAACAACCTGAACGGCCAGATTGCGGGCAAGGACCTGGAGAAGCTGAGCATCGAGGAGGTGATGCTCAAGACCTGGAACGGCGGCAGCCCCGGCCCCGAGTTCAACAACGCCGCGCAGGTGCGGGGCAGCGCAGGGAGGGAGCGCGGCAGGCTGCCAGGACCAGCCGGGCTGGCTGTAGTGGGTGGCAAGTGGTGCGAGAGCAAGGGGCAATGGGCATCAGCAGAGCAAGGCACGGAGCACAGTGCTTGAATTTGGTGCAGGCTGGCTCTGTGGTGGCTGACACCATGCTTGCAAGTGCAACCAAGCGACCGACTCCAACCCTCTTGCTTGCCACACGTGCAGGTGGTGAACCACACCTTCTTCTGGGAGTCCATGAGCCCCAACGGCGGCGGTGAGTCAGTGTCGGCACGCCTGCATCTGGAAAGATTGCACGTACAGAGGGCAGTGGAATTACTGGCATTGCTCAGGGGAGGGGAGCCCTTGCAAGCCGGTGGCTCTCAGCCGCAACACCCGCAGTCAGCATAAGCTGCTCCTACCCCAACCTCACTAAACCCCACCCCGCCCCTCGCCTGCCCTGCAGGCAAGCCCAGCGGCAAGGTGGCTGAGGCCATTGACCGCGACCTGGGCGGCTACGACAAGTTCGTGGAGGCCTTCAAGGCCGCGGGTGCGTGGGGCGTAATGATTTGGCTGTGGCGACAGCCAGTGTGCTCAAACTGTGCTGGAGCGGAAGCACAGTCGTGCACAGCGCTTGTGCGGGGGCCAAGCAGAAGGAGTCGGATGCTGGGCGTGAGCATCGATGGCCCGTGCTCTTCCTCCTGCCCGCAGGCGCCACCCAGTTCGGCAGCGGCTGGGCGTGGCTGAGCGTGAACAAGCAGGGCAAGCTGGAGGTGAGGCTGGGCGTGAGCACACAAAATGGGCCATCCCAGCATCCATGTTTCTGTCCGTCAGCTGGCCGTTGCCCAGTGCAGTGCAGCCGCGTGCACGGGCAGTGCCGCTGTTGCACTGGGGGCAGCATGCCGCCCCACACCAAAGGGCCGATGAAACACAGCAACCCATTGCCCCACCGCCTCGCATGCCACCCTCTCACCGTGCCTGCCCGTCGTTCCCTTGCTTGCCCGCCAGGTCACCAAGACCCCCAACGCTGAGAACCCCTGGGTGCACGGCTCCACCCCCATCCTCA
Organism: Chlorella ohadii; assembly: GCA_025026875.1. NCBI lineage: Eukaryota > Viridiplantae > Chlorophyta > Trebouxiophyceae > Chlorellales > Chlorellaceae > Chlorella > Chlorella ohadii. Next base: position 395,730 of record JADXDR010000027.1, read on the forward strand.
CCATGGACGTGTGGTGAGCTGGAAGAGGGGCCTGGCGGTTGTGGGTGCCTGGACGCCTCTCAGGGGGCCTGCGCTGGGTGGGACAGCTGGCACCAGTCAGGGGCAGTTGTCAAGTACACAACAGAGCACTGCACTTGCTGGTCGGTTGCAGGTGGAGAACATAGCGCCCTGCGCCAGCGCTCACCCACGGTGCCCTGCTTCCCTCCCCCTGCCCCCTCCACAGGGAGCACGCCTACTACCTGGATGNTGCAGAACCGCCGNCCCCGATTTTATCTCCAAGTGAGCAGCAGGGGGCGTTAGGCGCACTTGGTACAGAGCCCTCGAGTGCCTGCNAGGGTTGGGGGCACCAGGGCGCGGGGTTGAAAGCAGCAGCTGTTTCTGTGGCGGCAACTTGGTGCAGCTCTCTGATCTGCTCCACGTTTCGCCCCGCCCCGCCGCAGCTTCATCGAGAACCTGATCGACTGGCAGCGCGTGGAGCAGCGCTACCTGGCCGCCACCAAGCAGTGAGCAGCCGCTGCCCCCAGCAGCGGGCTCGCCCTGCCATGCCGAGCGGCGGCGCCGCCTCATTGCGGCGGCCCGCCGCCCGGGAGAACGCACACTCCCACACTTGCGCACACAAACGATACGCCGCCCCCACGCACTTGTTGTCTGATTGTTCTGAAGCATTTCATTTTGCACCCACCGAGTGTAAGCCCTCCAACTTGACAGGAATTGATGGGAGGAGTTGCGGAGGGAAGGAGCAGGGCTGAAGGCCCAGCCTCTGAAACACCTGTGGGGAAGGCGCGGGCGGCGGGAAGGGAGGCCGCACCGGTGGGATCGCTGGGAGAGTGGCAATGAGAAACCAGGTCGACTGCGAGTACCGTGGGTGCGCGGGATGTCTGCTAGGCGCATCAGGAGCACATGGCCAGCATGCTGCAGGCACGCGCGCTCCGCGAGGGCTACCTGTAAAGCTCTGAGCACGTCCCGACATCCCAGATCACTGTTTGTAGATAGATCCCGCGCTTGCAAGCACTTTGGACGCCTGCAGCTGCGTTTGACCTGCAGCTGGCCGACTCCCTGCCGCGGCGCCAGGCCCCCAACGAGAGACATGCTGGCGGTTCGAGCGTCGCACACCAGCCGCCCGGCGGGAGAGGCGATCAGCGGCAGGCCTGGGCCCCACCGCCCGCACAGCCCTCTCGGCGCAGGCGCCGCCGCTGCCGGCGCCGGCACCAAGGCGGCGCGCCTCAGCACGGGTCCTCCATGCCTGCACGGCTTTGTCTGCTGCAAGGCCAGCGCGCAGGGGCCCGGCAGCCCTTGCGTGCAGCAGTGCTCGGCGCGCGCGCTTGTGCTGTACTCAGCGGTGAGTGTTAACCAACCCCTCGGGTGCCGAGCGGACGCGGCATGTGCCGGCCATGCTCCCGTCATATTAGGATTTGTGTTTTGCTGCCAAGCCCTCCTGATGGGGTTACCGACTGCACCAGGCGAGCGATCAGCACACCAGGGCTGCCGGCCCTGCAACTTGTGGCTGCAACCCCGCCCCCTCTCTTCCCGCCAGGCACTGGAATATGCACGCTCTGAGCGCTATGATGTGGCCCGCCGCGTCTTTAAGCGGCTGTGCATGAGCGAGTGCCCCTCCTTTGTCAAGCCGTGGGTGTCTTGGGCCCAGGTGCGGCTGCAGGGCAGGGTGGGGCTGGCGGCGGTGGGTGCAGCTGGGGGAGCCTGTCACTGCGGGCGGGTATTTTGCACCATGGCTGAAGCAGCCAACCCTTGTCCAACAGATGCTAACGCCGCGGCCCTGGGCTACACAATCCTTGCTTGGCCTGAAAATATAATGCTGCCTTGTTCCCANCACCTGCCTGCCCCCCTNCCGCCCTCTTCCCTCAACAACAGATGGAGAAGCGGTGCATCCCGCGCGGCGACGAGCGGCGCTGGGCCGCGTCGCGCAGCGTGCTGCAGCAGGGGCTGGAGCGCAACCGTGACGCGCCGCCGCTGCTGCAGGCCTGGGGCCTCCTCGAGATGCAGGTGGGTGCTTGGGCAAGGGCATCTGTTGGTGTGGGGGGAGATCGGTGGGTGCACGGGGGAAGCGTGCGCAACTGCCGGCCATGCTGCACAGAGGGCACAGAGCTGGGAGCTTCATTGATGCACAGACCTACAGAGCTGTATTTGTGCAGGCCCGATCTGACTAACTGCAGTGCTGATGCGGCGCACGCTCGCCACACGCCCCATGTGTGCTCACCAACCAACCACCCGTCGACTCCCTCTCCACCTCCCGTGTGAGTGCAGCGCGGCAACCTGCTGGCCGCCGTGATGCTGCTGGACCGCTCTGCGGCCCTGGAGCCGAAGAACCGCCCCGTGCTGCGCTGGGCACCAGTGGTGGAGGCTCGCAAGACGGTGGGGGAGCGCCGCGGCACCAGGCGCCTACAGCGCGACATCCGTGTGGCTGCCAGTGGCGGCGAGAACTGCCCTGAGAGCGACGAATGAGCACCCGAGGGTAGCCCGCTTCCAGCTGCAAGCCATCCCGCAGTTGCACCCAAGTTTTGCCCCCAACCGGCACTGCATATATAGCTCCCCTTGCCTCTGTACCATGCTGCCCAAGCTTGCAACGAGCCTGCCTTGCCACTCACCCTACTGTTTGCGAAGATGCCCCCCGTGTGCCTGTGCCCCGTGCTGCACTTGAACCCGCCTTGCCAAATTCATGACCCGCGCCGCATCCAACTCCTCTCTCTTGCCGCCTGCCTCCCTTGTCTCCCAAGCATTTGCTAACTGTTGCACACTGACTGTAGAGCATGTAAAGTGAACATGGCGTGCCGAGGACTGGTTGGGAGCAAGTGGCAAGAGGGCTGCGGTGGCAAGAGGCAGCAGGGCACACACGCAGTCTGGCCGCCATTCCGAACGTGGAACATAGCCAGCAAAAGGTACAGGGTCAGTGCTACAAGGTGGTGTCATGGGGCATGCAGTGCTTGCTAGTGTCATTGTATCATGTGAGAACGCCAGATGGGCGCAGGGGCATGTGGTGCTCCCTGCACCCCGCAAAGCTCAGCTGCCGCCGCCCAGCAGGGCTGCCAGCGAGGCGCCCCAGCGCGTGCCCGCCAGCTGGTTGTGTATGCTGCCACCGCCGGGCCCCACCCAGCCCAGCAGCGCCGCCAGCGTGAAGAGCAAGATTAGGCAGTCTGGGGGTGAGGAGGGCAGAAGGACATGGGCAACGGCAGGGTTACGGGGAATGCGAGGGAAGGTGATTGGAACGCAGGTTGCAGCACGCTGGGACCTCGAGTTGTTGTGACAAAACAGCTCATCCACACATGCACTTGACTGGCTGGCAAGCGCCCAGCCTGCATGCCACTGCCCCAGCTCTACCGACTTGACCTCCCTGCCACTGCCCCCGCTGCTCACCCACGCAGATGAGCAGGATGATGATGATCTCCAGGAAGTCGCTGTGCTGCGCCTGGCCCTGCAGCCGCAGCATGTCCAGCAGCTCGTGCAGCACCTGTCGGGGCCAGGTGGGAGGGGGGAGGGGTCGCTGATGCAGTGTGCCGGTGGCGAGTGCTCTTTGCAAGACACGCCCAGCAGCTCATGCAGCATCTGGATAGTAGCGCAGTGGGGCACGACAGATGAATTGTTGAGGCAGCCTCGGCTGACCGGCCCACATGGGAACCGCAGGAGTTGGCCTCACCTGCAGCCGCGAGTTGAGGATCTCTATCCGGTCGTTCATCTCCAGGTAATCAAACACCTGCACATGGGAACAAACACGGAATGCACTGAGCCGGGGCGTGCTTGACGGCAAAACAGCGAAGGGCATGCAAGTGAACGCCATGCAGAAGTGCCAGCATGGGCGGCCTTGCTTGCAAAAGTGCACAGCTAGCCTTCAACCCACGGTTAGCCTTCAACCCACTGCTTGCCTTGTCGTACACGCTTTGCATGTTGTCGCCCACGCCTGGCTCCCAGAAAAAGTCTGCGAGAGAATGCCAACAGGCGGAAGTAAGGCAATGCCGGATGAGTGACGTGTATCGCTCACCCGCCGCCCAAATGCAGGAGGCAGTTTCCAAGAAGGCAACAAGCTATTTGCGGGCTTCCGCTGCCCACCTGGCGTGTCCAGCACGGATCCCAGCAGGTTGAGCGCCGCCTGCTCGATGAAGACGCGGCCCATGAGCTTGGCCACGGCTCGGCTCTTCACAGCCACCTGCTTACGTGTGCAGGGGGGCAGTGGGTGATTGTCTGTTGGGGTTGACCAGCGCAAAACGACAAGGGGTACAGCTGGCTGGGTAGAGCCCTAAATGCCAGGGCAGGTCGTGGGCAACCAACTCCTGTGCTTGCAGCATTCCCAATACCAGCAGCCGCCCACCTTGCCCTCCTGTGCCAGCTGCATGGGCAGGTTGCGCGTGGCCGCCGCGATGGTCAGTGCACGCTCCTGCGCGCACCAGGGAGCAAGCGTTGGCAACTTGATTGGCGCGGGCGGCTGTTGCAGAAGCTGTCGACTTGCAAGCTTGGCAAACGAGTTGCGCTGCATTGCAGCCGGCGCTTCCCGCCTGCATCCCGCACAGGCCCACCCGCGGCTGTGACGAAGCATGCCCAGTTGAGCGGCAGCCTGCCCTGCAGCGCTGCTGCTGTCAGGCACATGCACCCACCTCCAACACCGACAGCTTGGTGGACTGGGCCAGGGCAAAGGAGATGGACAGCTTCATAAGATGGGCATCCACCATGTTGGTGGGCAGCGTGATCAGGTCGTTCTGGGGAGAAGTGGAAAGACGGCAGGAGCGGCAGGGGATGGGGATCAGGAATGGGCACGAGGGGACAGACGGTTGACGCCACCACGTTGCAGACGAGTCACACCAAACAGCAGCACTCTATGCAACAGCACCATGCCTATTGCAGGCGCATGTCAGCGCCAATTGCCACACCTGGATGCTGGGCTTGCTGTATGGCACGTGCCGGAAGGCAAACGTGTCGCTCTCCACCTTTGCAGTGGGCAGCTTGCCCTCCTCGTACCTGCAGGCAGGGTTGGTACGACAGCAAGTGTCACTGGGCAGCAAAGACAATGGCAGGAGCGGCAGCGACCTCCACCCAGAGCATTGACCCCCCTCGCGTCGCCCGCCTGCAGGCACAAGCATGACTCCTGTCTGCATGCTTGCCATCCCACTCACTGCATGCTTGCACCCCACTCACTGCTGCAGCGACTGGCGCAGGATTTTGAGCTCCTGGGTGGGGCTCAGGTCCCAGAAGCAGGCCACCCCTGCGCAGCACAGCCGGTGTGGCGCAGGAGTTGGCGTGTGAGGTTGCAGGCACCGTTGAGCAGCGTAGCGAGGGTGCCAGCAGCATGCCAGCGTGGACTTGTTATGCACAGTCACAAGTGCGCACCAAACTCGAAGAAGAAGATCTCGCCGGTCACTTGGCCGCTGCGCCGCATGTAGCGGCTGTAGAGCGCCTCTGGAAACTGGGTGCACCTGCGGGGCCGGGTGGATGGCACAAGCAAGCGGCGTCTGAGAGAACAACCACCACCAGTTCCCAGGTGCACCTTGCGAAGACAAGGTGGGCATGTGGTTTCTTGAGCCATATACACCGATGCACCAAGCTCACATGTAGCCGCCCTGCTCCAGCTGCTCCCGCAGCCCCTTGATGTCGTAGCTGCGGCCGGCGCAGAGGGAGGAGGGCTTGAATAAGGGGCCAGCAGGCGGCAGCGCTGCAACCATCCCTAGCGCTTGAAGCCCCCAAGGGTGCCAGCACGCGCTGCACACAAACAAAAAGGCAGGCAGGCGGCTGCAGCCTTGTGTGCCCTCAGCGTGCCTGGCACACACCCACCTGGCGGCGGTGCAGTGGATGGTGATGCGGCCAATGGGGTAGGCCGGCGACTCCTCCACCTGGGGCGGCAGCAGCTCATCATCACCAGGCAAGCCCTGCAGCCAGCCAACACATAAGGGGGTGTCAATCGCGGATACAGAGCACACGTAACCTTGCAAACGGAGTGTACGCACACACTCACCTCTCTCCCCTTTTCCCACCCGCCCAGCCGCACCTGTGTGATGGGCGAGGGCACGGGGCTGGGCGCTCCGAGCGACCCCGCCTCCTCCACTAGTGAGTACTGCCCCTCCTCAAGCAGCGCCACCAGCTTGTCGCGGTTGCGCCGCAGCTGCGCGCTGCTCAGCGGTTGCTGCGAGGAGGGAGGAGAGCACCGCGAGGCGGG
>JADXDR010000027.1:402024-415878 GCA_025026875.1 Chlorella ohadii
ATGTCAGCAGGGCCGGCTGTTGACTTGCACGCTGCACACCCAGCATGCATACACATGGCAAGGGGTCCCATTCCGCTGATTTCTCACTTACTTGCTTACACCCCCTGGCCGCTTTCAAGGCACCCCCGACCGCCAAAACAGCAGCCGCCCCGCCTACCTGCTGCGGCAGCGTGCCGGCTGATGACTGCCGCCGCCGGTTGAGCAGCTTGCGCAGCAGGCCGGCCTCGTCATCTGGGTAGCTCTGTGAGCCGGAGGCAGCGCTGTGGCCCGGCAGGAGCGGGATGGGGATGGGCCTGTCCAGCGACCGCCGGCCTGTTCGGGCGAGGCAGGGGAGCGAGTGCACAGTGAGCCAAGGGCGCGTAGGATGACTGTAGGGTGAGCTGGGCTGGCTGTGCATGGATGCCAAGCAACCACGGCTTGCAATGGCAGCACGGAAGGAGGCAGAGCAACCACCGGTGCCTCACGAGGCGGGCCGCCGCCGCCGCCGCTGCCGCTCATGTGACGGGCTGTGCCCGCCCTTCAGCACCGCTGTAGCCGCTCCTATGATCCACTGCCGGTGCGATGCAGAGGCGGGGCTACGCCCAGGGCTGCCGAGGAGTCGAGGGCTCTTGGGCGGCAAGCAGAGCTGCTGTATGCCGTTGGCTGGTTGTCCAATGACAGGAATTGATGTGCTGCAGCGCGATCAAGCCGACAGGACGGCAGTGGGCTCATGAACAGCCGAGCTGGCGGCCCCGCTGCCCGACGATTGCCCCCGTNGCTGCCGCTCTTGCACACACAACCTTTCAGTTCCACCATCCATTAGGTGCCGCCTCGGCTCTCCAGCCCCTCCCTCAGCAGCCACTCGCAGCAGCTTGCCGCCATGGTGCTCGCCGGCCTGAAGCAGCGGTGGCAGAAGGAGGCGGTGCGGAAGGCGGACCTGGTGAGTGCAACAGCAGGGTCGCAGGCTGCGGGTTGGGTACCCTGGCGGAGCGGCCTGCGGCGGCAGCGGCGGCCGAGCAGCGGACAGACGCTGGCAATGGCTTGCTGCCACTCCCACTGGTTGCATTTTTTGAGACAGCTGCTCTTCAATATCATGTGTGGCTGCTGCCCACGAACTGAGCAGTTACACAGTGTGCATGTGCCGCCCCCAGGCGCACTGCCCGCTGATGCGACTGCCCGCCTGCTCGCCCTCTCCCACCTGCCTGCTCTCGCCCGACCACCTCTGCCCCTCCGCCAACCCCCGCTCAATCCTCACAGCAACTGCTGAAGGCCGTGGCGTTCTTCGCGGGCGCCATTGTGCTGTCCCGCAACTTTGGCGATGCCTTTGCCATCTAGATGGAGAGCATCTGAGTGACGTGCGGCAGACAGCCGCGCCCGAGTGACCTGCAGCAGCCCCCTTGACCAGTGTAACCAACCAGCCAAACTGATTGGGCAGATGGACAGTCAACAAAGTCGGCGGTGGGGCAGAGGACAGCGGCGGATGGTGTGCAGACGCGGGTTGTGGGAGTAGCCTGTGCAAGCAGCCGTGGTCTGGTGCTGCTTGTGCATTGCAGAGAGCAGCTGCTTCGTCCTGCCTGTGGGGCCTGCCTCAAGCAGCACGATTCCCAAGCTGTCGCAATTCACTGCTGGCAGGCCCACCTGCCTCTCATCTTGGCTGCGGCGGTGGCAACTGACCTGGCCCCTGCCGCCCGTCGCGCTGGCTCCGCACCCCTCGCCGGGATGCCGATGGCAGTCTGCAGCAGGTCCACGTGTCTTGGGGGATGGTATGTTGTCTTTTGGTTGCAAAGGGAGCAGCTGTGGTTCCATGGCGTGGACAGAGGTGCTGCAATGCGTCTGCTTGCTGGCCGTTGCCGGAGCAGGGCGGGGCAGGGTGCGCTTAGTGTGCGGCGAGCCTTGTGCTCAGGGAAGAATGGCTTGCTTTGTACAGAGGTGGTCGACACTGGCAGCCAGCTCCGGTATCTGGTTCCAGAAGCGCAAGCCAGTTGCACAGGGACAATCCCTGGGCAGGCTGGTTTGCTCGGCAGGGCAAGGCAGACCGTCCTCTCGATCAGAAGCACCCTGCAACAGTCCCGTCATGGCGAGACCCTGCAGTGTAGAGGACGTTGTCCCCCTGTGAGGATCAGCCATACTTTGTGGCAGGCACAACTGTGAACTGCACAACCTACACTGTGTCCACAACCTACACTGTGTCCCAGCGGGTTGTGGTGGATCAGGCCAGCCGGCGGGCAACACGAGCAGGGCGAGCCAAGAAGCTCAGCAGACACAGTGTGCATGCAACCCAGCCTCCGCTCTGCTTTGACAGCAGGACGGGCATGCTGCCTGGCGTTTCAGGGTCGAGACAGTCCAGGCCTGGCTGCAGGAGGCGGCAGCCACGGTGGTAATACAGAGGGGCCTGGCATTGCATGGCCGCGCTTCATTGTGACATTGACCCAACAGTAATTGCCGGCTTTTATGCGGAAGGGCAGTTCACAGGTGGATGGAGGGGTTTAAAGGCGAGGACGGCCAAAAAGCAGGGGTAGCAGAGCCGTCCAGGCTAGCCACAATCTTCCCAGGTTGAGCGGCTGCTCCATAGTGGCACTTCCACAGCACAGGGCACAACCACCGAGGAGAGTGGAGGCAGTTGCACGACACAACATTCTGCTGCACTAATGGCAACACATGCGCTGCAAGCTGCAAGGAAGCGATGTTAAAGGCTGGCCATGCATTCTGCCAGCTCAACCTAAAGTTAGTTGCTAGTTACGGCTGCATGCTGTGACGTGCACACGTACCGCTAGCATGCCTCCTTCCCACCCTGGTTAGCTGTACGCTCAGCACACCGTCAGTGACAACCTGAGGGTGCTTCGTGTTATGTTTCTGGCCTCCGTTGAACTTCAATGCTTGCAGAAACTCCCAGCTGTGCAAGCGTGCACTTGCTCGGCTCGCCGCCGCTCGCTGAGCTGGCCCGCCGCCGCCAATGCCACAAACGCGGCATCGCGCAGCCTGCCAGGCCCTCATTTCAGCTGGATCGCTTCTCACTTGCACCTAGGGAAGCACAGGCGCTGCAAGGTGCGAGGAGCAGGGAGTCTCCGCTGTGGGAAGCGGCTGGGCTGCAGTGCGGCGGAGATCGGGCTGCATCGTGTGGCCAGGAGCGATCTGGCAGCCGCAGCAGCCTGGGTGGAGCCCCCGAGCGCTGCACCAGAAGCCTCGCCCTTGGCAGGGGCTGCCTGGCGGCCTGCTCGTGCTCCCGCCCGTTTGTGCATGCCGATGCATCGGGTTTAGGCTGCCGGTCAACGCCCTGGCCCCGCCGGTCGCCCCCATGTGCTGCTGGTGGCTGGCCTCCGCTGCTCGCAGGATGGTCAAGAAGAACGTGGCCGACCTCAAGCCCGAGGAGCTCAAGGGCAAGGTCGTGTTTGTGCGCGCCGACCTCAATGTGCCGCAGGTGGGTCGCGCCGCCGCCGCCGCCACGGCTGCCCGAGTGCGCGGTGCCGCTGGTCAGCAATGTGTATGCACTATCACCAAGCTGCTCCATGCTGCCTCACGCCGCACAACCATCGCTACCCCGCCGGTCTTGCAGAACAAGGAGACGCTGGCCATCACGGACGACACGCGCATCCGCGCCTCGCTGCCCACGCTGCAGCACCTGGCCAAGAACGGCGCGCGCGTGGTGGTGACCTCCCACCTGGTGCGTGACTGCAAGGGGCGAGGCGATGCACCTTTGACGGCAGTGCAGCGCTGCTGCTGTGCCCTGTGAGCTGCCTGGCAGTTTGCACTGCATCCACCTGATATAGCGTGCTGCCTTGTGCACCTCTGTGCTGTCTTCATGGAACGCCTGCGGAACGCCTGCGGCGCAACCTTCCGATGACGTGCATCTGCTGCTGCCCTGCTCCACCCCACCAATAAATGCCACAGGGCCGCCCCAAGGGTCCCGAGAAGAAGAGCAGCCTGGAGCCGGTGGCCAAGCGCATGAGCGGTGCGCTGCTGCTGGCAGGGAGTGCGTGCTGCCGCCGCCTGCCGGTTGTTGCGAGGTGCAGCACACCCTCTTCATTATGCCTTTTGGCATCATCTGAGGATGCTTTGTCAGCCCTCTGCTGTTCCTGTGGAAAGCTGCTGCTCCTTGGCTCAGTTTTCAGCTTACCCATCCCTTCCTCCCTGCCCATCTCACCAAGCAGAGCTGCTGGGCCAGGAGGTGGCCCTGGCCCCCGACTGCGTGGGCGAGGCGGTCAAGGCGCAGATCAAGGGCCTGCAGGACGGCCAGGTGCTGCTGCTGGAGAACGTGCGGTGAGCGGCGGCGGCATCAGCAGCAGCAGCAGCTGGGGCTGACTGAGCTGCCTGTTGCCGTGGTTGTGTGCTGTCGTGCCGCCACTCAGCTGCGTGGCACGTGCGTCATTGCAGCATAGAAGTGGTTCAGTTGGGCCAGCGCACGCATGCACGGCAGCACACTTGCTGTGAAGGCAGGAGACTGGTTGGTGTGTGCAAGATGCGAAACTAAGCCAGCTGTTCCTGCCTCCGCCCCGCAGGTGGCACCCCGAGGAGGAGAAGAACGACCCTGAGTTCGCCAAGCAGCTGGCCGAGGGCTGCGACATGTGAGGGGGGCTGGGCAGCGCCACATTGCACGTTGTTGGCTGGGCCAAGCAGCAGCTTGACGACCGTTGCGATCCAGCGCCATAAACCCTTCTGCTTGCTCTGTGTGCGCCTGAGGCTGCTGCCGCACTCCCCGGCCGCCTCCTCCCTGCCCGGCAGCTACGTCAACGATGCCTTCGGCACCGCCCACCGCGCGCACGCCTCCACCGCGGGTGCGCCACTGCCTCGGCGCTTGCGCTGATTTCGCAACCCGCCCTCAAGGTCCAGCATATGCAGCATCCCAGGTTGTTACACTGTCCCGCTCCCCTGCTTCCATCCGACTCGCCCCCTGCCGCTCCATGTGCCATCTGTTTGTGCAGGCGTGGCCGCCTACCTGTCCCCCAAGGTGTCGGGCTTCCTGATGAAGAAGGAGCTGGACTACCTGGGTGCGTGATACACACGGTATTATTGTTGTGCTTAATTCTTTTGCTTACAACGGGTTTAAGGGTGGGCAAGCCAGGCCTCTCTGGCCGGCCAGACACGGGCTACCCTTGCATTTCCTACAACCTGTGCTGCTCCCTGACCACCCCCTCTTCGCAGTGGGTGCTGTGAGCAACCCCAAGAAGCCGTTTGCGGCCATCGTGGGCGGCTCCAAGGTGGGCCGAACGGTCTGGCTTGCCTGCCACTGGGCGCCGCCTGGCGGCATGTACCTGGGCAGGCCTGGGCCGCGTGGCTGCTTTGTCTCGCACGCGGGTGTATGCGGCTGACGTCACGAGGACGCTGCCATGCTTGAGAGCTGTCTCAGTCTCTGGCACCACACCCCCACCTCCTGTGCTCACCCTCCACGCAAACCCCACCTCCTTCCTTCCTTCCCACCAGGTGTCCACCAAGATCGGCGTGATCGAGGCGCTGCTGCAGCAGTGCGACAAGCTGGTGCTCGGGTGAGCGCGCGCTGAACAGCAACAAGCTGCGCCCCCCGTGTGCCGCGTTGCAAGGTTGCTTGCTTGGCACCGTGTGTCCTCTCTCAACACTGCATGCTTGTAGCCAAACATTCGCTGCAACACTCTTGACCTGCTGCCTGCCCTGTTTCCCTGCCCCGCACCAACTTGTCTGTCGCTCATGTCCCCATCTCTTTCCACCCTCTGCAGCGGCGGCATGATCTTCACCTTCTACAAGGCCCAGGGGCTGAGCGTGGGCGCCTCGCTGGTGGAGGAGGACAAGCTGGCCCTGGCCAAGGAGCTGATGGAGAAGGCCAAGGTGGGCTGCTGAGTTGCATCCGAAGTGATGCTGCAATCTGTGCGTGAATGAGAGTGTTGAAGGAGCTGGTGGAGAAGGCCAAGGTGGGCTGAATGGCTCCAAACTACTTAGTTCTGTGTTGGTGAGGTGGGGAAAGTGAAGAGAACAAGCTGGGCCTGGCCGAGGAGCTGGCAGAGAAGGCCAAGGTGTGTGTGAGCATCACATAAGCAGCCTGCACTTCCGTGGGGTTGAATGAGCATGCCCTCATTGCTGGTCAGCCCGGCCAAGGAGCTGATAAGACGCAGGCGAACAGCGCAAAAGTTTGGCGAAGGAGGCCCCCGATATTAGCTCAGCAAACCCTAAACCCCTGCCGCTCCGCCCCCTCCGACAGGCTAAGGGCGTGGAGTTTGTGCTGCCCACCAATTTGATGGTACTGTACTGTGTGGATTAACTGAAAACCTTTAGCCATTTCTTTCTTCCCCGACAGGCCAAGGGCGTGGAGTTTGTGCTGCCCACCGACGTGGTGGTGGCCGACAAGTTTGCCGCCGACGCCGACTCCAAGGTCGTGCCCGTCTCCGCCATCCCCGACGGCTGGATGGTGAGCACTAGAACGAGCGGTGTGAGCGCTGTTTGTAGAGTCAGGCAGTGGCGAGGCGGGCCCGTGTCCGCCATCCGGAAAGTCCGGAAAGGATGGATGGTGAGGCAACTGCGGAGCTGAAGGCCGAACTTACAGCGGCAGCGAGGCTGGTGCGGGTTTCGTTGCTCATCGCTTGCAGCACGTGACCTCCCTCCAACCGTCCCCAGCCACACATGTGCTCGCACGCTGCTGCCCATGCCCTCCTCCCCCTAGGGCCTGGACGTGGGCCCCGAGAGCAGCGAGATGATCAAGAAGGCGCTGTCCGACTGCAAGACCATCCTGTGGAACGGGCCGATGGGCGGTGCGCTTGGGGGCACTGGTTGGGAACCTTTGTATCCGCATTTGAGCCAGGCGGTACGTGCCTCGGATAAGGCAGCCTGGCAGTGGTCTAGTCTCTTCCTCACTGCTAATCCTCAAACCCTCCTCTGCTGCCACCTGTGCGTGCCGCAGTGTTTGAGTTTGAGAAGTTTGCGGCGGGCACCAACTCCATCTCCCACCTGCTGGCTGACCTCACGGTCAACCAGGGTGCGTGCGCATGCGCGGGCAGCAGGCGATGGGTTGTATGGGCAGCATGGGTCGCCACAGGTTGCCTTCCCGCGGTTGTGTTGTGCCCTCCTTTGATCTAGCCATGCACTGGGCAAGCTATAGCCGGTGCCCACCTGCTCTATCCCCAACTCCTCCCAACTCCTCTTTCTCTTGTCCTCCCTCTCCCCTCCCCCTCCCACCCCCNAGGCGCCACCACCATCATCGGCGGCGGCGACTCGGTTGCGGCGGTGGAGGCTGCGGGCGTGGCGGACAAGATGAGCCACATCTCCACCGGCGGCGGCGCGTCGCTGGAGCTGCTGGAGGGCAAGGTGGGCCCCAACGATATGTCTAGTGGATTGCTTTACTTAATTGTGTACACTTCTGTTGTGGGGCCGCTGAAGGCGCGTCCCTGCAGCTGCTGGAGGGCAAGGTGGCCGTTTGCCTTCCAATTGCTGTTTGGGTCAGACATAGAGGGCTGCCGTGGTGCCTTAATGCCATGGCAGACTGCTGCGCAGCCGCAAGCAACCCTTCCAGCTGGTGGAGCCAAAGCTGAAGGCGGCTCTGGAAACGCCAAACACAAACTGCACCGCCTGCCCCCTCTCTCCACAGGTGCTCCCCGGCGTGGCCTGCCTGGACGACGCATGAAGCGGAGGAGGCAGCACATTGCTGCTTGTGGGAGGCTCAGCAGCCAGCCGGCCGCGGCTGTGAGGCGCTCGCCCCCGTTGTCGCATCGCAGCAAGGGAGAATGAATCTTTTGGTCCCACCCTGCTTGCTTCGTGTCATCGCCATCAACACCTTCGCTTGCGGCTTGCAATGGATATTATGTGCTCTAGCCGCGAGTGAAAGAACGCATTTACAGGAAGAAGAACAAGCAGGCAACCAACTGTGATGGGGTGTTGAGAGGTTGAAAATGACGAGGTCGCAAGGGTGGACGATGCGTTGAATGAACTGCTGTTGGGATAACACTACTGTTGACGTGCGTCAGGGGGTGCTCAGCAATAATTGACAACTGCTCGAGGGTTCTGTGCATGCAGCCATAAACATGGTCAGGCGTCAGGCGTCACAACCTTCACATTGCATCGTTGAGGGCGAGCGCAAGCAACTTGCTCTGGAGCTCAGGCGTTGGTGCTGGTGGGCTTGCCCAGCAGGCCACGCAGGCGCTCGGCTTCGCGCAGGCCCGACAGGTAGGCACCCAGCACTGCGGAGTGGGACGCAGGGGTGCAGAGTGGATTGTTGGATAGGCTATTTTGGATGTGGATCTGACGAAGGCATGGCACGGCTCTAGTGATGGTCTGCGACTGTCATGGACATGCTTATGTTCCGGAGGATGTCGCTGTCCATCCACACTGCACAACACCCTTGAGCCTCACCAGTGGCGGGCTTCTCGCTTGTGGCCTCCCCGGCAAACAGCACCCGGCCGTGCGGCTCGGCCAGCGTGCGAGTGATGTTCTTGGGATTGCCGACAGCAAAGTAGCTGCGGAAAGCAGTGCGTCGGTAGGCATCAACTTTAGGCAGGAGTGGCGAGCGTGGCTGGCCTGCCAAACTCTGCATGTGACATCATCGCACCTGTACGCTCCGCGGGACAGCGGCTCTGCCGCCCAGCGGGTGAAGGCGGACTGAATGGGGTCGGGGGCGCCAGGGTAAAGCTGACGCAGCACAGACATGCCTTCGCTGATGACCTACGGCAAGTGTGGTGGTGATGGAAGCAAGTGATGCACTCGGCGGGTGAGTGGCACAGGCACGGTGCACATACTAGCCAGTGGCACACTAGTTATGCACTTGCCTGCTCGTCCGTCAGCTTCTCCAGCTCTCGGGCTGTGTCGGCCTGCGCCGCACAGGACGGAAAGTGACCATCAGTGACCGTCTCCAGCGCTAGAGTGTTGCACTCACGTGCCTCGTCAGGGCAAGCAAGTCAACCAGCATCTGCAAGCTGTTCGACAGAAGGCAGCCTGCCCGCTCACCACGTGAATGGCCGCCAGGATGGGCCAGCCAAACTGCAGAGGGGCGCACAGCGGCCAACAGGAATGAGCTATGGCAGTGCATGCATGGGCCCGGAAGCCTCATGGCAGAGCAACGGTGCCTATCTCTTGTCAATGCCCAGCTCAGGGGAGGTGCATAATCAATGGACTGTTCAACCCCCGCACCAGCTTGTGGTAGTTAAGGAAGATGGACCAGCGGCCGCTCCAGTCGGGCCTCTCGCGCAGCAGAAAGTCCACAGACGTGTCCCAGAAAGGCTTGTCAAACACAAACAGCGCCTTGTCCAGTACACCAAAGCCCTGCAGCACAAGGTGCCGCAGTGGCACAGACGTGGCCGAGTCAAGCCAAGCCGATAGCAGCATCATGTTCATTACCCCACAGTCCAACAATCGCTACACATGCCACCTTCATCCCGTGCCTGCACCATCTGCAAGCCAGCCAACCAGCCCGAGTCCTCAGAACGCCAGGCCACCCCACTCCACTTCAATCCAACCCCACCCACCATGTCCTCAATGGCCTGCAGCTTCTCGGTCGGCAGCTCAGGATCAAAGCTGATGTCGCCGGCCTTTAGGGTGCCGAGTGTCTGGGTCATCACCTGCAGCCCAGCGCATACAAATGAAGACCAGTCAGGAAGAGCAACATCAAACTGCTGGCCCCTTGGGGGTGGGCTTTCGCTGTGCTTTCGCTGTGCTGCCCCTCAACTGCACCGTTGACCACCAGCGTACTACAAGGCGCCAGCAAGTGCAGCGACGTTGTGGGCAGCCAGCAGCAGGTGTGCGTGCTTACCACGTAGGGCGCGGTGTAGTTGGTGCCATCTGCTGTGGCAACCACCACGCCATCCTCATCCTGCTGCACGCTTGTCACAACTGCGAGGCAACATGGGGGCAGGCAAGGCCAGGCGGTCATGGACCGAATTCTCCGTTCCAGCCAGGCTTTCCCTGTCAGCATCAGCACTCCTGTCCATGCATAGGCGATGCAGATCTGCCCTTCTGCCCCTCACTCACTGGTGCTCATGCGGATGTCCAGCCCGCCCTTGGCCACCAGGGCATCAATCAGTGCCGGGAAGCCGTCACGCAGCATGACGTCCACCTGCGGCGGGGGGCAGGGGGCAGCGCTCATTCCCCATGGCTGAGTTGGAAGAGCACGCACCTTTGCAATCCAGCCGACTGGCATGGGGTGGTCCTCGAAAAGTAATGGAGGGCGACAGGCTGCAAGACATGGCTCCAGCTCACCGCCGGGATGCTCTTGGCGTCTCCCAGGCGCGCCACGCTCAGCTGGGTGATGTTGCCATTCAGCAGCGACTGGTAGTTGGTGTTCATCATCCTGCAGGGATGAAGTGAATAGCGCCAGGGAAGGTCAGATGCATAAGCTTGGACTGCATTCAAAGTTTATGTGCATCACAACGGCAGCAGCAACCGGAGATTGCCTGCTTCTCCGGCCCCCGCAGCTCACATGTTGGCCTGGCCACGGTCGGATGTGGTGAACTGGGTGTTGGCGGCCAGCCACTCCCCTGCAGCCAGAGGCGCGGTTCGATGGCAAGCATTCGCTAACGCAAAGCATACGCAAAGCGCTGCATGCCGTGCGCAGCTGGGGCACCACCCCATGCCAGCCAGCCCAGCACTTGCCGTACACATCAGCAAAGGAGCGGTCGGCGGCGGGCGGTGCGCCCCTCAGACGCGCCAGCGCCGGCTGCAGCTGGCTGTACCAGCTGGAGAACATGCGGCCAAACTGGGAGCGGCTGGTGCGCTGGCCGGTGTAGGAGAAGGTGGCGACTGCGGGTGGGGGAAGCGGCAGTACAGTTTTGCAGTGACCATGCAAGCTTAAGCTGGGGGAGGAGTGTCTGCTTTACCAGCCAACCGGCGCTAGCTTCCCTACGCCTCAACTCCCCCAGCGCACTGCTGCCGTAGTCTTGGCGGGGAGACACTTTCAGGCCGAGTTTGAGAACCAGGTCATACAGCGGGTTACGCCCCGCAATACCGTCGTGAATCCCTGCATGCAGGCATGGGTTGGATTGAAGCGCAGCCAGGGGATGGGGCGGCGCTCTCGCAGCAAACCTTGCATCACACGCCGTACAGCAGCATAGCAGCAGCAGCAGGCCATCGGAGGCATCAAGGGGTGCATTAGACACGCATGATCCTGCTGGTCTGCTCACACATGGCACCCAGGTCGACGTGCGAATCAGGCAGAGCGGTGGTGGTGCTGTTGAGGCGGCCGCCCGTCCGGTCCCGCCCCTCCAGCACCAGGACACGGTACCCTGCAGGTTGACGTGTTGTGTGGCAAGGAGTGATGTGTTGATGCCGACCTCCTTGGTCACTGTTTGGGTGAGCACGCCACGTGAGAGGCAACCAGCAGGCTGCACCCCAACTCCCCACCCCCGCAACCCACTGCCCACTCACCTGCATCTGTCAAGTTGCGCGCAAGGGCTATGCCGCTCATGCCCGCTCCCACCACAATCACATCTGCAATGAAAGGCAATCAGCTGTTGCAACGTTACACGTGTGCAGAGCAAGAGCAGGGCACAGCTGCGCAGCGGCGGCGATTGCGCAGGAGCGGGCACCCGGCCGCCGCGCAGCAAGCTGCGCGCCTGCGTCCTTGCTCTCTTGCTGGTCGAGCAGCACGCGTCCAGCGGCACAGCTGGTGGCCAGCAGAAGTGCTGCCAGCAGCGCCACTGAGAGGTGGCTGCAAGGCACCATTCTTGGCGCCATGGCTGCGCGCGGGGCTGCGTGCGCTTCGTCAATTCAACCAGCAAACGTCTGAGAGCCACAAGGCAGCCAGTGCGCGCCTCCAGAGGGCGGCATGGGCCAGCCGCGCAGCGGCAGCGGCGACATTGGACTGGTTGACGCGGCTTCCCTGCTCGAGTGCTCAAACCATTTGGCAGCACTACATCACTGTGATGAGTGCGTTTGCACGGCAGGAGGTCGCCGGTATGCAGAATGCGCGCGACCACGTCTCATTCAGGTGCACGCTGGCGGCTTCTGGACACACCAAGCATCCACATCATGAGCTTCGAACTGTTGCACAGCACGGCGGGGCCCSCCSCGCACCCCSCGTGCTGCCGCCSCCGTTGCCGCCSCCMCTGCTGCCGNCMCYTTTRRSCCWYCCCTTTNATTTYTCATCCCTCCTGCCCGTTTTKTKCACAGGCATCTACAGCCTGATGATGCGTCAGCATTGCGGCTGTTGCACCAGCGGCTGTTTCCACTAGACTACGACGCTTCGTTCTATCAAGCCGCCACCGGCGGCCTGGACGGCGTTGTTGCCTGGGCCGCGATTGCACAGCTGCCCTCCCTCACCACCCTGGCTGTGGATGCGTCCGGCTTGGGGCAGCAGCAGCACACGCAGGCCTGGCAGCAGCAGCAGCAGCAGCAGCAGCGCCAACACCAACACCAGCAGCAGCAGGGCCCAGGCCAGCCAGCAGAGCTGTTGGCAGGCTTCATCACAGGTAAGCAGCACCCGCTGGCTTGAGATGCAACTTGCAGGCCCGCTGGTGCCACCGCCGCTGCTGCTGTATGTTCCTTGCCCCACCTGTTCAACCGCTGTTCCACACGCCTTTCCTTCGGCTGCAGTGCGCGTGCTGCCAGCACTGTATGCCGACCCCAATGACCGTCGGCTGCTGGGCGTCGCGAGCAAGCAGCTTGAAAGCGAGCGGCTCATGTACATCCTCACGCTGGGTGTGGCAGAGGTAAGTGCAGACGCCTGTTCACGTCAATGGCACAGCACTACAAACTTTTGATTTGCGTGCCAAACTGCGGGTCCAGTTTTCCCTGAGGAGCAGCCCCACAAACTTGCAAGTTGTGAACCATGCGCCTGCACCCTCCCTTCTGTGCCGCCACTTGCACCGCAGCCTTACCAGCGGCACGGCATCGCGCGCCGGCTGCTCGACCTTGCCCTGCGCTACGCTGCGMAAGCCGCCTGCCGGGCCGTGTACCTGCACGTGGCCTCCTTCAACGAGCCGGCGCTACGGCTGTACCGCTCCGCCGGCTTTGCCGAGCTGGCGGTCCTGCCGGGCTTCTACAGCATCAAGTGAGCGGCACTGCTCACGCAAGTGCCTTTGTGTGCCTGCTTGGCCGCACTTGCTGCTGCCGCACCTGCTGCTGCCACCCCTGCTGCAGCATGCCTCATGCTTCCATGCTGGTGTGCCTCCCTGCACAGGACTGGGCGCGAACCAGTGCCAGGGCAGTACAGCTACGCTGCCTCCCTGTTTGGCTGCGTCATAGCGCCGCCCGCACCCACGCCATGGGACGCCGCCAACCTGGCGCTCGCACCACTCACAGTGGTAGTTGGCGGCTTGAACGCCTGCCTGCCCTGGAGCACAGCGCGCCAACAGCAGCAGCAGCAGCAGCAGCAGCAGCAGCAGCAGCAGCAACCAGAGGCAGCSGGCGCGGCGGCAGGTGGGGGCGGGCYGCTCCAGGGGGCAGTCAGCAGCAGCCAGCAGCCACAGGGGGAGCAGGAAGCGGACCCAGAGGCGCAGCTGCCAGGCGGCCAGGAGCAGCAGCCGCAATGGTGGCAGCGGTCACGTCCCCGGCCACTGACAGCTGATGCGTTGCCGCAGCTTGCGCAGCCGCCTCAACTGCAGCTACCGCAACAGGGCAGCAATGAGACGCCAGACTGGCTTCGCGCGCTCTTCACACGGCGCTAACAAACGAACCGTGTCATCATTGATTTCACACATCCCCTTCTGAACTGCCTTTCATCGCTCATGCGCATAGGTTGCACATCTGCCTGCACCACCAGCCCTGCGGCGCTAACCATTCGAAATCGCATATACATGTATGATGTCAATACCAAAGAACGCCTGCGCATGCCCTTCAGCTCTGACAAGTTTGGCAAAGGTTTTAGGATTGCTGCCGGGTCATGCCTGCGTTGTTCTAGCTCCGCTGCGCCCGCCGCACAGGCGAGCTGCTGGGGCGCTGCAGGTCGGGCGGCCGGTACCTGCAAGCAACAGAGGCCGAAGGCAGCAGTGC
>JADXDR010000279.1:7683-18931 GCA_025026875.1 Chlorella ohadii
CGTGTGCGCGCTGCTGGGCGCCACGCTCGCGGCAACGGCCTGAGCTGCCATGGGGCCTGCAGGTGGGATGGCAAGGAGGGTTGGAGCATGTGTGGGCAGCTCGCTAGTAGCCCAGGCGCTTTCCGGCGCAGAGCGGCGGCCGCTGCACCAGCCCCGTGACTCGTGCAGGTTGACCCGGTCGCCCTCCTAAGCCAACACATTGTGGCTGCAGTCCATCCGCGGCGCACTGCCTGGCTGCACCAGCGCCCACAGACGCCAGAATGGGGTGGCAGCCCCGGCTTGCAAGCGCCTGCCCACAGCCTGTGGCGATCTAGCCCGCACCTGAGCGGGCTGCTGTCGAGGGCTGGCGCGCCGAGGGGCTGCGGCTCGCGCTGGTGCTGCACCTGGGGCCCGGTGGCCGGCAGAGGCTGGGCAGCGGGCTCGGATGCGGCGATCGGGGTGCGTGCAAGCTGCTGGCAGGGGAGCAGGGCCGGAATAAGCACCTTCCAAGAGTTGGGACGTGGCAGAAATGCGGTAGACAAAACCCCGTTCAATTGGGCCTGAGCGGCGCTGCATCGTGCATTACCGCATCTGCTGATTGCTTTGGCGCGCCGCCCTGGGCCCCTGGCCGCTCAGCTAAGTGCGGGTGTCTAAGGACCTTGCTGGCCGCTATGGCCGCTATGGAGAACGGCCACGCCCCTGCCGCGCCTCCCAGCGCGGAGTACACGCCACCCTTTGGTCCGGAGGAGGTGAGGACCGTGCCAGCAAGGTGGGCGGCGGCGGCGGCGGCTGGCGGCGAGCAGGCGCTTCACAGTTGCGCCCTCCCTCCTTCGCCTGCAAGTCGCTCCTCTCTAAACTCCCGGCCCCTAGCTGCGCTTGCTCCTCTGCAGTGGCGCAAGATGGGCCATGCGATGGTCGACTTCATCGCAGACTATCAGGCCGGCATTGAGCAGATGCCTGTGCGCAGCCAAGTGCAGCCCGGCTACCTGCGGTGAGGCGGCTGGCAGTCGACACCACTGTGTATATACCAGCTGCCTGGCTTCCAGATTGCAACTGAGGCAAGGGCAGGGGCTATAACAGCAAGGCAGCCGAGCCGCAGCCACCAGAGCGGCAGCTCCTCACAAGCTGTCGAGGTGCTGTCCCATGCTGTCGTCCATCCACCTGTGCAGGCCCCTCCTGCCGAGCGAGGCGCCAGAGCAGCCGGAGAGCATCGAGCAGATCCTGGGTGACGTCAGCCAGCACATCATGCCCGGCATGACGCACTGGCAGTCGCCCCGCTTCTTCGGCTGGTTCAGGTGCGTGGGTGGCACGGCCCAGGGCAGCAGACAGGTGGGAATGATGGATGTTAGCAGCTTCTGGTGCGCTGGGTAAGCAGCTGGGAAACTCGTATTCCCCGGTTCTTCTGTTGCTCAAGCCGCTGCCTTCTCCTCCCTGCCTGCTGCTGTGTTGCAGCGCCAACGTGTCGCCGCCCAGCCTGGCCGCGGACATGCTGTGCGGGGCGTTCAACGTGATTGCCTTCTCNGKGGATCGCNTCCCCTGCTGCCACCGAGCTGGAGGCGGTGAGCTGGGAGGAGTTCGATTGCCAGGAGTTCGCTTGCGCTGCGTGTGATGCGTCTGGGGCATGTGGCTGAATGCTGTGCAGCAGCGCCGCGAGCAGCGAATGCCCTTCACATGCATGGCATCAAGCACCCTACTTGTGCCATCCGCCACCCTTCCTCCGCCCAGATCTGCATGGACTGGTTTGGCAAGCTGCTCAACCTGCCAGAGTGCTTCCTCTCCAGCGGCGGCGGCACGGTGCGTTTCTGGCGCTGCTTCCGCTGTTGTGCTGCCGCTCGACTTGCTGGCACGCTGCTGTCGCTCTGGCCTCAGGTTGCTGTGCCCTGGTGCCACACCGCCACCTCAGCTGCTACCAGCAGTGGCAGGCAGCCCTGCTCTTGCTTGACATTAACGTTGACTCTCACCCCGCCGCCATCCTCTCCCCTCTCCCCTGCTCACCCCACCTGCAGGGTGTGATCCAGTCCACCGCCAGCGAGGCCACGCTCGTGGCGCTGCTGGCCGCCAAGGCGCGCGCCATGCAGGGTCGGCCCGCCGAGGACGGCCACAAGGTGGTTGCCTACTGCTCCGACCAGGCGCACAGCTCGGGTGAGAGCCAGCCGCTGGGGGCAGTTTGCGATTGCATGGTATGGGCAGCTGCAGCTGCAGGTTCAGGGCAGCTGCAGCTGCATGGTGTTGCTCAGCCCCACATGCCGCTCGACAGCAGTACAGCTGCCGTACTGGTTGGTAACTGCCGACCGCATCGACCCTTGCTCTCCTCCCCTTGCCTGCATTCCTGCGCGCAGTCAAGAAGGCAACCATGGTGGCTGGGGTGCACCACCTGCGTGTGCTGCCCACCCACGCAAAGGACGGGTACACGCTGCAGCCAGATGCCCTAGAGGCGGCCATCCAGGCTGACCTGGCGGCGGGCCTCATCCCCTGCTACGTGGTGGCCACCATTGGCACCACCGGCTCATGTGCAGTGGACCCAGTGCCCCAGATTGCGGCGGTGGCGCAGCGGTACAGCCTCTGGTGCGTGGACACATGGCTGGGTGGCGGTATGGGAGGGCAGGGGCGGGCAGCTGGAGGGGCGGCGCAGAGCAACCGCTGTGCATGAAAGCTTGCAAGCACGTGGGCATGCACGCCGCTGTGACCTGCTGCTGCTGAAATGATTGCAACGGCAATGCGCCTGCTGCACCATCACCCACTACTGCAGGGCGCATGTGGACGCAGCATGGGCGGGCACGAGCGGCCTGCTGCCGGAGATGCAGCACTACTTTGAGGGGCTGGACCAGGTGGGTGGTGTGAAGGGAAAACAGTGGTGGCTGCTGGTGATGAATGCAAGTACCCCTGCCAGCAGGCAGTGGCGGTGCAGCTGGCGTGCTTTTGCAGCTGGCTGATGTGTTCTGTCTCTCCTACCAATCTGCCCTGCAGGTGGACAGCTACGACACCAACCCCACCAAGGGTGCGCTGCAAATGACGGTGCATTTGGCGAAGGGCAAAATTGCTTGCTGGTTCAACCAGCAAGTTGCTGGCGCACCTGCTAGCTCCCTCCTCTTCTGCCTGTCGTCATCTCCCGCCCTCTCCTGCCCACCCACATCCTCTATACACATTCCTCCCACCCCGCAGGCCTGCTCATCAACTTCGACTGCTCCTGCATGTGGTTCCGCGAGGGCCGCGCCGACTGGGCGCGCGAGGCGCTCAGCCTGACGCCCGAGTACCTACGGCACCATGCCAACGACCTGGACTACAAGGCAAGCCAGTTGTGCATCGGGTGGTGCAGTGGCTGCGAATGCAAGCATGCAGCGGTGCAGTGGTGCGCAGCCAGATAACCCTCTCAGCAGCCTGCCCCTGTATCGAAGCGCTGTGCCATGAAGTTGTATGCTGGCTGCCAAGCTCCAACAGAGGCCGTGCTGCCCCTGTCTTGCAGGACCTGCAAGTGCCGCTGGGCCGCAAGTTCAGGTGCGTCCTGCTGCTCAGTGAGCACCTGTTTGTGAAACAGACGCATAGGTTTGCGCAGCGGCGGAGAGCAAAGCAAGCGGGAGCTATGGTGCATCCTACATGGCACATTTACTGGCACTCAATCTGCAGTGCGCTGGAGCATGCAGCCTGATATGTCTTGCACTTCTGCTGCCGCTGCTGCTTCAACATGCTCGACTCCCTGGCTGCCGCAGGTCGCTCAAGCTGTGGTTCATCATGCGCATGTACGGCGCTGAGGGGCTGCGCGCGTACGTGCGCAACAGGTGCGCATGCTGCGCCGGCACAGCAGGCTGTTGCATTGCCGCAGTGGTGGATGCAGGTGCAGGAAGCTTCTGCGGGGCTGGCAAAGTTGCGCTCTGCCACTCCGTGTGATCTAACCACACATTGTTTGTCAACGCTCATTCTCATTCCACACCTGCCCCCGCCACCCCCTCCTGCCCTCCTGCCCAATCCGCAGGCTGGAGTGCCAGCGGGTGTTTGAGGAGCTGCTGGCGGGTGAGCCGCGCCTGGTAGTGGCGCCCSGCACCACCCCCCGCCTGGGGCTCATCTGCTTCCAGCTGGCGGGTGCCAGCGAGGCGGAGGCAGAGGCGCTGCTGGAGGCCATCAACGCCACGGGTGCGCAGGTTGCAGGGGCTGGGGGTGCGGCGGGGCTGCTAGGGGCGGGCGGCCGCTGCGGGGCTGGCCTATGAAGCATGTGGCTTGCCTGCTGTTGGTGGCGGCAGCCACGAGGTCGGTCCGACCTCTGTTAGGCAGGGAGCGCTTCTGGATGCCGCTGGCCAGAGTATCGACGAGTATTGACCTCCCTGCCTTGTTTGCCTGCCTTGTTCGCCCCTCTGCCGCAGGCAAGCTGTTCCTGGTGCACACCAAGCTGGACGGCGTCATCACCTTCCGCTTTGCCATCGGCGCCACCAACACGCAGCCGCACCACATCCGCGAGGCGTGGGCAGTCATGCAGCAGCAGCTGGATGCAGCGCCCAAGAACTGAGCAGTGCCCCTGCATGGCAAGCCATCAGCTGCGTCCAGGGACGAGCGGGCAAGCCGCTGCATCCGCCGCAATGTGCGCCTGGCAGGCAGCCATGATAGATACTATGTTGTGACAAGCCGCGAATGCCAGTGGTCTTCGCTTCCTTCAACCGTCAATCAGCGTGTACTGAAATGCCTCTTTGGTGTTGGTCATTTTGTTGCATCTAACCGGCTGGTCAATGCGCACTGCCATGTCAGACAACGAGTCGTCACTCAGGCCCAAGCTAGGAGCTACAAGCTGCCAGGGATGGTGCCGCAGCCCACTGTTGTTAGCGGTTGGCCCGTTGCACCCACGTTGCACTACTGGTAGCAATTGCAACAGCCAGGGTGGACCCAGGTGTGATGTTGGCGGGCGTGTACCACGGGTGGGAGCTCACTGTACACTCAACATCGCTTCGAGTCTGTGCAAGTGTGGGGGCCCACTGCAGTACCGGCCCAAGTTGCACTAGCACTTGGCAGCAGGGGATGCATCGATGGCGGTGGCGGCGCCGCCGCCGTGCCATGTCAGCGGAGCGGAGGGAGAGGCCGCAAACGAGTGCGCGCGCCTTTCTCTGCTTGCCCTAGACAATTTGGCTTCACAAAAAGCTGCACTTGCATGCGCCACC
Organism: Chlorella ohadii; assembly: GCA_025026875.1. Lineage (NCBI taxonomy): Eukaryota > Viridiplantae > Chlorophyta > Trebouxiophyceae > Chlorellales > Chlorellaceae > Chlorella > Chlorella ohadii. Next base: position 12,804 of record JADXDR010000279.1, read on the forward strand.
AGACGCAAAGTGCGCCGTTGCGCACGACCGCACGTGCCGAGCACATACCCGCTGCTGGCCGACCACATATACGCTGCGAATGGCCAACATCGGTCATTTTTGTGCGTTGTTCGACCCGATCGCGATGCCGCCCCGCACGCCCGCCCACCGCCAGCGCTTCTGCACGCTGGCGGCGGTGGCGGCTGCCCTGGCTGTCCTGCTGGCCTCCCCCTCCGCAGCATTCAGCCCTGTGGGACAGGTAATGCCCAATTGGAGACGGAGAGAGGCGCGTGCAACGTGCACGGAGCCAGAGGCTTGGGCCAGTACCTCAGCTCCTGGCGCTGGCGCAACTGGGTACGCAGGCATGCGCACGCGGCGCCTTGGCACTCATCCCCTATGCCACTGTCCCTCCCCATGTAGGCCCGCCACGTGCTGCGGCGCCTGAAGCAGGCTGGTGAGGGCCCCTTGGCAGCCGGGGATGTCGGATGGGTACCCGGCATCAGACCGGCATTGCCACTTGGCATCAGTGTGGATGGCGTACGCCAGCAGGTAGTTTTCTGTCCCGGGATCCCTCGAGGGACTCGTGAGTCCCGCCAAATTCCAGCCACACACAATGGCCCACCCCCCAACACTCCTCCTTGCGCGCAGTGACGCCCACCCCAGCGGATCAGGTGGTGGCGTTTGCCATCTCAGCGGCAGAGGTGTCTGTCTCCAACGCCGAGGCGCTGGTGGCTGCTGCGCAGTCGGGCGACCTGGCTGCCGCCAAGGCTGCCTACCTGAAGCTGCGCCCCGAGTATGAGCAGATCGAGCACCTGTACGAGCTGTTCCCCACCTCTGATCGGTGAGTACCGCTTCTGAACAGCGCGGAAGCAGCGGTCATGCCAGCAGCAGGGTGCGCCAGCCAGCCTAGCGGCAGCAAGCATGCACTGCACCCACAGCTGTGCACGCCTGACACTGTTGTGCCTGGCGCTGATTTAGCCCGCACCACCCTGCCTCGTCTGCCGCAGCGACATCGACTCACGCCCCGACGCTCACCAGTATGGAGAGGCATACGTGAAGGGGCTGGAGGGCACCCCGGGTGCCATCTTCAAGGTGGGGTCAGTTGCTGCTGCTGCACGGTGCCCTGCCAGCCTGGCTGAAGCGCTGTGCAAAGTGGCCTGTGCCGGGCAGGTCCACCGCTGCACCCCTGCTTTACACTGGGCCAGGCACGGCCATCGTATACAATGCAAACCATGCGACCCGCGCTCCTGCCCTGGCCCCTCTGCTGGTGCTGCTTGCCACCTTGCCTCCCTGCTGTGGCTCCCTTGCCCAAACACTGGCTGTACCGGTTGGCTGCAGGGTAGCCACCGCATCGAGGCGCTGCTGTACCGCAATGAGGACGTGGCGGCCGCAGTTCCCTGGGCGCAGCAGCTGGCGGCCGACTACAAGAGCCTGGTGGGCAAGCTGGAGAACGGCGCAGCCCGTTTCACGCCGCCCTGCATCTGGTATGGCCTGGTGGAGGTGGCCACCGAGGTAGCCAAGAAGAAGGTGAGGAGCAGCTCAGCCAGGCTGGCTACCTCCAGCAAGCGGGCTGCTGACGGGCGGGCTACATTAAGGCTGCGTGCTGGCCGTCCGCTTGCCAGCTTGGCGTGCAGTGTGGGCAGGCTTGCATGCGTGCTCATGTCCATTTGCAGCACCTTCCCAACTTGACCATTGCAACTCCACATTCACCCAGATCTCCAGCGAGGAGGAGACGTGGAGCGACCTGTCGGTGCTGATTTTCGACGCCAACCTTGAGGTGAGTTTCGAGTAGAGGGTATGACAACTGCCTGCAGTTTGGGCATCCTGCAGCCGCCGCACATGTACATGTGCCCAACCCACGCCGGCATGCCTTGCTGCCTGCCTGCCTACAGGGCATCGACAAGATGAGCCTTCCGTGGGTGGAGGGCCTGACGGCTGCCAACGCCAGCGTGGCCGAGGCGCTGCGCTCCGCCATCGCCAACGCTCGCTCCGTGCTGGAGCCTTTTGTTGAGGCGGCGCCCGGCGGCGGCAAGACTTACGCCCCCTACTCGACCGTGCCTGTGCCCACCCGCCGCACCATCCAGCTGGCCTTCTACAGCGTGGCCGATGCTCTGACTGAGGTACGTTGTGGCACGCCAGATGAACCAGGCACCTGAACTATAGCCTAGCATGCAAGCACGGCGCACCGCTTACCAGCGGCTAAATGTTTACAGCAGTATGCTTGTAGCTTGTTGAGCCCCTTGCACATCGGCCCCCAAGCCGCCATGCCCTGAAAACGGTGCCCCCTCCCGCGTGTTGCACCATTGCAGGCGGCCGGCGCGCTGGGCATCAGCCTGGATTGCGTGGCGCCTCCTGAGGGGTCCACAGCCCAGGCCTCCCCCACCCCCACCACCGGCGAGGCTGAGGCTGAGGCAGAGGCTGGGGCTGAGGCCGAGGCTGAGGCTGGGGCTGAGGCTGAGGCTGGCCTGGGCCGCCGCCGCTCCTTGTTCCAGGAGGCTGAGGCGGAGGCGGAGGCTGGGGCGGAGGCGGAGGCTGAGGCTGAAGCTGAAGCTGGTGCCAACGGCGGGACACAGTGCACACCGGGTGTGATCCCCAAGGCATACGCCGGTGACTCACCCGAGGTGCTGCAGGGCCTGGCCTACTTCCAGGCCCTCGTGCCCTATCAGCAGGCGGCCTCTGCCGCCTTCACAGCCGCCGTGGAGAGCGGCAACCTCACTGCTGCGCGCGCAGCCTACGCTGCCACCCGCCCGCTGTATGAGCAGATTGAGGTGGGTCAGGCGGGGTGGGGGCGATTTAGGCACTGGCGGGGTGAGGTTGTCTTGGCTATTGCCTGCTGAATTTGCCATGCTGTGGGTATATGCCATGCACATCACATTTGCAGCTGGGCCACCACATGCTCTCTCAACCCGCACACCCTTACCGTGCGCATGCCCTGCCTGATTGTGGGTACCCTCCATGCGAGACATCCCCACCCTCTTGCCCGCCGCCGACATCCGTCCAGGTGCTTGCCGGCAGCTTCCTTGCCCTGGATGTGGCTCTGGACGCGCGTGAGTACATTTTCCCGGAGGGCGAGCGCTCCCCAGACTTCCAGGGCTTCCACAAGCTGGAGCGCCTGATCTTCGGGTGGGTGCAAGGGGGGCCAGCGCATGCTTGACGAATTGCAGGGTTGCAGTTTGCGGCAGGCTGGAGGGTGTTGCATGCATGCGCAGGTTGGGCCGGCGCGTGTCTGTGTGCAAGAGGGCTGTTGGTATGCTCACAAGCCAGGCAGCCACATTGGCGGCAGCGTGAAGATGCTCCAGCCCTCACAAGGCTGGTGTGTGCATACACATCTTCACCACCACAACCACACACACGCTGCCACCGCCCTTCTGCATGCCTGCCCTGCAGCGATGGCGCCGTGAACGAGCTCACGCTGCAGGTCGCTCGTGGCGTGGAGCAGACGCTGTCTGTGCTGGCCGTCGCGCTCAACACCACGGCCCCCGACCGCTTCACTGCGGCCACCAGCTGGGAAGGCATGCTGAACTTGGCAAACGAGGTGGCGTCCAAGAAGGTGTCCAGCGAGGAGGAGACGTTCTCTGACCTCAGCCTTCTCATCTTCTACAACAACTGGAAGGGCATCCTGTCGCAGGTGAGATGCGGGAGGTGGGATGCCGTGCAGCGGCGGCGGGTATGCCGGCTCCCGGCCACAGCTGGCCACAGCTGGGCACAGCTGGCAATGCAATGCACGTGGCGGGCCACAGCTGGCATGTTGCCTTGCAAGAAAGGCGTGGACCTNCCGCCCCCTTCTCGCAGGCGATGCCGTACTGCGGAGACGCCCCTGAGGCATGCGAGGCGTTTATGACCGCTGTGCAGAATGCCACTGACTGCCTGAGCTCAAGCATCAAGATCGAGGTGCGCTGTTTCTCATGCCTTGTTTCTGCCACCTTTGCTGTTGCTGCATGATGCGCTGTTGTTGCTGCTGCCGCCCTAGGCCAGCGTGGGGCAAGAAGGGGCAGTGCCACGCGGCAGTGCAGCAACCAGCTGGCAGGCGGCGGGCCCGTGACCACAAATGAGCGGACGCAAGAAGCACTTTGCCTTTTGGCGCCCCTGCCTGCCTCTATCCCAAACGCATTGTCTGCTGCAACATGTACTGCCCCACCATGTAACTGCCGCAGGACGACGTGCTGGCCGTCGAGGCCAGCGACGTCACCGACGAGTTTGCGGCGCGCCTGCTGGAGGCTGACTATGGCAGCTATGCCGCTGCCCCCATGGAGCTGCGGCGCTGCGTGGTTGAGCGTGGATACGCCGTGCGCGATGCGCTGGCCGCGTATGCCACCGCCCTCAATGTCATTGACGACTGCTCCCCTTGGCATCCTGCCTCCCACGTGCCCTTCCCGTACCGCGCCGAGGCATGAAAAGCCAACCCCGCCCGGCGGCTGGCGGCAACCAGCGTGCAGCCCCACGCATTGTGGTACTGCGCGTGCTAAGTTGCAACCCTTGCCAAAGTCTCCCACCAGCTCAGGGTCCCAATTGGCAATGTCTGCCACAGTGACTGCATTGGGTCTCTGTGATTCTTCACAAGTGCGCTGCTGCAGGCGCTTGTGTTCATTGCATCCACACCCATAACTCTGCTACTTCTCCCCGCCCGGTGCGCTACACCCACCCCTCCCCGTCTCCATGCCATGCTTTCCCCCCCACCCTCTCTCTCCCGCCCATTTTGTCAGCAGCCTTTCTTTCATTCCTCGGCTGTGCGGCAGCGCCGAGTCCTGCAGTCATTCTGCATGGCAGGCGGGTGTAATAGCGACAGCAATAGCGAGGCGTGGATCTATCCTGTTTGGAAGGCTGGCCAAGCCTGCCCGCCGCTGCCGCCGCACAGCAGCGTGCCCTTCCTGCAGCAGCGCCCTGTGGCCTGCCGCCTTTTCGAATGCAATGCCTTCAAGCAAGTTGCTGGTGCTAGGCTGTATGATCTTATCCAGGGTAAGCGTTGCTAACTGCAATGCTCCAGCGAGTTGGACTGCAGCAGGCCTGCACTGTGTTGCCCGCACAGCACCACCACACATGCAAGTGCACTCGATCTTGATTGTGCACATGCTTGTTGCCGTCGCTGGTGAGCGCCGCCGACGCACGGGCGCTGCCACACCAGGGCCTGCTGGTGATGCAGCGCCCGGTGGAATTGTGCTCACCGAGTGGTCACCAAGGGCGACAGCACAGCAACGAGCCGCCAGAGGGTGCCCTGATCAGCCCTCCCGGCGCTGCCGCCGCTCGCCGGCAGCGCCCATGCGGCGGCGCCCGCCGCCGCCAGCCGCGCCCTCGCGCCGCGCCGCCCGCCTCATCGAGCCCCTGAGACCTCCAGCAGCACGGAAGTACGGAGCCGCGGGCCCCATGCGGACTGGAGGCGCGGGGCCGGGCGCCGCCCGGCGCTGCAATGGTTGCGCAGCGCGGCGTGAGACGGCGCCATTTGAAGGGCGTGGAGCGCCATTCCCTCTCAATTCTTGCTCCATCTCTCGGCCTGCTCTCAACCTCCATACCCGTGTCTCAGACAGCACGCCTCCCCAGACAGACCGAGCAGCTCGCCTGCCTGCCTCGCCCTCCAGCCCCCTCGCCTCCCTCCCCCCACACACCCCAGCCGCCATGCTGCGCTGCCAGGCCCTCCTGCGGCTAGGCGCCGCCCTCCGTGCCTGCTGGCTCTGGCCGGCCCCGCCCGCGCCGACGGCCGCGCCGCCCGCTTCCTGGCGCAGACCGCACCGTCCGCCGAGGTGGGCAGCTGTTCTTGGTGTGGTGCAAGCTGGCGCAGAAGTGCTGCAGCGCAGCTTGAATTGCTGCTGCAGTGGAGGCCACACTGCCTGCCCGACCGCCGCCTCTCCCACAACCGCTCGTTTGGCTAACCGCCAGCATGACCGCCAGCAACCTTTGCTGACCGTGCCCCCTGGCCTCCCTCCCCTCGCCCCCGCAGCCCAACGTCACCGCCTTYGACCGCACCGGCGGCCTGGCTGGCGCGGTGCTGGGCGCCACGCCCTKGTGGCTGCCCCAGGGCCAGTGGAGCGGYGACGGCACCGCGTACAGTGAAGCTGTGGCCAACACCGGCAAGGGCTTTGCCTGCTCCTACCGCTTCCTCAACGACTGGGCCAGCCGCAACTTTGCCGCCATCAACAAGCCCATGGTGAGGGGCT
>JADXDR010000279.1:19859-30635 GCA_025026875.1 Chlorella ohadii
GAAGAGGTGCTGGGTGCTGGAGCCTGGCAGGCATGGCGCAGTGCGGCCTTGGCGGCGGCGAATGTATGCAATAGCCCTGCCTTTGGTTAGCGGCACGCATCCCTCTCCACTCACTCCCCTCGCCTCTCCACCCCCACCCTGCTTCCACAGTTCTGGGTGCACCCCGCCCCGCTGTCCACGCCCTGCACCCTGGAGATGGAGGCGGTGACGGGCGACAAGCTGACCCTCACCACAACCGACCCGTACCGCGAGCAGGACCTGGGCGGCCAGTTTGCCTGAGCGGGCAGCGGCCGCTGCTGACTCCACACCAAGTGCGCACACCATCTACCCTGCTGCTTCAAGACGGTCACCAGATCTTCTGGCTTCTCCCCCTTTTGGCTTCTCCCTCACTCTTGCCCTGCACCACCTCAATTCTTGCCACCCTACCATGCATGCCCTGCGATTTGATTCCCTCCTTGCTACCGCTCTTCATGCGTTCATCCGGCCAGGAGCTCCCCTGNTGNTGCCTTGCCCTCTTGCTGATGCCTCGCCCTCTTGATCCTCAAAAGCAAAGCACTTCCCGCCACACTGCCCCTGACCCACCCCCTGCCTCCGCCTGCCGGCAAGCATGCCGCCACGCCCTCTGCTCTCAGCGCCGCCATGCTTGCCGCGCCTGCTTAGTGCCCCTGATCCTCCCGACCGCCCCGCTATCCCTTCATCGACCGCCACGACCGCCGACTGCTAGTCAACCCTTGCTGCCACTCTCATGCGTGCCCTGTGCATGTAACGATTTGCATTTTTGGAAGTGAAGAGGATGGGGACAAATCAGAAGTCACTGACAAAGGCTCGCACAGCAGCAGCAGCAGCATGTCCCGAAGTGCCTAACAACCTGCGCTCTGCTCTGGCCTGGTCTAGAGCCACGTGTGCCCTCTCTTGTCGACTAGCATGCCCGCCACACAATCTGTTCCGCTTCCCTCACTCTTGGGCATTCCTGATTGGTTACACTCCTGATTTGGTTACATTCCTGATCGGTTATAAGAGGGGTTCCAACACGACTGAAGGCAGTTCTCATGAGTACGCTGAGCATCAAAGGCAGAACATGACGGTATCAAACAGGTACAACAACAAGGCTGGTACAACAGGACGTCACACATGGTCTGGCGGCTTGCCGCCGCTCGGCTGCTGCGGTCCCTCTGGCCATCCCGCGCTGCCCCGTGAAGCTGCACCCTCTGTTTGCTTTGCCTGCGGCCACGCTCTTCCCCAGCTATCCTCTCTCCATGCCTCTCCCGCTGCTGAGTCAAACCTGCGCCGCACTTCATCGCCGCTGCCGCTGCCGCCATGGCCGGCTCCTGCCTCTGCCGCCTCTGCATCGCTTCCGCTGCTGAGGATGCGCTGGATTGCTCGGCTGGCTGCCTCCTTGCTGACCTGCCGCTTCTCCCGCCGGTGGGAGGCAATGGACACTGTGGCAGTGCTGGCCAGCACTAGCGCGCCGCCCACATAAGTCCGGGGGCCTGGCGCGGTGACCACCCCAACCGCCCAGCCCAGCAGGCTGCCCAGCAGCGGCTCCAGGTTGCAGGCTGTGGGTGGGCGGAATGAGGNCGGGGGGACGTGTCGTTCAGCAGGACCATCACCAGAACCAGCCAGCACGCAGGTCATGCCTGCTTGTGTGCAGCAGCCTGCAATCACTGGGCCAGCCTCACTACACCTCCCACCACCTCTTTGACCTTGCAGCCCAAGCCTGCTCACCCAGGGAGATGATGAGCGGGTTGAGGTGGCGCAGCAGCGTGTTGAAGCCTGCACAGAGCCAGGCAGTGGGTTAAGCATGAGCTGGGCTGGGCAACATGGCGGCCTGGGCAGCGGGCGGCAGCAGGCGCCGCTGTAACGTCGGCGGCAGCGCACACTCATGCTGGGTCCTTGCATGCTGACCCATACAGCTGCTGCCGCCCACCTGTGTGGCCCACGATGCCCGGCACAACCGCCAGGTAAGCCACGAAGGGCAGGTAGTGCAGGTCAGCGGCCCAGCCCAGCACGCCGTGCCTGCCGGCGGCCACCAGGCTGGCGCCCTCAAACAGCAGGGCGGTGAGGGTGAGCAGCAGGGCCGCCAAGCCCGTCACGCTGCGGAGGAAGGGGCCAGCGTGGGCGGGAGGGATGGGTTCAGGAGCGGAACTGCTTGAAGGGGCGGCCCCGCCCGAATGGCTTGGCTCGGCCTCCCGTCAACCGCGCTAGCTGGCTCGAGGGCAGCGGAACACACCAAAAGCAAGGCGCTGTTGAATTGCATGTGTCCTGCAGCTGCTGAACAGCCCGCTCGACACGGCAGTCTGCTGCTCACAAACAGCATTCCTACACTCACAAGAATGCGTACACAAAGGCCGGCATCCAGACCCGCAGGCGCTGCCCAATCAGCAGGTAGCCCACGAAACAAAGCGAGGCGGCCAGGGCGGCCATATCGCCCCGCAGCGTCACCTGCAATGACAGGTGGCAGAGGCTTTAAAATGAGGGGCGGAAAAGAGGGCAGATGGGCAGCCGGCCAGCCTGCTTGCGTTGCGGCAGTTCAGCACAGTTGGCAGCAGCTGGCCTGCCACATGCGCGCCATCGCACCTCCCCTGCCTCCCTGCACACCCTCAATCCATACACCCTGTCCGCCACCCCATCTCCCCTCAAACCTGTGCGTCGGCGCGCGCCGCGGCGGTTGCCAGCACCACGCCTCCAGCCAGCCCCACGGCCGTGCCTCCCAGCTCCCCCGCTGKGATGGGGCGGCCCAGCAGCCAGGTGCCCCCCGCCAGGAACAGCGGCGTGGCGGACACAAAGAGCAGGGAGTGGGTGAGGGAGGTGGCCTGCACCGAGTAGACCCAGGTGCCAAAGTGCAGCGCCAGGCACACGCCGCTGGCGGCAAGCAGGCCGGCCTGCAGGAGTGGGAGCAAGGGGGCAGGAGGGGAGGGGGCTGGGCAGGGAGGAGGGGGCCACGTGCCAACACCGCTGGAGGGACACGCATTGAGGGGACTAGCAGGCGTAATACCGAAGGAGCCAGCCGCCCACCCACTCACGCTCTGCGCCGTGCGCCTGCGGTCCTCTGGCGGCATGCCCAGCAGCTGCACAGCGGCGCCGATGCCCAGCAGCACAGAGGTGAGTTGCAGGCGCCAGGCCGCCAAAGTAATGGCCGGCACCTCGCTCATCATGGCGAAGACCACCGCCGCCGAGGACACAGCAAACACCTGCGGTGCGGGAGGGTGGTGGTGGTGTGGGCCACGCATGCACGGTGCAAAGCTCAGGAGCAAATGTTGCGTGCGAGCAAGCTGGCGGCAAGCTGGCGGCGGCGGCGGCGGCGGCGGTGTCCTCACCGCCGCTACGAGCAGCGCCCATGTCCACAGTGGGGGCCTGGCGCGCTGCAGGTCCTCCTCCTGGCCCGGGTCCAGCAGCCATTCCTGGTCGAAAACAGCCGCGGTTCGAGGTGCGGCCAGGAGGCGCGCCTCGTCCTCCTTCTGCTTTTCCGACGAGCTCATGGTAGCATGTGCATCGCAATTGCCACCGAACGGGCCCACAAAACCGTGAGAGTGGCTTGAATGCGCCGGCAGGGCTCCCCATGCAGGGTTCTCAGACGCTTGCACGCTGCTTTCAACGCGCCTTCAAGCTCATCCGACCGTCTATTCACGTGCGCCTAGCATTGCGGCGCTGTAGCCGCTGGTCGGTCGCGCCCCTCGCGCTGACCGAGCCTGGGCGACCGCCAATTGGGGCGGNCAGGTGCGCGGATGGACGGTGCTTGCGCCAGCCGGCCACAGCCGCCCCGCTGTGCCGTCCAAGGAGACTGCCCCTTCGCCCGCCCGCTAACTCCCGCGCCGCCGCCGCCTTGCCACCATCCGCGTTGCAGGCCCAACCCCGCCATGTCGTCCACCCAAGCGACCGGCACCTGCTCCCTGCCGGCCTCTGATGTGGGGGATGGCCTGGGAGAGGGCAGCCCCAGTCCGCAGGGCGGCCGGCTGGCACGCGCCCGGGCGGCGGCAAAGGAAGGCTGGGTGGCGCTGCGCAAGCTGCTGGGCAAGGACGACGAGGAGCCGGTTGATGATGCCCTGAGCGGAGGCATGAACCCGCTGGTCAGGTGGGTGCTGCGCTCTGGTCTTGCGCTCGTCCGTGCGGGGCCGCCGGCAGGTGCCGCCAACGTTGTCGTCTGAGCCACCCCGGTGGTGCCTGCTGCCACCCTCCTGGCGGCACACCCGCGCCCACCGCCCCAGCACCTGCCTCCATTCACCCTCACCTCCTGCTCCCCATCCCGCCCCTCCCCGGCCACCTGCAGCTCCTACATGGTTCCCGGCGAGGCGCGCTCCTGGCGGCGCTACTGGCTCACCTTTGCGGTGGTGGCGGCCGCCTTTCTGTGGTGGCTGGGCCCCGTGATGGGCCTGTTCCTGGTGGACCCTATGATCCAGCTGATGGTCAACTCCATCCAGGCAAGCTGGGCAACGCGGCTTAACAGCTGCAGTGCGGCTCACTTGTGGAGGTTGCGGATGCAACTCAAAGCCGCAGGGAGCGGGCGGGGGCGGGTGTCACCGCAGAGGGCAACCGAGAAGGTTGCATAAGAGGCTGAGCTCGGTCAGACTGCCCTGTCCTGTATTGCACCGACTGATCTCTGCCCTGCTCTTCTTGCCCGCAGATCATCACGCCCCGGACTGACTGCTACAACTACAAGCTGCCGTCCCAGGTGTGTGCGGGCAGGACTGCGCGGCAAGCACCTGCAGTACAATGCCAGCCGCCGCAGACTCCTGCAGTTGCACTCTCTGCTACTGGAAAACCTACCAGCGCCGCTCTGACGGGCAAGCGCAAGTCCAGCCAGCCTGCTCAGTGCATGCCTTGATACTCTTGCACGAGTGCAGGTATGCGAGGACGCGGGCATCAGCATCATTGGGCAGCGTGTTCACTTGTGATGATGTGACTCTGTGACGTATCTATTGCAGGTGTGCGAGGACGCGGGCATCATCAACTCGTACTACCTGTACGAAGTCACCAACCAGCAGGCGGTGCGTGCATGTGGGGTTTTAGTTTGTTGAACAGTGGATGGATGGATATGTTGCGGCATGCATGCTGCGGTCTGCCTGCACACCTTTTCCCTGCCCTGCGCATGAAGTCAAACTAGACTTGCACTGCTGTGCTCTTGGTTCAGCCCTCCCGTCTCATGCCCTGTACGCACCGCTTGCTTTGGCCCCCGCAGTGGCTGAACGGCAGCGAGCCGCCGGCGTACCGTGAGGTCGGCCCCTATGCCTTCAAGGGCTCAGAGATGCGGTACAACGTGTCCTTCAATGAGGACTGGACCGAGGTGCGGCGGAGGGGTGCAAATGCCTGCTATTGCATACTAGCTGATCGTTCGTTTCCTCGCCGCAGGCTGGCTTATTGGTGGCATGCACCTGCCCGCTGCCTGCAATATCGATCGTGCCCCTGTGCTGGCTTCACCCACTCCCCTGCCCCACCCACTGCATTGCCCTGCGCAGGTGAGCTACACGTTCCACGCCTTTGAGACCTTCTCACCCGAGCACTCGTGCGCCACATGCACCCTGGATGATAACCTCACTGTGCTGAACAGGTGTGGGAGGGGCCTTATGTGGCTGGATTGCAGTCGCCTGGCCGTTCAACTGGAGCACAGCAATACCTTGTTTGATGGCCCTGGGGTTTGGCAGCACCGATGGCCTGCGTCTGTTGCCTGCCTCTTGCCAGCCAACCAAGCCCTCCTTCCCCTCTGCACCGCACAATCGCAGAGGCTACCAGCAGTTCTACAACGGCATGAGGAAGCAGTATGCCGCGATGTCGGCAGCGTCCCCGCCCCCGCCCCCTCCTGAACCTATACAGGATGCCATGGTTGGTGGCCCTGCTGCAGTCGCATGCGCTGCAGTGCATGTGCTACATGCTTGCGAAGTGTCCCACAACCCATCATGTAACCCGCCCCTTGCATGCTGCCATGCCTGCAGGTTGCCGGAGTAATGATGCCCAGCCTGCTATCCTCTGTGTTGATGTTCATTCGGGACGGCTTGTCCGCAGCATTCGGTACTAACGCTCTGGCGCAATGGACCGACTGCAGTCCCATGGCCGTGAGTGCTACTTGCTGTGGGGGCTGCTGTTCAGGCTGCAGGGTGCCTGCCGGTCTCAGCCAGTTATCACGTGCTTGACGCACAGCTCTGCTTTGCCATTCCATGCATCTGCAGGCCCTCATGGCAGCGAGTTTGGCTCCTTCACCCTTTGTGCCCATTAATGCGAGCGACCCAGGCACCCTTCACTACCACCCTGAGCTCTGCTACTCCCTGGCCAGCTCCATCAATGCCACCAACCCAGAGGCGGCTGTGTCCCAGCTGGCAGCCCAGGGCCTGAGCCCGAACAGCACCGCAGCCGCCGCCTGGCTGGAGGCGGCAGTGGGCAGCACCAATGTGTGAGCATGAGGGGCTGAGCACAGTGGGTGGGCATGCTGTGTGCGGACCCAGCGCTTGCAATGCATGCAGCCTGGATCCTTCCGGTATCTAGGCGCGTTCTGTTGCTCGTGCCCTCATTCTGGCTGCCAACCGATGCTGCTGCAGGAGCTCGGGTTATACCGACCCAGCTGCCGCAGCATTCATTGCACGCTTTGCAAGGCTGGGCCGGGACACCCACCTGGCGTACCTCAACACCTCAGCAACCCAGGCTCTGCATGACAGCTTGCAGCTCATCACACCTACACAGTGGCCCAGGCTGCAGCAGTATGTGGGCCAGCTGGCGACCGGCTTTGGGGCGGAGGCATTTGCTGGACTTGCAACAACCCAGCCACTCATCATTGAGGGCACTCGGGCCGCTATTCAGGTGAGGGTTGGACAGGCTCGTGGCCTGCTTGCACTTGCAAGCAGGCAGCCAAGCCAAGCGATGCCCTATCGGCAGATGCTCAGCACAGGGGTTAGCTGCAGTTTGCAAGTGCGCTGCCTGCTGATGTGCCGTCCCCTCAACCATGCCCGCCTGGCGCAGGCGGGCTTTGCCAAGTGGGGCGACCTGGCGGCGCCCAAGCCCGAAAAGCTGATGGTCTACTCCATGCTGCCGCTGGCTGTGCGCACCCTGGTGTCCTCCACTGCGCTCGCCATCCAGAACGCTGCGAATGTGTCCAACGCTGCTGCTATGGCCGTCACACCGCAGCAGTGGGCCGACTGCAGCACTCTGGTGAGAGCCTGCTGTGCCTCGTTTGGAGTTGGTGCGCAAGGTCGTTGCCAACTGTAGGCACACAGCCTTGCACGGAACCCCATGACAGAACCAGCATGCATGCTCTATCTTCCCTTCGCTGCAGGGCGCCTCTCTCGGCGTCCTTGCCCCTGCGTACTTCCCCCACCCTCCCGAGCTCTGTGCATTTGTCACGGACAACAGCATGGACCTGGGCATCCCCTTCCCAGTCACGCTGCCCATGCTGGGCGACCTGGGCCTGAAGCTGAATGCAACCGTGGCCGCAGCCTTTCTGGAGGCAGTTGGAGGCCGGTTCGCATATTACCAGTGAGTAAGAGGCAGCGATGAAGCGTTGATATCGCATGCCAGGTTGGGAGTGCTTGGGTCTGACTGCTTCTGCCGGGGGCGGGAGAGTTGACCTCAGATTCCCACCTGGCAACGTTGCCGAGCTCGTCTGCCACGTTCTCTTCAGTCCAACCGCCTTCCTGCACTACATTGCTGAAATCCCGCCATCCCGCCTCCTTGTCGGCTGCAGGCCGGGACCACTGCTGGCTATGCACCCGGACGACGGAGCAGAAGGCACCACCAAGGCTCTCATGGCCTTCATCACCAGCCCCGACAAGGCCACGGCCATGGCAGCGCTGAGCACCACGTCACACGCCAGCGCACAGGCAGCGCTGCTCAACCAGACTCTGACGAACGATCAATTCACGGCAAGTTGTTGTGGTAGTCCATCAGTCAGCGAGGCTTGTGCCCGCTCAGCTGTCGCAGCAGCAGCCTTTCATCTCTCCTCAGACTGCAATCGCGCTGCCATCACTGCAGCGCCTGCCGCCGTGCCGTGCACTCACAGGCACTGTTGGTAGCTCCAGCGCGGTGTCATGCCGCTGCTGTGCGCAGCTGTTGCTCATGTCCCCTTTTGCCGCTGCCCCACCGCAGGCACTCAAGCTGTGGACCATCAACTTGCTGCCCACCCGGGGCCGCCTGATGTACCAAATGTGGGCAACATCACCAGACCCCATGGGAGGCTCCTCCGGGCTGCTGGTCACCCGCCCCGTGCGCGAGCTGCTGTATGGTGAGCTGAGTGCCAGCACGGGGTGTCCATGGGGCCCCTGGACAAGGTTGGGCGAAGGGCGGCCGCTTGCGGGCTGCACAGCCACGGCCAGGCGGCCGCATGCTGCCCTGCTGTGCTGTATCAAGGTGCCATTCATGTGCACTGCTACTGCCAGCGACAGAATGCCTCGCCTGACCCGCCCATCCCCCCTGCAGGCTACGAGGATTCAACGCTCCGCACGGTTGCACAGATGGCATCCCCCAGCGGCTATCGCCTCACTCCCTGGCTGTACACCCAGTCAATCTCCCTGGGCTTCCCCTCTCAAGATTTCCCAATGGAGTACTTCTCAGCTGGTAAGAGAAAGTGGAACAGTTGTGGGATAAGCAAGTTGCTTAAGAGCAGAGCGGGCGGCACATCTGGGCTGGTGTTGCCGCAACTGGGCAAGTGAATGATGTGCCTGCCGGTGTGTGCTTGGCAATGCGCCACCTGTGCTGGTTCTGCGCAGTGTGAAATGTCCTTCCTAGCCGCATCCCACTGCTTTCTCCCCCGTGCAGCCGCCAACCGGCCTGTGGAGCCGGGGACAGGGCTGAGCTACCGGGATACCGACCAGAGTGCAGCGGGGCCCAACTTCCACCCCCTGATCCAGCAGAAGCGTCTGGTTACGGGGCAGCGCAAGGGAGACAAGCCGCAAGTGGTGAGGCCTGGGCAGTTGGGGCTGGAAGTTGGGACGAGCAACTGCTGTACCCCTGCCGTGCATCATGCGTCTTTGCCTGCCTTCGTCTGTGTAGGTGTTGCCTTCTTGATTTGTACAATCTGTCTTGCCCACCACCACCAGCCCTGCCTGCACGACAGCCTGCACCTTGCACTACTTTCTAAAACTGCCGACCCTCTCTGCCACAAAAATCTGTCCCTGCCACGCTGCTGCTATCTCTTTGCCCACAGATTAAGCAGTACCGTGGGCTGCCATTCAAGGCCAAGTCGTTTGGCATCTTCAACGCCACCGGCCTCAACGAGGGCATCGTGTTTGTGAGTCTGCGGCACTTGGCAGAATTTGAATGGTGCTTGCCTGCTTGCTCGCTTTCATGCTTGCTTGCCTGCGTGCAGAAGGCGGTTAATCAATGAGTAAGTGGCACTTGATCATCTCAGCTATTGCCAGCCCACCGCCAGATCGTCTCACGCCAAGCTTCCCTCCTGTCACACCCTACAGGGCTCCAACTTCAACACCGATGACCAGCCCACGCAGTACGAGTCGTCCATCGAGCGCCCCATCACATCCATCTTCACAGGCGCGCTAGCCAGCAGGCAACACTTACACTTGGGCATCAGCTGCTCTGGCGCTGCCGCACTGCACCGCATGCGCCGACCGCTGCTGTGCAGTCATGGCGACATGTCTCTGCCAGCTTGCATCCCCCACAACCCGCCTGCCTTGAACTTGCTTGCACCCCACACGCTTCTGCAGGCAACTTTGTGCGCGTTAAGAAGGTGGCTGCCTACCAGTACACCATGACCGTCGCTTCGTCCCAGGCCTGCAACCAGACGCTGTATGCGGCGTGGAAGAACGAAACCGGNCTTCGACGAGAGCGTGTACCAAGGTGCGCAGTATGTGAAAGGCAACTGATGAATGCTGCAGGGTCACGCCTGGTGTTGGGGCATACGTGACAGCAGTCTGCCGCAAACGTCTGGCACTTGCCTGGCGTCCTTTGGAAAGCGCGGCTTGAGGAGGTGACTTGTGGCTTGCAGCCGACAATCACCTGCCCTGCCACGTCCTGCAGATGCCATGTACCAGCTGGTGGGGATGAAGACGAGCCAGCCATCCGCCTACTGGGACCTGGTGCAGAACGACACAGGTGGGCAGGGCAGCAGGCGGTGCCGGCTGGGCCACAGCAAAGCCCAAAGGGGCTGGACGTGCAGTCAAGAAGCGATGTCACTTCAGAGCATCCCCGCTGTTTGACCAGACGCTACCCCAATTTGCCCACCACAAATGCAGCCCTGACCGCATACCTGCAAGGCACCGAGCTGGGCCCGCTGGACCGCTACTTTGGCCCCGGCACAGACCCAGCCATCCTGCGCTGCGCCACCCCCGACCCCCTGCCTTACGCCTGGGACTTCTCGGGTGGGTGGGAGGCTGGTTGCTGTGCAGGGCCTGCTGGAGCGCCTGCCGTCTGCAATCCGCCAATCTGCTGGGCAGCTTGGACGATGCAAGGATGTCTCTCACATCTGCCTGCCTGCCCCGCCTGCCGTAGAGACGTGGGCCTGCCCCACGCTCTACACCCTGCCCCGCTTCTACAAGAGCGCTCCAGAGGTGGCCAACTCGTCTGGTGAGGCAGCTGCTCACGGCAGCAGGGGCTGATGCAGAATGGCCTGCTGCCGAGCTCGGCACACGGGGCTCGGCTGGGCTGCGCTCCAGCTGCAGCTGCACCAAACCATGTTGCCGCCATGCACCAATGCGTGGCATCATTCCCCTGCCCTACCCTGTCATTGCCCTGCAGGTGCGGCCTGGCAGCCCAACCTGGTGGATCACGGCTGGTACTTCTCGGTGGAGCCATTCACCGGCATGACCATCCACGGCCACAAGGTGCGTTGGAGGGCGATCG
>JADXDR010000280.1:8747-19922 GCA_025026875.1 Chlorella ohadii
CCCAACCCCCCAAAAACCAATCGGTGTTATTCAACACCAACCCATGTGGCCGCGGATACCCTTGCATGCATTTGACCTAGTTTGATCGTCGAGCTGCTGTGTTTCCTGCTGGTTGCTGCCTGCTTGGCATTACACAGCACTGCTTAGGGTTGCAAACATCCGCGGCACCGGCTGCAGGCCGCAACCCGCCCAGCCGCTGCTGCACTGGGCTGCTACTGCCCAGCCAGCACCGGCAGACGTGCTGCGGTTCACAACCAGCCCAATCCGCTGCCTGCCGGCTGTGACGCGTCCTGCGCCTGCTGCTGCGCTTGCCGCTCCTGCTGTGCCTGCTGTGCCAGCAGCTGCTGCAGTTCCTGCTGAGCCTGCTCTCGTTGCGCCCACAGCTGCTGCATCTTCTGCTGCATCTCTTGCTCTCGTTGTGCCCGCAGCTGCTGCTCCTGCTGCCCCTGCTGCAGCGCCTGCGACTGCTGATCTGGTGCAGGCTGGTTGTCCGGGACCCCCATCAGCCGCTGCAGTGCCCGCCGCTGGCTCTGCATTTGCTCCAGTTCCACCTCGGCCTTGACCTCGCAATACAGTGCCATAATAAACTCGGGCACCAGCTCCTTCTGCGGCCCGTCCGCAATGCCACCTGCAGCATCGGGGCAGGCAGGGCGGCGGTCAGCGGAGCGACGGCGGAACGCACCCGCCGGCGCAGGCAGGGTGCCGTGCCGAGTCACAAGCAGCAGCAGCACCAGCAGCGGCGGGGGCGGCCGCCGCCGCAGGAGCAGCATGGCCAGGCAAGAACACACCAGGGCCCTCAGGCAGCAATCCGAAACGCCGCGCCGGCCCCAACAACAACACTTGCCTATCTCGCTCTGGAAAGCTTGCAGGCGCTCTTGAAAGCGCTCCCTGGCCTGCGGAGTGGCCAGCAGCGCGCACAGGCCGGGTCACACGGTGCTGCAGGCAGAGCAGGCAGGGCATGCGGAGCAGAGCAGGGCAGGGCAGAGCAGGGCAGGGCGGAGAAGGGCAGGCAGATAAGGGCAGGCAGAGCAGAGCACACGAAGCATGACAGAGCGTACAGGGCATGCACAGCATGCAGAGCACGTCACAGCATGCAGAGCATGGACCCAGCTGGAACGGTGCAGCATCCCTCACCTGCTGCTGCGCGCGCTTATCCGGGTCCCGTGCAATCTCATCCTGCCACCGCTGCTTCTCCCGCTCGTGCTGGAGTTGCGCCAACCGCAGATACACTTCGGCAAAGCTTGAGCGCCGCTGCTCCTGCTAGACAGGTCGCAGGGATGGCGGGTAGGGGGCCGATGGGCCAGCTTACCCCAGCAGACTGACTCAACAAATCAAGCCGCAAGCATGACAGCCCAGGAGCAATGCACATGAGCTGGGGCCAAACATGGCACGGCGTGGCGCACCCGGCTGCTGCCCTCGCCCTTGGCTGGCCCCGGCTCTCCTGCCATGGCAGCGTCCTGCAGGGAAGGCAGAGTTGCATGGTGCGGTCGGCAGCGGTGCTTCAAGCAGGCGAGATGGTGCCGTGTTGCGTGGCTAGGGCAGGCAGCTCAGGCTGGGTCTCTGCCTGCTGTGGGACCGTGCCCCATTGCAACATGTGCAACAGCCGCCATGGCTGTGCAGCCAGCTGCTGCTGCTTGGTGGCTGCTGGGCCTGGCTGCCGCTGTGGCGGCGGTGGGGCGGCGGCCGCCGACCGCCGACGGCTGCGGCAGCTGTGGGCGCCTGCAGGGCCGCCTGCCCTCCTCGTGCCAACCAGTGAAGCCCGCCCAGCATGCTGGTAATGGTGGGGCAGGCCAGGAGGGCTCCTGCACTCACCTGCCAAGCCGAAAGGCGGGGAGCCCTGCTGTCAGCGCCTGCTGCGTCCAAGGCGCCGCAGTGGATGTCATCAGTGGTGCAGGGTCGGATGGTTGAGGGCAGAGGTGAACCTCCAGCGCTGCAGCATTGGCCACCAGCGAGGCGCACCCGGCTGCCGCCGCCGCTCCTGTGCCCCTCTTTTGAGCCTCCAGCTGCACCCTGCTGCGCTCCCAGCAGCCTGGGCAGTCGTTCGCCAGTCCGGCATCAGGCCACACAGGAGTCCAGACGACAAAAACAAGCTCCAGCAGCAGGGGGCGAGGCAGGGCGAGCCAACCCGTGCCCCAACCCCGGCAGAAGGGCAGGAGGCACAGCAGCCACGGTCAGCCAGCGCACCGAGCAGGGTGCGGCCCTTTGGGGGGTGCTTGGGGCCAGGTCGCTCCCATGCCTCCTCAGCCCTTGGACGAGGCATAATGAGTGCAAGAAGGCCTAGCGTTGGCTGCTGGTGACAGGCAGCAGTGCGGCAATGCGCCGCTGCTACCAGTCGCCGCCGCCGCCGCCCGTGGTCACGTCGGCAAATGTTGGCGGGGCTCATGCTGCCCGCCCACCTTCCCGGCCCTGCCCATGTCTTGCCATCCCCTGCCCTGCCCTGCAGAGCAGCTGGAGATGGCGTTTGACCTGTTATACACAAATGTGAGCAGTAGGGTTGCAAGCAAGCAGGCTGCTTTTAGTGGCAGTGCATGACCGCATTCACTGCTGCAAATCGTGCAGCATCGCTGCGCTGCCATGGCTGACAAAAGGCACGGCTGCGCGGCCGTGGCAGGCACTGCATGGCATGGCTGCATGCCATGCTACAGTGGTGCAGCTGCCGCCATCCGTGCACATGCACAGCGGCATGATGCTGCACCTGCCGGCTCCCCATGGTCAGCAGGTCCCTGCACCCTTAATAGCGGACGAGCAACCACGCCGTACCGACTGTATTGCGAGGTCAAGGCCGAGGTGGAACTGGAGCAAATGCAGAGCCAGCGGCGGGCACTGCAGCGGCTGATGGGGGTCCCGGACAACCAGCCTGCACCAGATCAGCAGTCRCAGGCGCTGCAGCAGGGGCAGCAGGAGCAGCAGCAGAAGATGCAGCAGGTGTGGGCGCAGCGAAAGCAGGCTCAGCAGGAGCTGCAGCAGAAGGTGCAGCAGCTGCGGGCACAACGAGAGCAAGAGATGCAGCAGAAGATGCAGCAGGTGTGGGCGCAGCGAGAGCAGGCTCAGCAGGGGCTGCGGCAGAAGGTGCAGCAGCTGCGGGCACAGCAGCAGCAGGCGCAGGACGCGTCACAGCCGGCAGGCAGCGGATTGGGCTGGTTGTGAACCGCAGCACGTCTGCCGGTGCTGGCTGGGCAGTAGCAGCCCAGTGCAGCAGCGGCCGGGCGGGTTGCGGCCTGCAGCTGGTGCCGTGGATGTTTGCAGCCCCAAGCAGTGCTGTGTAATGCCAAGCAGGCAGCAACCAGCAGGAAACACAGCAGCTCGACGATCAAACTAGGTCAAATGCATGCAAGGGTATCCGCGGCCACATGGGTTGGTGTTGAATAACACCGATTGGNTTTTGGGGGGTTNGGGGAGGGGGTTGGGGCGGTGGCGCTGGGTNGGGCGGGGTTGCCAGTCACGTCAGTCAGGAGGTCAGGTGTCAGGGCCGGCTGGGGTCACGTCAGTCAGCGTCGGTCAGGGGTCGTCAGGGCGCCCCGCCGCCGCGCAGCGCCGCCGTTGCTGCCGCCTCAGGCTTACGCCTTCTTGGCCTTGGGGGCCGCCTTCTTTGCCGGCTTGGGGGCCGCCTTCTTTGCCGCCTTGGGCTTGGCGGCGGGCTTGGCCTTGGTTGCCGTCTTCTTCACCTGTTGGGGATGGATATGGGGGAGGAGAAGGGGAGCATGCGAGATGGGGTGCGTTGCTGGAAGTGTGGCATTGTGCTACCACGACCACAGCATGCACCTGCTGCGCACGCTGCACCGGCATGACAGCCACCCAGGCGCGGCTGTCGACAGCTGTTTGGCTCACACCAGCGCGTCCGCCTGCACCTGTTGCCGCGCACCTTGGGGGTGGCCTTGGCCGCCTTCTTGGCACCGGTGGCTGCCTTTTTGGGCTTGGCGGCAGCAGTTTTCTTGGCACCGGCGGCCGCCTTGGGCTTGGCGGCGGTGGCCTTCTTCTTCTTCTCACCCTCGGCCTTGGGCTTGGTGGCCTTCTTGGCGGCGGGCTTCTGCAGTGTGTGGGAAGGGGGCGGGGGTGCACAAGTGCTGCTCAGTGTTGAGCGGGTGGGGGGTGCACGTGCATGCGGGACGTCCTGGTCTGGCTGCAGCACTATGCTACCCCTGCACTGTGCTGCCGCAGCACCACAGCCCTGCTTCCCAACTTGGCACCGTTGCCTTTCGCTGCGGCGTTGCCCCTCTGTCCCGCCAACGGCCATTGCGGCTGTGCGTGGCTGCGGCGCTGCCGCCGTGCGCACCTTGGCGGCCGRCTTCTTTGCGGCAACCTTCTTCACCACCTTCTTCTTGGCGGGCTTGGCGGGCTGGAGTGGCAGGAGGTTGGGGGAAACGCAGCAGGGGTGAGCATGGAGGCTGCTGCTTGGTGTCGTCGAGTGTCGCCGCCGACGGCCCGGCCCGCCGCCGCCGCTCAAACGGGGCGGCGCCAGCTGCAGCCAGGCCCCAGCCCGAGCCATTCAGCACCCAGGGGTGGGGCCGCTGCTCACGAGCTGCCGCCTGGCTGTCGCAGTGTGTCGCCGCCTGCCGCCGCCGCTCAGACGGTGCGGCGCCAAACACAAACCCACCCAGCGGCGCTCACCTTCTTCAGCTCGTCCGACAGCTTGAAGCTGGCCTTGACGCGCACCAGCTTGCCGGCGGCGGCCAGGCGCTTCAGCTGCTGGCCCAGCGACGCCGGCGGGGACCTGGCGATTTCCCGTCGGCAGGCGTCAAATGCGTGATGCCTTGACTGCCCCGTTGTCTCCTGGTTGCTGCTGTTGCCGTCTCCGCTGCATTCAGACTCTGCGAGGTAGCCTACCCTCACCACAAGCATATGTGCTCAGCAAAGCTGATGTCGGGCTGGCATCGAAGTTTTGGTACCGTCGAGGGGGACGATGGCGGCATCCCCCGGCAGCCCGGCCGTGCATATCAGCGTATCGTAGACCGTCTAACCGAGTTCGTGCACAGCTATTTGGAGCCACGCACGTCTCTGAGCTGCTGTGACGAGCGAGGACGAGCGCTCCGACTGGCGGCACCAAGGTGCGGTGCTTGGGGCGAGCTGAATGCCGTCTCAATTTGGTATTGCGAGCGCTCTGAGTGAGCTGGTGAAAAGCGCGAGACGGCTGCGCTTCCCGCCGGGACGCGCCCCCCTTGCACACCGCTTGTAGGGCCCCGCTCAAGGCTGGGGGCCTTGATCTTGTGTCGCCATCGGGCGATCAGAGCGCAGAAGCCCGCCCCTGCGGCGGCGGCGGCGGCGGCGGCGGCACCGCCAGCATGGCGGCGAGTGCACGTGCCACACCAGCCCGGCTTGTTGTCCTGCTGTGGGCTGCTCCTGCACTGACTGGCGTCATGCACCTCCTGGGCGCTTTGCAGGTCTTTTGCAGGTGGCGCCATGCAGCGCCAGGCAGCCGCTCTGCTGCTCCTCCTGCTCACCGCCAAAACGGCCGCGGCATGGGACATGAGTATGACTTCACTGGCTGATAAGCTGGGTGACGCCATCGAAGTGAAGGGCATCCAGCAGGGAAGCATCCAGTCAAAGCTGCCCCTGGTGCTCAACGTCTGGCCCTTTGTCAACGCCACCATGGCGGGCTGGGCGGCGCTGAATAATGCCAGCTCCTCTGCCCCTTGGCTCGACGCGGTGGAAAGGGTGCGAGGCTGCCACAACTTGCAAGGGAGTGAGCCTGCATGTGCGCAATCTTTAGATCTGCTGCTGCCACTGCTGCCACTGCTGCTGCCACTCCTGCCGCGGGTACCGCCGTAAGCTGAGACACAGCGTTGAATGTGCAGGTCGGCAACCACTGCGAGGACTTTCCCGCCGAGTGCGGCTGGAGCGTGGGGCGCGGCAGCAACGCCGACGAGTCTGGGGATGTGAGCACCTGGCTGAAGTTTTGGTAACCTTAACTGAAAGCGCTATGACAGCTGACTGCGGCTGCCTGCCCGGCTATGCCACGCAGCCGCAGCTGTGTGCGTCACGACAGCCGCCATGCATGCCATGCTGTGCAGGTGACACTTGATGCCATGATCATGCGGGGAGACTCGATGGATGCAGGTCAGCCCCCCCGCACGTGCAGTAGTGTACCTTGCTGGCTCTCCTTTGCCGCATGCAATGCCCTGGCCGCCACCATTGCATTGTGCTTGTAGCGCCTGCCGCGCTGGTGACTCTCTGATGCCTCAGCACTCCCGCTTCCTGCCTGCCCCCGCCTCCCACATGTGTACAGGAGCTGTTGCGTACCTGAAAGACGTGCGAAATGCCATCTCAGCGGCTCGCCTTGTCATGGAGCACACGCAGCACACAATCTTGGCCGGAGCTGCGGCCACTCGCTTTGCGCAGCAGATGGGCCTGCCGCTGCAGACGCTCAACACAGAGCGCAGCACGCATGCGTGGCAGCAGCGGTGCGCTGCGGTTGCACGGTGGCGTGGCAAGGCTGCTGGCTGATGCAATGCATTGATCGGCTGCTTAGGCATCATGGGAGGGCATGGTTGCCGACTACTTGCACCAACTGGTTGCCTGCTTTGCTGCTTGCCAAGTGCTGCTTCAGTAAGTGGCAGGAGCGGTATGGATCTTTTGGTAGCCCTTTCAGAGAGCCAGCACTGATGGCAGCACTGCCGAGCTGCTGCTGCTTCAAGCAGTTCACCAATTTGATTGCCTACCTGCCCACTCCTTGCTGGTGCAGCGTGGCCGCCAACTGCACGCCCAACTGGCGCGTAGATGTTGAGCCTGCGGACTCTTGTGGGCCCTACACACCCCTGCCCCCCTCCAGCAATGCCACCGATGAAGCGCCAGCCGGAGGCATCGGCGGCCGCCGCCTGCTGGCGGCCTCTACCAAAAGCCACCACGGTTTCATGGGTTCCCACGATACTGTGAGCATGGCGGCAATTGGAGCAGACGGCAAGATGGCGGCGGGCAGCACGACGAACGGCTGGTGAGCACGTGACGAGTTGGTTGTGAGGGGTGGAACGGCTACAGCCAGCAGTTGGGTGCTCGGGAGCACATGTGTAGGGCAGGCCAGCTAGCGTAGCCCTCCGCAGCACCCTGCCGGTTGTTGCATTACCGTGTCGAGCCTCCTCAACCCACGCCTGAGGGTTTAGTGCAGCTCTTCTTTCTGACCACCTTCAGTCCACTCTGCACTGCACTGCACACCGGTACCGCTGCCCCAACACAGGTTCTTCAAGGTTCCAGGCAGGACGGGAGACAGCTCGGTGCCTGGCGCTGCGGCCTATGTGGATGGTGAAGTGGGCGCCTGCGGCTGCACCGGCCAGGTGTGGCGTATGGAATGCCATGGCAGGCAGGGGAATTGGTCGGCTCCGCACCACCATTGATGGCCATGCTGTGCGTGCACAGCTTCCTCTGCGCGGAAGGGTGCAGCTGTGCTGCGTGCTGAACAACGCTGCTCACCCTGCATTGCACCGATACAATGCGCTCCTTGATCGCAGGGAGACATCAACCTGCGTTTCCTGATGTGTTACCAAGTGAGTGGCACATGGGTGTGAGCGTATTTCTCGGCATGCTGCCCAGCACGCGGCATGCACTGCACAGCCAGAGCGCCGGGCTGCATACCGCTTGGCGCGCAAACGCACCCCGCTCTGCACCCCGTCTGCCTGCCTGCCTGCCCGCCGCAGGCTGTCGAATTCATGCGGCAGCAAATGGACCCCAAGCTTGCCGCCGAGGCAGCGCTGCGCCGCGTCGTTCGCCGCTACTCTGGCGCTGGAGCCACTTTCGGCCTGTTTGCAGTGAATGCCACTGGCTACCATGGCGGGGCGGCCTTCGGCTGGGAGCGGGACAATATGACTCGCTGGATGGCGGGCAACCCGCAGGCGCCGGAGCAGCTGCGGCAGGCGGCGTTCCCTTGGTGCGTCCCAAGCACTGCACTTGGCAAGCCTGGCTTGTTTGCTATATTGCTATATAGTTGGTAGGGTGGTGGGCCAAGCCAGCAATGGTGATGTTTCCGATGCGGCAGTGCAGCAGGGTCGGGAGGCTGCGGAAGAAAAAGGCAACCAGTTGAACGCTTTGCACGCCCGGCATGCGCGACCCAACCCTGCACCTCCCTCCCTCTAACCAAAGTTATGCTTCTGCCAATACTCGCAGGGCTTATGCGTACCAGGACGCCAGCACGGGCGGCAAGGTGGTGTGGGTTGAAGTGGAAGATCTGAGCCGCATCCCAGAGCCGCAGCAGCCGCGCCGGCGGTAGCACCCATGCTGTGCGCATTCAATGCCTGAAGCACAGTACTGTGGCTCAGAGAGGACGCTTAAAGCACCTGCTGTGCTGGAAGATATGGAATGTTCATTGCAGGTTCCATTGCTGGATGTAAACAGGGTGTCGCACACACGCAGACGGGAACAGCAACCGTCAGCTGAGCATCTCCTACCGCCGGTCTGGACCAACCTGCTGCTGCAAACTTGTTTGAACAACTGTGCAGCCCCTCTGCTGCGCTTGCTGTGCTCCCCCTATTATGCCTGCATCTATCCGGTCTGTCTGGCGTGGTTCGGCATGGCTCGACCGCTGCTGGGTTTGCAAACTGGCCTCCACAGCAGCCGCGAGTTGCCGCAGATTGCCACAGCTGGTCTCCCAGCCGCTGCCATGCAGGGCCACTGCCGCCCAGGCAATGCCGCCAAACGTACCGTAACTGCCCGTCCCGCTGGCGCTGGAGCTGCCCGCTATCTCCGCTGCCAGGCGCTGGCGGGCGCTGTTGGGCACTGCTGCCTCTGCTGCCTCCTCCGCCCCTCGGGCACCGCCGGGCGCTGCCTCCTGAACTGGTGCCATAGTATTGCAACAGTGTGCAGGTCAGGCAGAAGGCAAAAGATGGGGGCAGGGCGGTGGCCATGGGGTGCCAGCGAGACGCGGCCCGGCAGCCACCGCCGCCATGCCGCTCTCTTGCCCTCCAATGCCGCCTTGCACACTCCCAGCTACTTGGATCATCGTTCGTCAGCCCGACAGCAGCCTACACAGACAGTGCACGACCATGGGCAAGCACAAGCAGCAGAGGGCGAGGCAGGGCGCGCCAGCCCCTGCCCCGACCTCAGCAGAAGGGCAGGAGGCACGGCAGCCAACGGTCAGCCAGCGCACCGAGCAGGGTGCGGCCCTTTGGGGGGTNCTTGGGGCCAGGTCGCTCCCATGCCTCCTCAGCCATTGGGCGAGGCATGGAGAGTGGCAAGAGCGGCATAGCGTTGTTCTGGGGCAGGCAGCGGTGCAGCAATGGTGTGCCGCTACCGGCCGCCGCCGCCGCCGCTCATGCTCCTACTCAGACCCGTCATGCTGCCCGGCCGCCTTCCCATGCAGAGCAGCTGGAGCTGGCGGTCGACCTGTTCTACCAAAAGGTGAGCAGCAGGGCTGCAAGCAAGCAGGTCGTGTTTGGACGGCGATGCCTGCCTGCCCATGCTGAGGCATTGGCTGTGTGCTGCCCGGCGAGCTAGAGGAATGGCTGTGCACAACCCTTGCCATGCCATGCAGCCATGCTGCAGTGGTGCAGCAGCCGCCATGTGCATGAGTGGCAGCAGCATGTCTGCCTGATTTTAAGCTATCGACAGCTACCCAGCAGGCTCCTCCACCCATTGCTTCCACAGCCGATGGGCGGCATGGCCATGCCGCCATGACTTGACATGAAAACATAGCGAGCGCCCCGCATGCCCATGCCTAAACATGCATGCATTGCAATGACTGAAGCATGTGCTATGCTGCCTCCTGCAGATGACTGGCCGCCCACCAAGCAGCGCACATGTGCATGCCATGTCATTCACATGCCGGCATTGCAGCCTGCTGCAGGAATGCAGGCGCCCCATGTTCGTGACATGCATGCCACCCCAACTGAGCCACGCTCTCATGTTCTCCTTCATTCGCCTGCCAACCGTTAGCTCTTTGAATTCCATTTCCAGTCTGCAGCGACCCAGCCATGGAGCCGCAATTCCGCCACATTGACATGCACTGATATGCGCTGCCATACGCAGACGTCTGTTCACCTTGCTGTTTCCATCCACTTCCCAGATGATGGGTGACCCAGCCATATGGCTGGAGTGCATGGAGCCTGACTAGTGCCACTTTGACATGCACTGCATTTCGTGCTGTCAGCGCTGTCCTGTCCATTCCTCCATTTTCATTTCAGATGATGGACGACCCAGCCATGGAGCCGTTCTTCCGCCACATAGACATGGCGCGCCAGCGGCACAAAATCGTGAGTGAGGCAGGCCAGCTTGCATGTGTGTGCAGGCAAGCATGCTTCTTAGGCGCCGCTATTAAAATCGCATTTTCCATTGCGTATGTTCTCCCAATCACCGCCAGGCCAACTTCATGCTGTACATCCTGGGGGGCAGCGAGGCCTACACAGGCAGGCAAGCGTCCATTTTGTATGGTTGACTCATCGGAATGTCAACTCTCATCTTGCTGTGCTCACTCATCTGCATCCATGGGAATGCCGTCCTGCTGGGGGCAGCCTGCCGCTGCAATGGCGTGCCACTGTGCGGTGTTGGCGTCGGCGGTCATTTGCTGCCGGCACAGTGGGGAGCATCCATGCGATCAAATGAGCAACCATGTTCCCTCTTTTTGCGCTGCATTATTGCATGTACACCTTACAAGGCTGTGCACCAGATGGATTGACTCCACTGCAGTGCACCAACTGTTGCAGGGGCACCTCCATCTTGCACCGCCGCATGGCTGCTCGAGACGTGGNAAAATTGACTCNAAATGTCCCATCTGACGAGCGCCTTTTCATGTGCGCTGCACCATGTGCTGCAGGGACATCTACACCGTGCACCGCCGCATGGTTGAGGAGCAGGGGCTGCGCAAGTGCCACTTCGACTTGGTGCTGAAGGTGGGCAGGATANTGGNCGCTAGATGCCAGCATGCTGCCTGGTTATCAGATGCAGCTTGGCAGCAGCAGACGGGTGGAATCGGCTGTGCAGCGCCGCTTTGATCTGGTGCCTAAAATGGCTCCTGGCCCATGGGCCGCCACCCACCCACCAACCACAATGCACTCCCCTCCACATTGCACTGCAGCACATGATGGCAACCCTGCAGGAGCTGGGCGCAAAGCGGAACTGATTTGATTGCACCCACACACCAGTCACAACGCACTCCCCCACACTGCACCGCAGCACATGACGGCGACCCTGCAGGAGCTGGGCGCAACACCGGAGCTGACCTCATTGCACMCACACACCAATCACAACGCACTCCCC
>JADXDR010000281.1:0-11384 GCA_025026875.1 Chlorella ohadii
ACTTGCTAACTGCCATACGGACTAGTGTTGCCTGTCAGTGCTCACCGGCACGCATCCCTGCTCGAGACACGTTGCTTCCCCGCCTTGCGACCTCTGCCTGCCAGTGCCTTGCACCGCTGCTCACTGCCGGTTACTCCAGTTCATTAACACACCTGCACGCAGAGTCCCCCTCGCTACCTTTGAGCCCAAGACTCCAAACCACCCTCCCCTCTCTCTCCCTCTTTGTTTGTTTATGTGGCCATTTTTCTCCCCCCAGCCCTGTGGGCCACCTGGGGGCGTGTAGTTGCCTCGCACGACAGACATGTAACAGCCAGCCAGCCAGCAGCCAGCGGCTGCGAGATGGCAGCGGCAGCGGCGCCATGGCGGCGGCGGCGGCGGCGGCGGTAGCCAAAACCGCCGTCGCTCGGCTCGGCAGCCAAATGTGGAGCATGCCACCAGCATGCATGCGTGTGCCGGGTTCTGGAGTAATGTGTGCAGTAACATGAAAGCACTGCTCTGTCCAACAGCCCGTCCAAACCAGCCCCGCAGTGGTGTTCGCATGCATGTGTTGTTGCCCCCGCCGGCGCCGGCGCCCTTTTGACCTTGGAAACGCTCGGCGAAGATACCTAACGCATTCTTTTCACTGCACCTCCTTACCGTCTTGTGCACGGCAGCAGGGCCGCAGGCTTGCGCTGGCGCCGGCCGTGCCACCAGTGGTGGGCACCGCGCACCCCAAGCCAGCCGTGCTCAGACGCTCGGGTCGCGGCAAAGGCACAATTTGCGTCATGCGCGGGGTCTGCAAGCGCTGGGCGCTGGCGCTGCTCGTGGCAGCTTGTGCCGCCTCGGCCCACGCCCAACAGGGCAATGCGGTGAGTGTTCCTGATTTCGGGCGACCATCGCAGCACACCGAGGGGCGCGGTGCCAGGGGCCCTGCCGCCGACGCCGCCGTGCCTGCGGCTGTGCAAGTTCATGTTCGGCGGCTGCACAGCAATTGAGAAGGCAGTCTGCCTCATTAAAGCGGTCTGTTCAGGAGGCCGTTCAGCACTCTGTGCTGGCATGCTCTGTTATGCCTGCCGCGCCTTTCCGACATTGGAACGACACAGGCAAACTCTGCCGCTACGCAGGGTACGGCGAGGGCCTGGGAGTATGGCGCCCCGGGTGCTCCACATAGGGGGCTCACTGTCTTACCGTCTTGCGTACAGCTTGTGCCACGTCAACCAAGGCTGCACCGCTGCTCCCTGCCCTGCAGATGAGCTCAATCATACCCCGCGCCGCACGCTTTGCCTACGCCGCCAAGCGCGGCCTGTGCTGGTGCGGTTGAGGCGGTGCTTGGGCGCTGCCTGGCGCTGCCTGGCATGCTGCTCTGCTGCGCCTCGCTCGCCCACAACATATGTACGTCTTGTGTGTGGTGGAGCCAACCTGACCTGTCATTATGTCGCCCATGTAGGCAGTTCAAGGATACTTCCCTGGGCGCAAAGCCAGCGCTGCCCTTCAAGAACGTCAGCTGGTGGTACAATTGTGCGTGTGCCCCTGGGCTGGTGGGGCGCGTATGCATGGCTGCCCTTGCAGGAAGCACGTGCCACAGGCAGCCTGCCGTAGCACCCAAAGCAAGGGGAATGCGATTCACTGCTGCCACTTTACTGCTCTCCATTCCGCAGGGGGCGCTGCCCCGTTTGCCGAGGAGAAGGCCATGGCTCAGCACGCAGCCAAGGAGGGGATTGAGTACGTTCCCATGCAGTGGTCCAAGTGAGCGCTGAACACATTGCGCCGCCCTGCTGTGCCCTGATTGCTGGCTGCGGCATGTGCTCCGGCTGCCGCCCGCATGCTGCCCGCATGCTGCGCTGTGGCCGGGCGGGCGTTGCCGCTGCCGCTGCCGCCATGCTGTGCCGCAGGTCATCGCCAAACTGCAAGCTGATTTGCGCCATACTTCTTCCGTTAATAAACCATTTGCAGGTGGAACATTGCAGACCTTGACAAGACCATGGCCTCCCGGCCGCTGGGCAGCCGCGTGCTGCTGGGGTTCAATGAGGTGCGAAGAAGTTGCAGGGACCAGGGACCTATCAGGGAGCCAGCCGCCAGTTGCATGCAGGCGCCATGCCGGCCCTAAAATAGCACGCATGTAGACATCTTCTTGCCCTGTTGCACGGCCGCTGGTGCAAGTGCACTGACCAGCACATCACCGCACCTGTGCGCGTCAGCCTTTCACCTGGAAGGAGACCAGCCTCGTATGCGGCTGCCAACTTTGCCTGCTGAGGCTGTTTCCTGTGTGCAGCCCAACCACGGCTGGGATCAAGCACATCTCACCGCCAAGGAGGCCGCCACATTCTGGAAGAGCCACATGCAGCCGGTGGCTGACAGGCAAGCATGCATACACTATATCCACCGCCCTGGATTGCCGCTGCGGCCTGCTGCTTGACCAGCAGCTGCACAGCTTGACCAGCAGCACAGCAGCCATTCCGCTTGCTGCTCGCTTCCGCATAAACAGCAGCAGCACAGCTGAGCGGCAGAGATGCATGCTCCTCTCCTGCCACAGGTATGGCCTGCGCTTGGGCTCACCGGCGGCGGCGCCCTGCGGCAGCAGCGAGTGCATCGAAAAAGACCCCTTCAAATGGCAAGTTGGGCAGGCTGCTGTGCTTGTGCTGAAGTGCATGAAGTGCATGCGACATGCAGCGGCATGCCGTGGTTGTGTGAGCAGCAACAGCTGTCATACTGCCCCTGCCCAGCCGCTCCCCCGCCCAGCCTGCCCGCTGTGGTTCCCCAGCCTACTACACAAAGGCTCAACCCTGCTTTCTTCCTGCTGTTCCAACTGCGGCAGGTGGGACGACTTCTTCAAGGCCTGCAAAGGCTGCCGCGTGGACTTCATGGGTGGGTTGGCAGCTAATGCTGCTGGCGGCTAATGCTGCGATGCTGCTGGATGCATGTCCCTTGCACATGTGCAGCATGCCCCTGTTTTCTCGCTTTCAGTAGGCGTCAGCGAGGACTGCACATGCTGATGCTGTGATCTGCTGCATGGCAGCTGCCGGCCCTGCCCTGAGCTGTTGTAGCTGCTGCCGGCCCTGCCCTGAGCTGTTGTAGCTGCTGCCGGCCCTGCCCTGAGCTGTTGTAGCTGCTGCCCGCCCCGCCCTGAGCTGCCATGGCCGCTGCCATCCTGCTCCTGTGCAGCCACGCACTACTACGCCTGCAGCACCAAGGGCCTGCAGTCGTACCTGGAGAAAATTCGCAGCAAGTGAGGCTGTGGCGGCATGCTGGCTTGCTCTGGGTCCGTGCAACCAGTGGAGAGCCCAGCTGGTGCTTCCCCGCTTAACCAGCACACCAACCACCTGTCCCCGGCGCACGGGCGCTGAGTATCTGTCTGCCCTTCCTGTGCTGCCCACCCTGCCGCAGGTACAAGCGCCCAGTGTGGCTCACCGAGTTTGCCTGCCCATCCAATGCCGGCACCGCCCGCAAGCGGGCCACTGCCAATGAGGACTACTTTGCAGCGGCGGCCCGGTGGATGGATGGCAAGGACTGGATTGAGCGGTGAGGCGGTGTGATAACCGTAAACGCACTGCATGGTAATGCATGGGTTGCTCAAAGGTGTAGGTTCTCAGTAAGGGGCAGCCGGCTCAGTTGCCAAGGTATTCTTGGGTTCTGGAGCGGCGGCATGCGGCCCCACCTGTGCTCCTTTTACTGACCCATTTGCTGCCGCTGCTCTGCCACCTTGCAGGTATGCATGGTTTGCCATCTCAGTGCAGAGCTTCAAGTGGCTGGACGGGGCGTCCATGTGGGATTCGACTAAAGCCAAGGTGCGGGGGAAGGCTGGGTGGGATCCGGCGGATTGCAAATGCTGCGCCCAGCCACCGACGCTCAGTTGCCACGTCACACTGTCTTCAACCCCATACCATAATCCGTACCTGAATCCAGGTGCTGCCCCTGGGCAAGCTGTACAACGACCGCCGGTACAACAGCAAGGTGCCGCTGCCGGGGGTGCACCCCGCGGCGCTGGCGCCCTGGACGGCCACCGGCAAGAGGACCCCTCGGCCCTCGGCTGCACTGCCGGGCAGGAGCGTGACGGGCTGGTGGCAGCTGCCGTCCCCAGCGGCATCGGCAGCTGTGCCAACCCCTGGAGTGCCGGACTGGGCAGCTGCATGCGGCGCCTGCGCCGCAGCGCCCAGTGTGGAGGCGCTGCCTGCCCCGCTGCGCGACCGCTGCCGCTTGGAGTGCGGCTTCTGGAGCGGGCGAGAGGCAGCTGCTGTGCGGCGCAGCGTGCGGGAGCTGGCGCACCAGGCGGCGGCAGATGCGGAGGGGCTGGGCGGCAGGGCTGCTGCCGGGACGGCGCGCCGCCTGTTGGCTGGGTAAAGCGGCGGTGCTGATATCATTGATGCGGCCGTGGCTGCAGATGGAACTCCTTGTCTTACATAGTCGGCCCATGTGCGGTCAACCATGCCCCCCACCGCTGTTGTCACCGTTGTTGCATGCTTCTCTCGAAACCAACCCGCTTGTGTGTTCTCCTTCACCTCTTTCCATGGCACTTCCGTCTGCCACCTGTGTATGCTCACCACTCCCACACTGTCACCTGCTGCCCTTGTTCAGCAACCTTGCGCTCTGCTGCCGCCACCGCCTAAGCTTGCCATTGCATGCCGGCTACGGCCACCTGTTGATTCATCGCTCGAACACACCCCACCATGACCCTCGACTCTGACTTGACTCTTTCCTCCCCTTTGAACCGAATCCTGAACCCACTTGAACAGTGGAATGTTTTGCCTGTCCTTGCCCCTGAACTGCTGCCGACACACACGTGGCACCAGTGCCTTGATGCCGCCGCCCGCTCTCTTGACATGCAGTTGCTTCTGCACGTATTACCATGCGCATGTGAGGTAACAGCCAGGCAGTAAATGTGACATGCGGTGCACAGAATGCATAGAAGGCAGCTTTGTGCACCGGGGAATCTGTGACAAAAACCAATGACTTGGAAAGCGACGGCTAGTTGCTAAGGGAGCGCGGATGCAGGCAGCTTGAGAGCCAAACAGGTGCCGCCCAGCTAGCAGCAGGTGACAGGTGCCGCCCAGCCAGCAGCAGCTCAGCCGCGCATGGACTGCTTCAGCAAGCGATCCAGCAGGCGGATGGCCTCCTGATTCGACAGCTGCGTGCAGGGGTTACAGACGACAGTCGTGCTGGGCACCGGGTCGGCACGATTCGCGGGCACGCATGAACATCGATGTTCTAACAACGCTGTTATGCCGTACACGGATCCCACACACAAGGCCTCTCCCTGCACACCTGGCAACCGTAGCGAGTCTTGGCAGCCTGCAGTGCCCCATCCAGAGCCGCCTCGGCAGCCGGGCTGAGGCGCTGGCGCCGCCGCTTGCGCTCGGCGAGCGCCGAGATGCTCCTGCAGGGAGGGCGATGAGAGGCGGGCACGCATGCTCAATCTCAGGTGCATCATGAAACATGCCATTTGTGACAGCAGAATGTCAAGGTGCAGCAGTACCGCTACAGGCATGGCTACACAACTGGTCGCCCTGCCCAGCTAGCCGCAAGCTTACGTGGTGCCCCCGGCATCAACCGCATGGATGGCGGCGACGGTAACATGCTCCAGGCAGCCTGGCCGCACTGCACGTACGATGCGCAGGGTCTCAGACTCCAGCTGCGGGCATGGAGCGGGCAGAGTGTGCTTTGAGCATAAACAGCATAAACGAGTTGCGGCAGGAGCTACAAAGCAGCGCTAGCGGCACACTGCACCAGGGAGCAGGCACCAGGTGCAATGCAGCAATGAAAGCTGACCCGCGCCCCAGCCACACCGTGAGCGTCGCTGCGAGCTCTCCAACCGTCTGGGCGAAGGCGGTGGCCATGCGGTAGGCCTGCAGCACACTGGCCAGGCCGTACGCAACCACACGCTGCTGCTGCTCAGCGGTGGAGCCTCCAGCGGCGGCAGCCTCCGCCAGCGAGGCCTCCAGGCTGCGCAGCCGCCCATGCACGTGCTCCCGCAGCTGGCGCGCCCCAAGACCCCCAAAGGCGCTGGCCTCCCTGCGGCGTGCGACAGCCAGGGAGCAAGATGGAAGAGCATGTGAGGGCGCCGCATTTCATGGCAAACTGCAGGACGTGTAGCAGCAGAAGATGGCGCGCAGGGACTGAAGAAGGGGTATGATCTGGACATGCAGTTGGGCAGCGCACCTGAATCGCTGACGCCAGGGACCTGGCCACTCTGAGTCTCCCATGTTCTCAGCAATCGTCTCCACCTCCCGCTGCAGGCTGAGGGGCAGGCCCTCCTCCGCCTTGCAGCGTGCACAGCAGCAGCGGAAGCCCCACTTGTGCAGCAGCGAGCGGCGGGCGCCCAGTGGCTGCCACACAGCATCCTCATTGTAGGCCACCAACACTTCCTCTCCCGCAGCAATGAGGCGGGAGGCTCGCATGATGGCCAGGCTGCCGCCGGTGGCAAACACGACGTGCGCGTTGGGGGTGCAGCTGTGGTGGGCGGCGCACAGCAGCGCCCACACGCAGCTGTGCTCGCCGGATGCCGCAGCGGCGGGAGGCAGGGCGGGGTCGTGCTGGCCTCCTGCAAGGCAGTGGAGGGGGATGTGGGTGGGTGGGCGAGGGCAGGTCCACACCTGGATGGGTTGGCAGCAGCAGAGCAGAGTGGCGGCTAGCCCTGGCCCTGCCCTGCACCTTCTTCTCTGCCCACCCACCTTCGCCGCCCCAGGCGTTGTACTTGACAGCTGCCTCGGTGTGCAGTAGGTCAGGGCCGCCGCCGGCGGCGGCTGCCGCACGTGCGGCCTCCAGTGCGGCCTGCAGCGCCTCCTCTGTGCCAAAAGGCTGCAGGGCAGCGGGGACGGCAACCGCCGCCCGTGGCGCTCCGCTGAACAGCGACAGCACGCGCTGGCGGTCCAGCGCCAAAGCCGAGGCCAAGTGCAGCAGCGTGCCCGCCAGCTGCTGCTGGCTGCCGCGGTTCTGCGGTGACCGGCGACAGGCGGGAAGGACAAGGATGCGCAGCCCAGCCAATGGGCACCACGAGGCGTGTTGCACAGAGGCAGACGCAGCCTGGGTGCCAGCCGCCGGAGGCAGATGCATTTCAAGCCCAGCCAGCCCCAAACCCACCAGGTGTCCCTCTGCGTCAAAGTTAAAGTTGGTGGCGCCCCGAGGAGCCTGCAAACAGGCGAGGGAAAAGAGACCAGCCCGATTGGCAGCCTGCTTAACGGCAGCAGCCCAAGGCAGTTCATGCAGCTCCGAACACGAGTCACAGGCACAGGCCATGCAGCCAGCCCAGCCATCTCTGCTGGCTGCTGCCCACCTGCGCACTGGCCAGTGCCCTCTCAACCAGTAGCAGCTCCCCCGCAGCCACAGCTGCAGTGGCCCGTAAGCCGCGGCCAGCGGTGGGCGACTCAAACACCTCCAGCGGCCCCACCCAGTCGGCCACCGCTGGCGCCTTGCTGGTGCCAGCTGGCTTGCCCTCAAGAAGTGCTGCTGCGCTGTAGCGGCCCTGCGCCTGCTCCGCAAGCACCTGGGCAGCTGGCAGCAGCTCAACTGCGGGTTTATAGTTGGGTTCCTGCACAGTTGTGAGGGCAGCAGGTGCCAGCTGACTGGAAGAGGAGGAGGTACGGTAGGCGGAGAAGCCAGTGGGCAGCGCATGCATGCATGATGGGCAGCCTTCCCAGCTAGTGCGGGCCAGCGGCCAGAGTGCCAACTCGAACAGGCCCAGCGCACCTGTTGCACCACTACACGCAGGTGCTCCAGGGCAGGGCCATAGCAGCGCAGGTGCAGCAGGGCGCGGGCCAGGCGGAAGCGCGATTTGGTGTGGGAGGGGTCGAACTCCAGCGCTCGGCGAGCAGCCAGGAAGGCCTGCATAACCCAATAGAGTTTGCAGCGGCAGAGGCCAGCTAGCGTTAGGCGCAGTTGCGCTGCTTATGCTGCCATGCCTCGGCAACTGGTCAGCACAAACATGCAGCCTTCGTGTCATGCATGGTGCCGCTCCAATGAGCCAATGCAAAAGCACTGAACAGGGGTGCGCACCTCCTCCCACTGCTCCAGCCCCAGATGAGCCACCGCCACATTGCTAAGCAGCACAGCATCGGCACCGCCAGCCGCCTCCAGCGCTCGCTGGTAGCACTGCAGTGCGCCTGCATAGTTGCGATGCCTGCGCATTCCAGCAGAAAAGCGGCTGCAGAGGCGGTAATGAGGCATGCACTACATGCTGCCTGCTATGCCTGCTGTGCTATGCCGCTGCAGCACGCCGTGTGAGCAGTGCATGCCAGCTGGAGCCCACACAGCCCTTAGCTCACCCAAACATCTCGTTGCCGCGCCGGCACAGCTCCTGCCGGTCTGCACTGCCGGCCTGGCTGGGGTCCCACGCGTCAGAGTCGCTGCTGCCAACGCCGCCGGCACCAGCATCATCCTCCGAGGCGGGCGGCAGGAACACGATGTCTTGCGGGTTGTCCACCCGCAGGCCGCAGGTGCCGTCCAGGTACTGTTTGAAGTATGGCTCCTTCACCGCCACGCGGCTGCCCACTGGGAAGAGCCTGCACAGCAGGAGGGCTCCGAAGCAAGAAGATCCTGGAAGGTCAGTGCGGGGCAGATCAAGCAGTGGCATGCCCTGCAATGCCGGGCTGCCAACAGGGGCTGAGATCCAGATCCGGGCGACGCCTGCATGCGGCACTCTGCCTCCGCTGTGTCACCCAATGCGGCGCAGTGCGGCGCACCTGTCCACCTCTGCGGGCCCCGCCGCTGCCGGGCACAGGTTGTACACAGCCAGCTTGCAGGCGGTGCGCTCCTCATCCTCACTCTCCAGAACCATCATGACNCTGGTGAGCTGCGGCAAAGGGGGGGNGAGGGGGCTGGAAGCATCAGGTGAGGGCTCAGGTGGCCAGCCTGGGCCACCCATGGGTGGCTGGTGAGCTCAAACCGTTGCTTTGTGCAACGCTGAGGCTGAGCCACAGTATGCATGCCATGCATGCAAGCGCGGCCCATATGCAGCGGGCTCCCTCTGTGCGCGCGTGCCTTGTAGCCAGGCGTGGCAATGCGGCCTTGCACATAACGGCCGGTGTGCCGCGCGCCCAGCCGCAGGTGCCTGAAAGACATGCGGCGCAGGGTGCGCAGCTGCGCCCCTGAGCCTGCTGCGCTCTTTGGATCTGCAGGGCACATCAGCAGCACAGCCAGTAGAGTTTCATTCGTCAGTCTGCTTAGGCAAGTGATCTACAGAGCTGTCGGCATGCTGGTTTGACTTGACTGTGGCCGACTGGCAACTAAAGCAGCAGCGGCAGCGGCGGCGGCGGCGGCGGGGCGGCGGCAACAGTGGTCCACCTGTGAACGACTTGTGCACGTAGTAAACGCCCATCTTGCTCCGGCTCTCCCACTTGAGACGGTCGTGCTTGGCCATCGCAATGAGGGCCGAAGGGTTGAATGGGTCGGCAGCCAGGCTTGCCTGCCGGCCCACGTCAGGCAGAGCTCCCAGGAGCAACCCCAGGTCCATCTTGCCCTTTTGTGGCGAGAGAGGCGTGCTACCATAGAAGCCAGAGAGAGGGGGCACGATCTCATGGAGGTAAGGTGGCTGTGTTGGCTGTGTTGCCTGCCACCTCGGCGCGAGCTGGGCAGCGTCGGCAGCGGTGCCAAGGAGCGGCAGTATTGGAGGGTCAGCCCCGCTTCCGCCGCGCCTTGAAATGATGGTATGCTGCATGTCTGGACTGGTTGCTGCGCTGGGCTGGCAAGCACACCTGCTGCACCTTGGCAAGTTGGTGGCGGCATGCGCATGCGCCAACCCACACGAGGCCATTGCTGCCTGGACAACCCTCAGC
Source organism: Chlorella ohadii (assembly GCA_025026875.1). Classification (NCBI taxonomy): domain Eukaryota; kingdom Viridiplantae; phylum Chlorophyta; class Trebouxiophyceae; order Chlorellales; family Chlorellaceae; genus Chlorella; species Chlorella ohadii. The sequence continues at coordinate 9,744 of JADXDR010000281.1, forward strand.
GAAATGGACCGAGTCTCGTTCATCTGCTCCTTAGGCTTCCACTATGCGTTAACTTGCTTGGAAGTGCGGTAAGGCGAAGTTGGACCCCTAATGAGCCTCTCCAGGTGTGCTGCCGGCAGAAGGGGCGGGGCGGCAGGGGCGACGGCGGGGCGGCCGTCTTTGTTCGCGTCCCACCCACGGCGGCTGCCTCCATAAAGTTCCACCGATGTATTGCAAGCGCATGCGCTGCACAGCGGCCCTCTGGCACGGCTCCCGCCGAGAATGCCGTGCGGCTTCCACACACCCAGAGCTTTTCTGGTCTCTTTGGCACATCTGGAGACTGCCAATGCTTAGATGTGATGGTCAGGAATTAATTGCTGAGGGAGTGTGGAGGCAGCTGGGCATGTGCCGCTGCCCCCCTGTCAACGTTGACATCAACATGGCGCAAGCAATTAACCAGTGTGCAGCCAGCGCCACCAGCTCAGCAGGGAACATAGGCAATGGCGCGCATCCAAACTTGTACCATGGAAGCCGGATTTGACGGCCCCACAGTAAGCGCAGCAGCTGGAGGTAGCACTGGCGGCAGTGGGTGTCCCGCTGGACCTGTCCAACCCGGCAGCCTGTTAGCCGGGCGGCCGGGCGGGCAGGGTGCTAACACCGGCAGCTGGAGCAGCTGTTGACAGCTGCTGAGCGCAGCGGCGCCACCAAAGTGCAGCACTCTGTGTTTGGCATCCGGGGTGGCGGTATCAGAGCCGGCAGCCTCAGCATGCCAGTGGCATACCTCTCGGGCGTGCGGGAGCACAACCGGCGGCAGGCACACGATCATGCTCGAGCAGTGGCAGAAACAGGTGTTGCTACGCAAGGCAGTTCTGCATAGGCGCGGCTGGAGCAGGCCAATGGGATGAGGAGCATGTGCTGCCGATTGCAAGTGCGCATGTGCAAAATGTAGTTGACAGCACCGTGGCTCTTCGCTGCCGGGCTGCCGGCTGCCGAGGGGCTGTGGGCGGAGTGAGGCAGCGCCCGACGTTGTGCCCTTGCTGGGAAGGGCCACAGCCCTGGCTGGTTGCCTGTTGGGGTGTGGGTGAGGCCACCGCCATCATCTGCTGGGGCTGGGTTGCCCTAGGGCGCGGCAGCGCCGCGGCAGCGGCGCAAAGCGCCGCCAGGGGCAGGGGCGGCGCCCCTGCGCAGGGGGCAGGGAGCCCACGCCAGCGGGCAGCCTTGCCCCAAGGGGAGGGTGCCCCCTGCCTGGATGCAGCAGCCCCTGCCCCAGGCACCGCAGCGCCACAGCAAGCGGCGCGGAGCGCTGCCGCGGCGGGGGGTCCCCCTTGCTGTGGGGCCTGCCAGCTGCAGGGGCGGAGCCCCTGCGTGGGGCAGGCNAATGCAGCAGCGGCGAGCGAGCGCAGAGCATCGTACGTGCGGGTACAGCACGGTTTAGGCAAGACCGGCCGACTTTTCGACTTTGTGTGGGTTACATGCCAGTCAGCACAATCCTGTGCTGCCTACTGCAACATTAGAATGAATCCAATGCAACAGCGGGGAGCGAGCYCAAAGCATCGCACGGGCGGGTACAGCACGGCTTACCCAAGGCCGGCCGAGTTCGCCGAAAACTGTGGGAGTCCTCCGGGAGTGCGTGGCCGGCGTTTTGGCTTGTMRSCMCAWSNT
>JADXDR010000282.1:122-11047 GCA_025026875.1 Chlorella ohadii
CNASNCTCATNCMRCCTSMTACRNNCWGGNGCWTNCYGMKTGGRCGMNNGTGSWRNGWWGKRCSRGCTGKAYKNGCCGSCNAGTGGGSYNGCRCAYNTTSCYGCWNGYRGCRGRNCATCSNCKSKCNANTSCMACSTSRKNCGYGCAGKNCKKYSGYGNTGKCCGGCGGGTGAGCTCATGCCACCTGTCTAGATATGCAGCCAGCTGCTTGCTACAACAGTCTGGGTTGCTGTGGCCAGTCCAACGTGGGCGCGCAGTCGGTGGTGCTGTCCGGCGGGTGAGCTCATGYTGCCTCTGTGAAGCGGAATGCGTGCCCGGCTTTCCTCCTGGCTTGCTGCACCGTCCCCAACCACTTGCCTCCCCCCATGCCCCTACTGTGCCTGCCTTTACCCTGATCCCTCTGCGATTCCCCTGCAGCTACGAGGACGATCGCGATGAGGGCGAGTGGGTGAGCCCACCTGCTGCCTGCTACTGCTGTTACGATGCTGCTTGCGCCGCTGCAGCAGCGCCCAAGCTTCTGCAACTGCTGCTGCGCTGGTGCTGCCGCTGCTGATGCTGCTGCTTGCTGCTGCAATTAGGGCGGCTGCTCACATGCTCTGGGATCAGCCGGCAGACAGCCAATATGAACCGAACAAAACTGAGCCGTACGATCAATCGACTGATCGACATTNGCCCCCTCCCCTGCCACCCGCCGCATCAGTTCCTGTACACCGGCTCGGGCGGGCATGCAACAGATGTTGCGAATCTCAACTCCAGAGGTCAACAAACTGCTCCATTTCTCTGTTCCCTTCAACCCATCAGTTCCTGTACACCGGCTCKGGCGGGCGCGACCTGTCGGGCAACAAGCGCACCAACAAGGAGCAGTCGTTCGACCAGGTGGGGCTGAGTTGGTGGGCGCGCGGGTGGACGAGGTAGTGGGCGGGAGCCRCATCTGGGTACTACCTGCACAGACTTGGCAAGCCAATCGAACGCTGCAGCTGATTGCTACCTGCAGACATGGCAWGCCRWKTGMATGCTGCAGNNRAWTGCTRYCTWCCTTGGTWGCCGGGTTTGCCCTTCTCAGACTGAAGCGCTTTTNGAYTGGATTCACGCCACTCGCTCCGCCCGCAGACCTTTGAYAACATGAACAMGGCGCTGAAGCTGTCGTGCACCAAGGGCCTGCCCGTGCGCGTTGTGCGCTCCTTCAAGGCAAGCCAGCTGGCTGGGRGAGGGTTAGGCGGGCGAGCTGGAGTGGGGAGGCCTTGCAGCTCATATTTTGCCGTTGGCACCAAGGAGCGCGCTGACCCATCTCACTCAAGACAAGCCCTGCAACTGAGRGCTGTCYGCCGCTACGTATCGGCGCCATCAAAAACGAATCCCATTTGCCCCCTTCCATCCTTCTGCAGGAGAAGCGCTCGTCGTACGCGCCCACCGAGGAGACCCCCGTGCGCTACGATGGCATCTACCGCATCGCACGCTGCTGGCGCACCAAGGGCCAGCAGGTGAGATCAACTCTTCTCTTCCTTACTGGCTTTCCGCTTGCTATGGGTTGAATAACATTCACCGCACATTGTGCACCGCTTGCCCTTCCTGCAGCCGCCACGTGCAGCTTGATGGATGTGTCCTTCTGAACTCTGCCTCCCTGCCACTCCCCCTCTGCACCCCCAGGGCTTCCTCATGTGCCGCTACCTGTTTGTGCGCTGCGACAACGAGCCGCGCCCTGGAGCTCCAAGGGTGAGGGGGAGGGAGGGCTGTGCTATGAACACCCTGCTGTGGGTGCCCGCCATCCGCTCATTTGGGTCGCCCATTATGTTTGGTTTGGCTTGTGGCGGCCGCACATTGACCATCTACTGGCCCCTGCCTCTCACTCTTTATTGCAATGCAGAGACGGGCAACCGGCTGGGCCTGGAGACGCCACCTGGGTTCAACCTATGCTCAATGACTGCTGCACTGCTTTCTTTCCCCTGCAGAGACGGGCGACCGGCCGGGCCTGGAGACGGACCTGCCCGAGGCGGCCAAGGAGGAGATCAAGAACGCGGACAAGGGGCAGGTGGGCTCGCAGCATGCTGGACGGTGTGTTTCAACGCGGTTGTATGCGGTGGGCTTAGGCATCGCAAAATGTGCGCATGGCATGCGGCGCCCCACTCAGCTCCTGAGTACCACTCCCTCTCTGCCCTGCAGGTGGTCTCCATGTGCGACAAGCCGTGGTGGGACTGGAATGCGGAGAAGGAGGTGCGCCGCCGCTGCGGCAACACGTGGCCTGTTGTGGTGCCAGCTGCCGCAGCGGCATGCGATGGTGTACAACTTATGGTTGCGGCACACGCCCGACTGGTCACTCATCTTGCTTGCTTGGCTACTCATGCAGGAGTGGGGCTGGTCCCGCGACCCGCCCGTCAGCCAGAAGACTGGCGGCGGCACCGGCGCACGCGCGGCGCGCAAGAAGGTGGGTGCAGCGGAATTCGGCTGGCGAGCTTTGTTTGGTGCTGGGTAGATTGAGCAGCCAGTACAACAGACAGAGCTGGCGCATGTGACCCCAGCAAGTGCTCTTTCAACTCAGCAATGCTGCGCAGTTGGCCCGTGCTGGCCTCACTTGTGACGGCTGGTGCCTTTCTTATCCCATGCCTCACCTGCCGCGCAGGTCAGCGAGCAGGAGAAGGCGCTGCGCGAGTTTGCCTGCGGCATCTGCAAGGCGGTGCTGAACGAGCCCTGCTCCACGCCCTGCGGTGCGTGAGCGGGACAGCCGCTTGCGCCCATGCAAATGTGCCAAGCGCTTGCTGCACTCAGTTCGCCTGCCGGCAACAGCTCCTCCTGCCGCGCCCTGCGGTGCCGTTTGCAGCCGCGGCGCCCACCAATAAAAAACACCCTTACTCCCTGCAGGCCACAACTTCTGCAAGCCCTGCCTGGAGAAGAAGTTTGGGCACATTGCGGACGAGATTGACGCGGGCGCCGCCACCGGCCGCTCCCTCCGCGTGCGCAAGGTGGTCAAGCCCTGCCCCACCTGCAAGGTCAGTGCTGCTGCCCATTACAAGCCGGCAGCTGCTTGCCTTGATCCGCTGCGTACCCAAGGTGGCCTAGCTGCCCCACCTGCAAGGTCAGTGCCGCTGCTCATCACAAGCCGGCAGCTGCTTGGCTGTGGCAGAGGGCAGCTTGCCTGGGATGGCTGCGTGGCACAGCGCGCCACGCCCAATTGTCTGCAGGGTTGGCCTTGGCTCGAGCTGCCGTGCGATGGGGGCCCACACCCGTCGCTTGGCACCTGCATTTCCGCAGGCCAACATCTGCGGTTTCTTCAAGATACTCTGTACTTATTAGCCCATCTTCTTTGTTCCCCCCCTCGCAGGCCGACATCTGCGACTTCCTCAAGACGGCGCGCCCCAACCTGGAGATGGCGGCAGTGATCCGCAAGCTGCAGGTGTGCTGCGGCTCTCCTGTCTAAGGTCGCTGTTTGCTTCCTGCTTGTGGGCTCTGCATCCAAATAACTCGTGGCGGCGGTCATCTGCACGCTGCTTGTGTGGGAGGGTGGGTTGCCATTTGCATCCAGCCATTCAGCCACTGTCCATTCCCAACTACCTGAAATCCCGCTTTTTTGCACCTGCAGGASGCGGTTGAGAAGGCCAAGGCCGAGGCCGCYAAGGAGGCGGCTGAGGAGGGTGCTGAGGAGGGCGCTGAGGGTGAGGCGCCGCCGCCACGTTGCCATGCAAACGCAGCGCATCACCCCGCTTGCAAAACTCGTGCAGTGCTTTGGTACTCAGCACTGGCTGCAATCACAGCAGCTGCCTGTGTTGCGTGCGGGCTGTACTTGCTGCTGAGCGCTGGCCGGTCGGTGGTGCAGCACCACGCACCCTCGCTGTGCTCAACCAAACCAACTGCTGTTTGTGCAGGCGAGGAGGGCGGTGCAGAGGAGGGCGAGGAGCAGGAGGAGCAGCAGCAGGAGCAGCAGCAAGAGGAGGCGCCTGCCAAGCAGGAGCAGCAGGTGCGGGGAGCAGGGGATCAAGAACGACAGGCAAATGCAAGTGGCAGGGCTGCTGTTCAGGACGGCTGAATTGCGCTCCTAGCCAACGACCCATGCAGCCACTGCGTGGCACCTTATCGCACTCACAGAAGCCGCCGCACTGACCTGCTGATTCTCCATTCGCTCACCCTTGCCTGCCACAGGAGGAGCCTAAGGCTGCCGCCAAGCCGCCCGCCGATTCGCACACCACCACCGCCACTGATGCCAGCGGTGCCAGTGGCGCCAAGGAGGCGGCTCTGGCAGACCACCAGGTGGGCTTGCAGGGCTCACAATAACAGCATTCGGGTCCCTTTGCATTGGCAGAATTGGGGCGAAGGAGAGGGCGTGGACGGCAATGTGGCCCACCAATGCACCTAATATTACGTGCAACCTTTTAGCTCGGTCAGCAATGCAACAGCATTGAATCACGCTAGTGCCGCTCTGCCCTGCCGCCCCGCAGGTGCCCAGCAGCAACCGGCCGSCGGCGGCGGTGGCAGCGGCGCCCGCTGTGAACGCTGAGGCTGCCAAGCGTGGTGAGGCCCCATTGCAGTCATGCTGCCCTGCAGTTGATGGCCGGAGCGTGTGCTTTTCCAGCTCAGCAGCAGCAGGGGCGGCATGTTGAGGTCAACGCTGTGGCGTTTGGCCCGCCTTTGCTTACCTCTGCCCCACTTTGCATGCTCGCACATTGCCTGCCTGTCCTGCTCGCACAGGCGGCGGCGGCCCAGCTGCCGGCGAGCTCCCTCAGTCCACACTGCACAACCCTCTCTGCTCAACTCACGGCTGCTATGTATGCTCCCATCCCGTTCTCCTTGCAGAGGCGGTGGCGGCCCAGCTGGCCGGCGAGTTCCCCGAGTTTGATGCSGGSCTGATCRCGGAGCTGCTGGCGCAGGAGGACGGCGACGACGGTGAGCGCGTGATGCTGTATTTGTATGCTGCTTCGGCTGTGCTGCAGGCCTTTCGTAGCAGTATCGCACACACCATCCAGCGCAGCAGCACATTTGCCCGCTATCTTTGCACATGTTTGCGCCTCCCAGCCYGACATCCCCCCTCACCTGCCCTCACTGCTGCCCTCCGTTCCACCGCCTCCCTGCAGCCGCCGTCAAGTACTGCCTGCGCAAGATGCGGGCGCAAGCGGCCGCCGAAGAGAAGAAGAAGCAGCGCCARKCCAAGCKGGACGGCGGCGCGGGCAGCGGCAAGGCGGCCRSCTCTGCCGGCGCAGAGGAGGCTGAGGTGGCAGCAGTGCCGGAGGCAAAGGCGGCGGGTGGAAAGGCGGCCAAGGGCAAACGGGGGCGCAGCCGGAGCGCGAGCGCCGAGGTGGAGGCGGAGGGTGCGGTCGCTAAGAAGGTCAAGGCCTGAAGCAGGGCAGAAGGTTTTGGAAGGAGGCGGAGCGACACCCGTGTGCATCGAGGCGGCCGCATGCGCCGCGCCGAAACGGCGCTGAGACGCGCGCTTGCGCCGGCACGTGCGTGCCCAAACTGACAACAACAGCACGTAGGCAGCTAATTTGGAAGGTTAGGCAGGCTTTGTTCTTCGACTTCGATTATCAATTGCAATCAAAGAGATCTAAAGAGAAAGAGAGCTGCACGTTTCTGCGGTGGGAGGGCGAGCCATGAGGCAGCCCGGGGGGAATGGAGCTGCGGACGGCGGGTGGAGGGCAGCTTTCGCAACGCTGCCGGATGAGCGTGGCCATTGCTGGTCGGTCTTGGCCTCCTGCAGCGCCGTTCATGATAGCTGCAACCTTATGAGACTCGCCTGCAGGAGGGGCATGGGGCATGAGAGGGTGCTGGCGGCAGCCATGAGCACACGGCCTGCGGCTGCCTTCCTTGGCACGTTTCTTCGCTTGTGATTGCGTTCGGTGGGGGGCGGGCTGCGTGGATGCGGTCCCTGCGTGGCACACAACGCCTGCGTGGCAGTTTCAAATTGCAGCGCTCTGTGGGCGCCGGCGGGAGCGGCAGCTCCAGCGACGGCACCTGACCCTGACGAATGCTGGCTGTCACTACCGGTTCCTGCTGTTGTGCCCTCCACAGCAATTACTTCACAAAGACGCTACGAGGCCTTCAAACAGACCGGGGCTTGGGGAAGCGGGTCACCCTCACTGAGCCGAGGCGTTCCTCCCTCCCTTCCGATCCCTCCCTTCCCGTGTGGCTCATAGGGCTACAGCAGAGCCCTCAGCCCCGCAATCCAGGCCCCCAGCGCCCCCCTCTCCTCGCCCCAGCTCCCGGCCATGGCCGCCCAAGATCCAACGCTTACTCTAGGGGGAGCAGAAGACCCACAGGGCCAGGGCCAGGGCCTGAGTGAGCTCTTAGCCTGCCGCCACCCGCACTGCCGCAGCCCTGCCGCCTGACGCCCCTCCGGTGGCTGCTCTGCAGAAGTGGGAAGGCTGGGCCTGGAATGCACTACGGTGCAGCTCACTTTCGCTCTGGCGCTGGCATATAACTGCATGCCGCAGTGCGAGCAGGCGGCAGGATGGTGGCACTTCTTTGTCGGTGCAGCCATGGCTGAGGCGGCTGTCACAGCAGCAGTGTGGTGCTGGGCAGCGTGGCGCTACAGCAAAGGCACCATGGCAGCGATGCCCATGCTGGCAGTGATGCTGTGTCAGCTGGGAGGCGCGTGCAGCGACATGCGCAACATTTGGTTGGCGCACAGCTGCGCCCTGTACAACGCACACCTTCCCGCGACCCTGCTGCCGTCCATTGTTACAGGCAAGTATGCCAGGCCCTCCTTTGTCTGCAAGCCCATGGCCAGCAGCTGGGGTTCGGGCTTGGCACCAGCGTGCGCCCATGTGCATGCACGCCCGCACGCTGTCGCGACCAGCTCACGCGCTGCGAGCCTCATGGGCTGGGCGTATGCTGCTCCTGTCCATGCTGTACAGGGCTGGCGCACTTCCTGGCGCACTGCAGCCAGCCGACGCCGACATCTTCGAGCCAGCGCCCCACGGGGTTGGCCCAGTGGCGCTGGCTGCTGCCATATGTGGTGTGGGCATCTGCTGCCACGTCTGTGGCTATGCGCATGCGCTGGACGGCGCTTTGGCTAGTCTGGGTTGCTGCACCCATTGTGGGAGCCATCCTGGGCGGGACCATCTCTGCCCTTGCATGGCAGGCTGTGCAGAAGGGCATCCCCGGGCCTGCCAGCCTGTGGACCTGGACCGACCGTTTTAAAAATGATGGCCTGCTTGCAGGTAGGCAGGCTGTTGGGTGCATGCACAGCCGTGTGTGCCGCCGTCCCCCGCTCAGTGGGCTGTGGCTGCATCTGACGGATATCCAGGCCTGGTTGCCCCCGCACATGCATCCAGCATCAATGGCTTGTGCAAGCTTATGCTGCCACTGCAGACGTGCGTGTCGGCCTGGACGCTGTGGAGTTCAACGACCTGTTCATGCTCATCGCGGTGCCATACTTCAGTGAGTGTGGTGGGGGCCACTGGAGGTTGGAGAGTATGGAGGCACGAGAGGAAAAGTAGCGCCCGGCAGGCATGCTGCAACCGCTGGCAGCTGGTTCAACCATGACATGGCAGACAGGCTGTGCCTTGCCGGAATGGAAAACCAGCCATTCGGCAGCCATTGAGCAGCTCTGCCATACCTGTACCCCTTCTGAAATTCCTGCACGGTGGATTGTTGTCTATGAGACACCCATCACAACAAAGCACCTGTGTTCCTGCTCCCCTGGCGCAGTCAATGCKAGCGTCAACGCGGCCGAGCTATTCGGGGTGCAGCTGCCAGATTGGCTGCTGGCCGCGGTCCGGGGCAATGCATTGCAGCCCATGGGGTCTGCCCCAGCCCCAGCCCCAACTCACTCTGAGTGACCTGCTGGGCAGGTACCAGAGAGACAGAGGCAGCACTGGACGGCCGCATCCCGCCCTGAAGCAAAGGCGGCAGCTCATGCCCTGCTGGCACCGGCGCTGCTGCCGCTGTGCTAGTGTCCTTAGCGCTGCTGTCGAGCCCAGCTACCCCACTTACCTCACTGGCATGTCAATTTGCTGAGTGCTGTCGTATGGCTGCTGCCTGTGCCGTGCTGCCAGCGGCCAGGCATGTACTGCGGTCCTCGGCAGGCACTTTTGCACGTGCACACGCCTCCCCACCGCAGCACCGATTCCCTGCATGTCTCCCACGTCTGCTTTAGCTTATGACTCACAGAATCTGCACTGCACTTGTCTCTGGTGGCCGTGCTGGTGAATGAATTCCAGCTGATTGGGTCAGAACAAGCCGAATTCGGCAGTGGTGTGGGAGGCCCAGTGGTTCTGAGGAATGGCGGCAAGCGTTGTGGAATAAAGTGCATGCAGGAAGGAGGAAAAGCATCCCGCAAGATTTCGCTGCTTAACATTGGAAGGCAGCTGGTTATGCAACCGCATGTGCCACCCACCCTGCTCCGTGCCGCAGCGCGGCGAGGCGGCGGTACACACGGCGAGACCCTCAGTGTCTCCATCTCGCTGTCGTGGCCTTTGGGGCTTGCCACCCGTTGCTGCTGGTCCCTCTGGCATACTTTTGGCAGTGTCGCGCGCCGCCGTGCGCACCTCGTCACACCGGCCTGCCATGGCGGCCTCCTGGCTGGCGGGGCTGTGGAAGAGCTTGTGGGCCCCAGCCCCCGGCACCCCAGAGGCGCGGCTGGAAGAGAAGCGTGTGGGCGCGCTGCTGGACAAGGAGCTGGCCCAGCCGCCCGGGCAGAGGGACGAAGAGCGCGTGAGGCAGCTGCGAATGGAGCACACCAAGCTGCTGCTGGGCAACTACCAGGTGCGGCGGTGGCGGCGCCGGTGGCCGCGGCTCGGGGCGGCTGCCGTTGGGTTGAGCGGACGCTCCCAGAGCTGTGCACCCATTGCTGAGCTGCTTCCAAGTTGCAGGATTGGTGCCTGAACACCTGCCAACATCTTGCATCACCACCTCTCTCTTACAGGTTGAAGAGAGGCAGCTGGAAGTCCGTGCGGGCAAGTGGGAGTGCCCGGGCGCGAGCGCCGGCCCGACTAGCGACTGCTGCCCGGCCTCCGACTGGGTGCGGCAGCGCACGGCTGCTTGCTACCGGGCCGTGCAGGACTACCGCCTGCAGCTGATTGCTCAGGTGGGTCACAGGCACGACCAGTTCTGCAAGTGGGTCACCTGCTTGTGCACTTGCACTCCCGGCTGCCCGACTGCCGCTCCGGTTGCCTTGTTCACCCAGCATGCCCTGCCCCACCCCATCCACAGCTGGCGGAGCAGCTGGCTGCAGATGAGTCTGGGCAACCGCATGCCAGTGCGGTGCAGCCCACCCTGCGCCTCAATCTGCCCGAGGCGCTGCAGCAGCAGCCCCCGTGGCTGGACCTGTGCAGTTGGTGTGCCAACCGCCTGCAGAAGGTGGGCGCGGTGGGGAGGGCATTGCACCAAATGTTGTGAGCTGGCCACTTGCATGTCGGTTGCTGATCCTGGACTGCGCAGCTGGGCAGCGGGCGACTTGCAGCGGGCTGGCAGTGCTGTGGGCCTGCAGCGCCCCCGCCTTGCATACCGCTAGTTTGGGAATGCAAGTTGCCACAACTGATGCCTGTTTGACTCCCTGCCTGCCTTGCAGAATGAGCTGATCGAAGAGTCATGCAGGGTGCATGCCAAACATTCCACACACATTCCTCGAGCGGACGGCGTGGAGGGCGCACCCGCCGCCGCTGCTGCAAGCGGAGGGGAGGCCGGGGCCACAGCGGCAGCTGCAGACATGCCTGCGCGGGAGGCCCAGCAGCAGCAGCAGTGTGGTGGCGCCCAAGGTGCGGGCAGCACAGACGGTGCACCAGTCACGCCTTCTGGGCAGCCTGGTGAGCCGCCGCCGCGGCAGCATGGCTGCTCAGACCCGGAGCAGGGAGCAGCGGGGTGCAGCAGGTGAGCGGTGCCTGCTCCTCCCTGAGGCTCAGCGGCAGCAGCCGGAGCCGCAGTAACCGCAGCTGGCAAGCGCGCGGCGGCCATCGCTTCGCACAGCAGCGCCGCCGGGCGCCATGAGCGTGCGCGCCGCCAGCTGCCGCTGGAGCTGAGCACCGCCCTAGGATCGCAAGGTCGCAGGGCCGCCCCGTGCCCAGCACAGGTGGCGTTGGCGCCAGCTGTCATAATGCCAGCAGCTAGACGGCGGCAGCTGCAGGAGCGAGCGGCAGAATAGCACAGGGGCGGCGGCAGCGGCGCCCTCAGCCTGGCGACTGTTGGCAGCCGCCTGTGCAAACTGGGGCGCCAGCGCAGCTGCAACAGCACCCTGAGCACGCGGATAACCGTAGAAAACAGGCAAGCGCGGGGTGGAGCTGCGCATGGCCAGGCCCCTCAGCTTGAGCCGCTGGCATCACAGCGCACCTTTCATGCCTGGCCATAGTGGCTGTGCAGGCGCTCAGAAACCCTGGATACCCCTGCCTGTTCCCCTGCTCCATGCCGCAGCTTGCCACCATGCCGCTGGGTTCGCACAGCCCAGAGCTGCTGGCGCTCGTGAAGCCGCGCCGTGAGCGCAGACAGCCTGGCGCTGCTGCCGGCGTGCCGTCTGCCCCACCCGTGGAGCAGCTGGAGACTTTGCAAGCCATTTTGCAGTGAGTGGAAGGAGCAAGCGTGGCATTCAGCGGGCAGTGCAGGCTCCTGCCTTGCAGGCCGAGGAGGCACTCTGCAGGTGCAGGCAGAACCAGCTGCAGGTCTAACTTGTGGCTGCATGTGACCTTGCCTGTGCAGGCAGGTGGGCCCACCAGCATGCTACCGGGTACAGCGACAGCAGCCAAGCTTGCAGCAGAGCGGGCACCGCCGAGTGGGCTTGCACATATTGCTGCTGCAGCAGAACATCCACTCTCATGCCACCTCATACGTGCAGGGCATCCGCGTGGGCGAGTGGTGGAAGGACCGGCTGGACTGCCGGCAGTGGGGCGCGCACTTCCCGCACGTGGCGGGCATCGCGGGCCAGTCCAACGTGGGCGCGCAGTCGGTGGTGCTGTCCGGCGGGTGAGCTCATGCTACCTGTCTAGATATGCAGCCAGCTGCTTGCTACA
>JADXDR010000284.1:0-15864 GCA_025026875.1 Chlorella ohadii
CGAGTTTTGCGCGCCCAGCATGTTTTCCAGGACGCCAGAATGCCCTGCAGACACCTCCTGGCACCCTGCCCCATTGGGAGCCCAGGGGACACCCTGGCCTGCCATGGCCCAGGCAGGTATTCTTTCCTGTCTTGCATATCTGCTTTCGTGACTGCAGGGAACGGGTGTGTGGCTGGTTGGGGTGGGGCAGCCAATCCGTGGGGGTAGGAGGGTGAACACAACGAAGGTTGGGTCGTGTGGCAGGGGGTGCACCTAGCGCACGACTTGCGACGCGTGGCGCAACCCTCAAACAGCCAGAGGGCAGCCTGTGCTTGCTGTGGCTGCTTGATCTCAGGATGGGGACAACATATATGTAACTCCTTACTGTGTTGGACGGCAACACAAATCTGGGCAGCCTCACAAGTGCCAACCACCCTCCAGCCCAACTGGGCAACCTGGCTCAGATTGCAGCCCCAAGCAAGCTGCCTTCCCCAGCCTGCTGCACTTGTCATGCACGGCAGCTGGGACCATGGTGTGTTGCTGAGTGCCCCACTGATCCAGACTGTGGGGAGCAAAGCAGCAGGGCTGCAGTCATCAATGAGTAAGGCTGCAGGGTATGGGGTACAAAACTTTTCTGGTACCATTGCTGGTGCGCTACTGGAATCGCCTGCTCGCCAGCCTGGGCGAGCCGGACAGGCCGTTGGCCTGGGCCTTTGAGGACAACCTTGCGCTGATGCGCGAGGGTGCCGATCTGGCCGCCGGCTCGCCCTGCTGGTGTCGGCGCTGGCAGCAGTTCCTGCTGTCGGCGCCCAGCGACAGCGGCACCCTGCACTGGCTCACCTAGATGAGGAAGCCGTGGTGCAGCGCGCCGCAGCCGCGGCCCTGCGCCAGTCGCTGCAGCCCTCCTCGCCCGCGGCAGAGAACCCCAACCAGCAGCAGCCGATGGCGGCAGCAGACACCCCCAGTCAGCAGCAGCCGGCGGCAACAGCAGACGCCAACAGCCAGCAGCCCCAGCCAGCTGCTGATAACAAATTTGCAGTCTACCTTTCCCACATTCGCCCCGACCTGCCCCTTGGCACCCCTGCCCCACACCTGCATGAAGTTYCCAACCCCGCCCACMTGTTTGCCCTCAGCCGTTTTCGCTGTAGYTGCCATGACCTCCGCATCGAACGCGAACGCTACCTGCCCCCACACATCAAAGCYCCCCGCCACCAACGCACCTGCCTTTGCTGCGCCTCCACATCCATTGAGGACGAGATTCACATGGTTTTCCACTGCCCCATCTACGAACGGCTGCGCCTCCAGTACGCAGACCTGTTCTCCCCACTGCCTCCATCCCTRGCTAGCTTTTTGTCCCAGAACCAGACCAGAGTAGCTTCATTCATCCACGACTGCCTGGTTTTACGCCGCCGATATGTGTACTATGAGCCTCCCTGGCTCCGAAACCGCTTTGTAAGTCAAGTCAAGTCAAGGAACATGGCACGCTTGTGACTTCCGCGAGACACATGCAAGGCGTTGTTGCTTTGCTGCACAGCCGCCGCTGCCGCTCGCCGGTGGCCGCTGCTGCGCTGCCGCTGCCGCTGCCGGCCAGCGAGTTGATAAGTTCTATCCAGCCGACAGCTGCCTGCCTTCTCATCGCAGCAGACTGGATGGTAAACATTGCGCAAGCAGGTGCTTGGGAACCTCATGACTTGTTGCCAAATCTTCGATTGCAGTCTGTTGCTGCCGCCGCTATGCCGCAGCCATGCCTCCAGGCGCTGCTGCATCAGACTGCAACCAACTGGTGCGCAGATCAACGTCACAGCAATGGCAACATGCGGCCAGCAGGCGATTTGAACACGGGCGGGTGCATTTTACAAGCCAAGTCGCAGAGATTATGGATTAGATTGAAGCGCTATAAAAGTGTGGTGAAGCGTGGGTAACAAGATGAACAAGATGTATACATTCGTAATGGTCAATCAGTCGGCGGCTGGCAGAGCTCAGCGTCGCAGCCGCCGGCGGTCGCCGCCCGCCGCCCCAGTGCTCTTCTTTGCAACTGCAGCACTAGCAGCAGCAGCAGCAGCCGGCTTGCCTAATCCTTTGCTCTGCTCTGCTGCGATGCCACGGCCAGCTTTGTCCTGCGGCGACTTTCCTGCCGCCGCCGCCTCTGCTGCTCCTGCTGTCGCCGCCGGGGCACTGTTGCCCTTGCTGCCGGCACCCATGCCTCCCTTGTCATCCTGCAGGCCAAGCAGCGGACAGCAAGTTGTCTTCTGGCATGCAGCTGGCCAACCGTCTTGCCTGCTCCAGTGCTGCTGCCCGTCTCCAAGGAAAGCTGCCGGCTTTCTGACCAACACCTGACACACTTGCTGCACAGCTGCTCAGCACAGCTGGGCTCACCTTGGGTGGTGGGCAGGTCTTCACTGCATCCAGCTGCAGCTGGGCCCCATCCACACACTCGGGGCCATCCCATCGAAGATCGCCGCTGCGCACCGGCTGCACCGGGTACATCGCCCGGTAAATCTGCAGCAGCAAGCGCAGGAAACAAAGGGGAAGCATGCTCATGGCTGGGTGGTACAGGCTGAGCTGCGAGCTGCTCGCTCTCACACTGGGGAAGCTGCTGTAGCGCACATGGCGTGGGCGGCAGCAGCTGGCGGGGCACCTTCCCAAGCTGAAACTGAGGGTACGAAAAANGGCCCCNGCACCTGGGCAGCCCCCTCCACGCGCTCATACTGGTGCACAACGGGCGGTGCGTCACCATCCACCCGGCTCAGGGCGCCCTCCTTGTCCACCACAACCGGCCAGCCGTAGGCTGCGCAACAGGGCCAGATGCGGGCAGTGCAGGGGCAGGTGAGTGTGTGATTGCAGCTTTGGCACAAGGCCAGAGGCCTTGCATTAACTTGTGCCGCCGCTGCAGCAGCCGAGGGCTGGACGCATCCCAGTTCTGATTGGTGTGCTGCAAGGCACGGCTATCAACTTTTATTCAGTAACGACTCACCTGTGGCGTGCATGGGCGACTCCCAGTTGCGGCGCACGTGTGCCGCAAACGACAGGTTGCCGGCAGGGCCCAGATGGTGCAGCAGGTAGTTGTGCGCTGCCATGTCGCCGCCCTCCAGCCTGCAGGACAGGGCCAGCAGGTGGGGCTTGTGAGGCTTGGTAGCAACGGCAGCAGTAATGGCGAACTTCCGCCAGGGCATGCAGGCTTGCTTCAATCAGGTCATTCAGCAAAGAACACAGCTATGGCGCACCTGCACTCTGGGCTGGCCGCGGCCTGCGCCACCCGCTGCAGCTGGCTCACATACTTGAGCGCTGCACCCACACCGCCGATAGCTAGGCCTGCAGCAGCGGCAGATCAGAGATGTGAATTGTGTGGGCTGCCTTCGCAACCTCCAGGCAGCTGCATCAGCAAGGAAAGCAGGCAGACCTGCACTATACAGCAGATAGGCTGAGCCTGGCATATTGCTCATTCCCGGCATATGCTGGGAATCCACCTGCACAAGACACCGGCGACCCAGCCATCGCCTTGGCGGCAGCTGTGCCGAAACACGCCTCCTGCAGCAGCAGGAGCAGCGAGTAGTGGGCATGAGTGGCAATGCCTAGCTCTCATGCTCCACGCGCAGCTGCTCAATGGGTTGAAAGGGCGCCCACGCTGACATTATCACAAGCAAACTCTACAGCAGCAGCTCTGCCTGGCTTGAGCCCTCCCACCACAAGCACCGGCACAGCCACTCACAACTAGCTGCTGGCTCTGCGGCAGTGCTTTGAGCGGCACATCGCCCACTGCAAGCCCGCCCTCCAATGTGAACAGCAGGGCGTCCTGTGGAGCACACGTAGGGAGCATGGCCAGCAACTTCAGTGCTGTGCAGACCGCCAGGCGGTGCAAGCCCATCCCAGCAGCAAGAAAGGTGCTGTCGGGAAGCAGCTGAGTTCTCCCACACCCATGTTCCCACCTGCTTGCTGACCCACGCAACCACCCTCAAGCACCCCACCCCGCTCAGCATGCGCTGCTCGCAAAACGTCCAGCAGCACCGTAGCTGGCAAAATTCTGAGAGGGCGCCGGCCATTCCACCCATTTGCAAATCACCCCTATGCACCTCATCCAGCATGCGCTGCACCAGCGGGTGCTGCCAGGGATCGGACTGCACCAGCAGCTCTGGGGAGCCGGCCAGCAGCACCCCCGCCTCGCTGTCCCGCTCCAGCAGGGAAGCCAGGTAGCCGCGGTACAGCTCAAACCTGCGGCGGAGGCAGCGGAAAATACAAGCAACGGTGATTAACAAACAGCGGCAGTGAGAGCAATGTGATCAAGACAGCGGCCAGGCAGCTGAGCAGCAGCGCAAACCTGGCTTGGTGGCTGCGGGGGCCAGCCGAAAGGCGCGAACTGTTCGAGATTCATTTGCACTAAGTTCCAAGCCGCACGGCAGCAGAACAGCTTCGTGCATACGCATCCATGGCAGCTCAGTCGCAGTTTGACAGCTCAGTCGCAGTTTGGCAGCTCAGTCGCAGTTTGACCTGTACATGTCCAGCGCGGTGTCGTTGGGTAGCTGGAAAGGGAGTACCTCTATGCCTGCAGCATGGTACCGTGCATAAGATGCTTTCGAGGCAACGAGGCAGCTTGCACTGCCGAGCAGCAAAGCAGCAGTGATTAAGCATGTCCGCCTGCTGCAGCGCGTAATGCCGCTCAGCTGGCTCACCTGCCGCCTGCAGCACGTCGGTGCTGCCGCTCGCTGCTGCCGTAAACAGCACGAGCTTTGTGGCAGGCGACCAGCGGCGGAGGGAGGCCGCCAGGACGTGCAGCCGCTCCAGCTCAACCTCAGCCGCTGCTGTGATCACATACTTGCCGCCGCGGGTGGAGGCCTGAGCGGTTGGGCCCCAGTACGGGGCAGCTCCCCACCCAGCCGCAGGAGGGCGAACCACCCATCTGCCACCCCTGAGCGCCAGGCCGGCGGCGAGCTCGTCCAGCGCCTCCTCACTGATTTTGCGCGGCTTGGCGCTGGATTTGTGAGCGCCGTGAAAGCCGGTCAGGCTCCACAGCGCGCAGCTCAGGCACAGGCCGAGCACGACCACCAGCGCGGGGCGGTTGGCGGCTCGGTGCCCGGGCAGGCCGTGTGCGTGCCCATCCGGCTTTGTTGTCATGTCGGGGGCGCGAGATCTGGTGCCGGAGCTGGCAGCAAGGTCTGCAATTGGGTGGGTTCAGGGGGGCCGTGCTGTGTGCTGCGCCCACATGCAGAATTGAGCGCTGCCCCAGCATAGCACTGCTGATCAGCGAGCTGCAACCTCCTGCCATGCCGGCCCCGGCGCGGGAGTGCCAGCTCTGCGGCCGCCCCGCACCCCTGGCCTGCTCGGGCTGCGGGGCAGTGTTCTACTGCAACGAGACGCACCGCCGGAGGCATGCAGCGCAGCTGGGCCACGATGCAGCCGAGTGCGGCCGCTGGGCGGCGGCGGCGGCGCCCGAGCGGCGGCAGGTGCGGTGGCCGTGCAGCAACCACAGCAGGGACCCGACTGCATAGCTTCAATCGGTCGTTTGCCCACGGTGCACGCCTGCAAAGATCTCACACATCAGGCGCCACCGCTTACCACCCTCTCGCTCCACTCAACAGGAGCTGGCTGGGCACCCGGGCTTCCCCTGGGCAGCCGCCACGCACTCGTTGCCGCCCTGCGCTTACCTGTCCCAGCTCGGTCTGCACTGCTGCGGCGCTGGCGATCCACCCGCCGCCTGTACAGCCTGGCTGCGGGAGTGCGCGTGCGGCGGGCCAGGGGTAGCGCCTTGGGGTGCTACTGCACCGCTGCAAAGCCTCTGGGCGTGCGGCAGCGCACCCACTGCAGCGCTGCCCGCAATTGCAAGGGCTGACCTAGTGCAGCAGCTGGGCGGCTGGCTGGGCCTGCCTGCGGCCCAATCGCCCTGCCTGGCTTCGTCGGTCAGTGCTGCGGCGTCTCTGCTGCTGCGTTTTTACTGCGGCTGCCGCCTCTGCTGACTTGGGATCCTCATGCCGCACCCTGGGTGCACTGTGCCATGCCTGCGCCGTGCAATGTACCGCACTATTGCGCACCTTCGTCACGCTCCGACAAAACCACCTCCTCACCCTCACCCACGGCTCCTGCAGGCGCCGCCCGCAGCAGCCGCACCCACCAGCTGGGCTGCGTACTACCGCCTACGTGGCCTTCCGCCCGAATCCCCTGCTGCCCTGCTGCTGGACGCCACGCTGACGCTGTACTCAGCTGTGCTTCGGGTGCACCGGCAGCTGCTGGCGCTGCAGCGCGGCAGCAGCAGTGCAGGTCAGCTGCAAGCGGGCGGCGGTGCCGGTGCCGGTGCTGTTACGAATGGCGTTCATCCGGCGCTTGAGCAGCTGCCGCTGCTGCTGCCTGGGGGCCGGCTTGTGCTGCACCTGCTGGGGTCACAGAAAGAGTTGGACCAGTGGCCTCTGCTGCTGGAGCTTGGCTGCCTGCTGCCCCGGCAGCTGCGCATTGACCTGGGCTTGATCGGACCAGATGTGCCAGCGGCAGCACACGGCCGCAGCCTGCATGTAGCCGCCCCCGCCGCCAGGCCCTGCAGCGCGCCCGGCTGCAGCTGTGCTGCGGTATACGCAGCAGCGGCAGGCGACCACGCGGCAGAGGCAGCAGCTGCCGAGGGAGCGCAGCCGGCGGCAGGGGCGGCAGCCGGCGAGCAGCAACAAGTGGCAGGCGTAATGGTGCTGTCCTTTTGGAGGGGCGCCTACCACGAGGTGGCTCCTGAGCTGGCACGCCAGCATGGCGCACCGCATGCGATTGTAGTGCCCAACGCAGGCAAGCCTGAGCCCTGGGAGCAGTTGGTTGTGGCAGGGGTTGGGTAGGGGGCTGCACACAGCCTGAACTGCAACTTCCAGCATCATGGATGCGTGCATCATTGCCTGGCAAATTGGATCGCTTCGGTTTTGCCGGTCCGATGCAGCCTGTAATGTCTCTTAAACTGCTGATCCCATGCAGGCCTGGCGGCTTACATGAGCTGGATACCCACCCTGCAGCTGCTGCTGGAGCAGCTACAGGCCAGTGGCGGCGGCCACCGCACTCAACAGGCGTCAAGTCCCAGTGCCACAGCTGCAGCAAGTCAGGGGCCCCTGGTCTGCTGCTTCACAGATTTCAACTCAGAAGCGGTGCACCGCTCGCGGCAGCTGTTGGATTACCTGCTCGCCAGCCAGGCCCCTCCCGGCAGCAGCGCCGGTGAGGGTGACGGCAGCGGCGGCAGCACACAGCCAGGCAACGGCGGCTTGGTTGTGCAGGAGGAACTGAACCCCTTCCGCAAGCCGGCGGCAGTGCTAGCCAGCGATAATGCACTCCCATCAGCCAGCAATGGCTTCACGCTGTGGCTCGAACCGCGGACTGCATGCTGATGCTGTGCAGGGGTGCCTGCCTGCCTTCTCTGCGCGCTGCTTCTTACTTTACTTGCTCAGCTGTAAGGCAGAAGCAGGCAAAGGCACATGCCAAACAGCTGCAAGCGTGCTGGGTTGGGGCGAATGTGAAATGCGAAGTGCAGCGCGCCGTGGCATGGCATGGCGGCGGCGGCCAAACCGCTCTCCAGCGCTGTCCAGCATCCAGACCTGTGCACCATGTCGCTGGGGGAGGCTTCTGAGGCCTGCCTGCTGGCCTTCCAGGCTTGGCTGCTGGCGCTGGCAACGACTGCGCTCGCCTGCGTGAAGCTGGCCTCGGCAGCCTACCAGGCGCTGCTGGGCGTGCCTGGAGTGCAACTGATGCGCCGTCTGGNCCCAGGTGAGGCCTGGGCTTGGCGANGGCAGNCCGCTGGGAAACAGGCTGTGCGGCCTCCAGGCCAGGCCTCAAGCACCTCGGATCAATGTCCAGAAGCTGTGGGAGCGGGGGCAACGACCCCCAGGGCATGTGAGAGGAGTGCCCACCCGCCGCTGCCCGCCGCCGCTCCTTCCGTGCAGCGCCGCGCCCCAGCTTGGGCGCTGCGATCGCCGGCTGGCCGCGCAGCGGCAGCAGGCCATGCAGAAGCGCTGCCCGCCGCCGAGCCGGCTGCCGCTCATGAGCAGGCGCAGCAGGCATCGCTGGGCGGCGGTCTGCCGCAGCCGGCGCCGCGGCGGCGCTCGAGTGCGGTGCTGCGTGCGGGCAGTGCTGAGCTCGAACCCATAGCAGAGAACGTGGCAGAGGAGGCGGGGTGGGGCGGCGGGGRCTGGTGGAAGCCAGAGGAGGAGGGAGAGGAGCAGGCTGAGCCACCCTACACGCGCCTCGCCTCCCTCAGCCTGCCTGCTTCGGCAGAGCTACCAGGTGGGTAGGTTTGGGAGTGGTGTTCCTGAGGTGACTCGCGGGTGGCCAGGTTCGGCATGTGGGCCAGGTTGGCATGGTGCGGTGGTGCCTGTTGAGCTGCATCTGTGTCATGTCAGCTGGGCAAAAACAAGCATGCCATGCCATCATGATGCCCATGCCATGCCATGCCCGTGCCACGCCGATGCCTCGCCATGCCACACTTTGCGGTACCATGTGCATGCCATCCAATTGCGGTGCACCTCCCTGCCTTGCCATGTGCAGGTACAGTGGGTGCGGGGCCAGTGGTGCAGGCGCACCAGCTGGACAAGGCGGCTCAGAGTTTGGAGGAAGAACCGCTACTGCATAAGGCAAGCGGATGTGACGGAGCAGCATTGGCAGAGCCGTGCATCTGCCAACTGTGCGGAATGTGAAACACGCCGCGGTGCTCCTTTGCCATCTCAGGTCACTGCTGTATTTCCAAAGTTTGCCCTGCCCTGGAGCTGCCACTCAGTCCTTCCTAGCACGTCTTGCGCGCAGCTTCACTTCACATGCAATCCAGCTGCATGCCCCAACGGATAGCTCACCCAGGCCCCTGTCTCGTGCCCTGCCCTGTCCACCCTTGCAGGCCCCCACTTCCACCTCTCCTGCCTCTGCCGCTCAAGAGGCAGAGGCAGCAGCGGCTGCCCAGCAGGCCCAGCAGGCAGCCGATGCAGCGGCAGCAGCCTTCGCTGCCGAGGCGGCAGGCACTGCAGAGGCTGGGGGTGCAGCAGGCGTCCTTGGCAAACCGGTGCCGCGCCCCGCCTCTGTAGAAAATGCAGAGGGTGCCGATGCGCTGCTAGGCGGTAGCCATGACGCTCTGGCCGCTGCTGCTGAGGGGGCAGCAGGCGCAGCAGGCGCAACAGGCGCAGCGGGCGACCGCGGCGAGGACAGGAAGCCCGCCGTGCCTGCCGCGCAGCTGGCACCTACTATAGCTGCTGATGGCGCGGCACTGCTGCCAATTGAGGTTCAGCCCGCGCTGCCCCCCGCTGAACTGCCACCCGCCCTGCTGCCCGCTGAGCTGCCGCCGGCCCTCCCACCCGCCGAGCTGCCGCCAGCCCTGCCGCCCATCCCGTCTGAGGCTGCCGTGGAGGTGCCAGTCATTGCAACCACCCCGCCAGGCGGAGCGTCCTCTTCTGCAGGCGGCACCAGCACCGCCCTAGCTCCAGCTGCTCCCGCCAGGGCGGTTGCTGGCACGCCCCTGCTGAGCGGCGCAATGCTGCGCTCCCCGCCGCGGGGTCTGGAAGAGGAGGAGCATCAGCCTGCCAGCGGTCTGGCACAGAGCGGCAGTCCCTCTGTGCTTGGTGCCGCAGCAGCCGCAAGCTTTGGTGGCAGTGCGGCAGCAGCAGACTTGGGCCCCCCTGTCCCAGCTGCCAGCCCAGCTGATATGGCGGCCCCCATGCCTGAGTCACTGGTTGAAGAACCACCCACCACCGTACCGCCGCCTGAGGCCCTGCTGCTTGGTCCCTCCGGCCTGCCTGCTCCAACCAGCTTTGATGCCCCTGCCACAGCCGCAGCTGAGGCAGCCAGTCCAATGTCCGCCGCCGCGGGAGGCAAGCTGGGCGCGCTGTTCCAGCGGCGGGGCGGCAGCGGCAGCGGCGGCGAGGCGGCCGGCAACCCATTTGGGCCGGCCACGCCCTCGATCGACCGCCCGCCGCCACCTGCNCCAACCTAGCAAACAGTGCTTACCTGGCGGCCCATTTGGGCCGGCCACGCCCTCGATCGACCGCCCGCCGCCACCTGCGGCTGCTGAGCCTGCCGGCCAGGCTGCGCCCCCAGGTAAGCACTGTTTGCTAGGTTGGGAAAAATGAGGTCTGCCTGCCCTGGCTTTTCCCACCCGATCCCTTGGGAATGCTGCCTCGTCTGACCCACTGCGACCATCCGGCCGCCCGTTCCATCGCTGTGCAGCCCTGCCGCCGCCGCCGCCCGCGAGCCGCGCCGGCACCGCATTTGCCCGGGAGCTGGCGGCGGCAGCCGCTGACATCTTGGATGGCACAGTGCCCGGCTCTAGCTGATGGGCAGCCAACGGCATGACGGGTGCGGGCCGTGCAGGGCCTGCATCTGTTGAGCTGTGGGCAGCACTGTGCCTGGCTCATAGGCTGCTTTTGCGAAGCCAGAAGCCTGCATGTGGAAGTTGTACCCGTCTAACCAACCCGTATGAAGCAGATCTAGTCAACCGCTTGTGCGAGAATGAAGTTGTTGTTAGCTCTAGTGCTTGCGCCTGTTTGCATGCTTGCATTTGAAGCCTCGCATTCCCAATGCTCTGTCCCCTCTGCTTTGCCTGTCTGCCTCGAATGCTTGTTGTTGGCGTGTTCATTTTGCAATTGCGTCTGGTTGGGGCGCTTCAGAGGAGAATCAAATGGCCCTCAAGGCGATTTGAGGCAGACGTGTCTAATGTGGGACGGCAGGAAGCAACAGTGATGGGGTGTTGGGAAGCAAGCAGAGGTCCTAATCAGGAGGAAGACAGCACACATCGGGACAGCGAAAAACACAAGCAAGGTTGCCGGGCTGCCGCCCGCCGGGCGGCCGCAGGCCGCAGTGGGCGGCAGCGTCTGCTTGGATGGTTGGCATCTCTCTCAAGCAGCGAGCGCCGGCTGGCAGGATGGGACAGCTTAGTCCTGCAGCAGAGAAGGTGGGGGAGCGGCAGCGGGGTGATGTCAAGCAGCAGGCGAGGCTGCAACATGCTGGAATGGGCAGTTGCATGGCAGGTGTGGAACGCCACGCATTCGTGCATCGCCACGAGCTGCTGCCTAGGTGCCGTCGCCAGCGTTTGTCTGCCCACTGCGCAGGACCGATCCCGACTTCCCAAGGCCAAGTACAGTGATTAGTCCAACTCACCACCTCCTCCATGCCGCTGCCCGTGTCACTTGCAGCTGCACTCGCCCAGGCGTACAAACGCGCTAGCATCTGTGCAGACAAGTCAATTCATCAACTCACCACCTCCTCCATGCGGCTGCCCTCGTCCACGTTCTCCTCCAGCTCCGGCAGGTCGTCGTCGGCTGCAGCAGGGCCGTGTTAGAGCAACGAATTGTAAGAATTGATGGCCAAATGAGCAGATGTACACGTTGGACGGGGTGGTGTGAACATGTACAACATGACCTCGTAGCCGCTCTGTGCCAGTGCTCGGGCCAAGCCTGAGCATGCAACCAGGCATGCTGTTAGCAGGGGTGCTCACCCGCGGCGCCCTCCGCCACGTCCTCGTCGATGCTGAGGCCCAGCTTGACCATGCGGTAGATGCGGCCCGCAAACGTGTTGGGGTCGTCCAGGGAGAACCCTGCAGGGGGTGGTTGCAGAGCACTGGAAGGCTTAGCAGAGTGCACAGCACCAGGCTGTAAACACCACGGGTGCAGTGCCAGCCAGGCGCACACCCGGCAGATGCAAACAACTCGGGCAGTAGCCCGCAGACCATGGAGAGGAACGCTATAATGCAAAGCGAAGCAAGCCACGGGGAGAATGCAAGCCTCACCAGAGGCCAGCAGCGCGGTGTCGAACAGCAGCTGCACCAGGTCCTTCACCGTCTTGTCGCCCTTGTCGGCCTGCGGGGATGAAGGTACACAAACCTCAAAGGTAGGTGGCCGATGTACATGCAGAAGTGCAAAGGAAAACACGCCCAGGACGAGGGCATGGCGTGCAGCGGGCATGCGCAGTGCGAAGAGGTGCAAAAAAGGGGGCCGCCGCCGGCCCTCAGACATCCAAGGAAGGTGGGCCGCAGCAGCGCTCAAGCCCGGCGAAAGGCGAACGCTCTAGAGCGGGCACTGCGAATGTTGTGTGAGAAACGCCCTGTCTGGAAATGTCGATCCCCGGGCGGCGGCGGCGGCCCCTCTGATGAATGCAAACTGTGCGGCGCAAGCGTGTGCTGCGTGCACTGGTGTGTGGCAGCAGTGCAGAACGGTGCACGGTACACGAGAGAAGGTGCACGGGTGCAGCTGTGAGATGCACAGTTAACCGCTGATAATCGCCCACCTTGGAGCGCTTGCGCAGCTCCTCCATGATTGCGTGTTGGTGGGGCATCGCATCCAGCCCACAAAAGCAGCAGCTACATGCAGTTTTGAAGCAGCAACCCACCTCGGAGCGCTTGCGCAGCTCCTCCATGATTGCGTTGGTTGGGTTGATCTCCAGCGTCTTCTTGCTGCTCATGTACGCCGCCATGCTGCTGTCGCGCAGCGCCTGGGGGAGACGGGAGGCAAAGTGGCAGGAAAAGGTGGGTGAGCAGGCAAGAAGCTTCACTTGCTGCTGTCATGTACGCCGCTATGCCTCCAACTGTCTCACTTGTACAATTTTTCCAGTTGCACAGCCCCACCTGCGCCTTCATGATGCGCTCCATGTTGGCGGACCAGCCGTACTCGCCGGTGACGAGCACGCAGGGGGAGTCGACGATGCGCTCGCCAACCACCACCTGCACAACAGAATAAACAACAAAATTGATGAGACACAGGCAAGTGCAGGCCGGTGCCTTCCTGCTCCTGCACCTCATGCGGCAGACCCAGCACGATGCAGTGCAGCAACATCGGCATGCCACCGAGCGGTGGCTCGCTTGCTGCAGGCGTCAACCACGCTGCATCAAGCTGCCGCAAAAGCAACTCAAGCAGGACCCACCTTCTCAACCTTGTCGCCCAGTCGGCACAAAGACAAAACCCTTCCAAGTAAAATCCTTCCAATTAAAACAGATATCACTCGAGCCTTAAAACGGGTCTAAAACAAGTGGCACCCACCTTCTCCACCTTGTCGCCCAGGATGTCCTTCATCAGCCGGCACAGGGGCTCAAAGGCGGCCTGCAGAAGGCGGAGCGGGGAAGGGTGAGCGGGCAGGAGGTGAGCAGTGGAGGGGTGGAATGGGTGGTGTGGGTGCGCACTGCGATGTGTGGGTGTGCAAGCCAGCACACCCCCAAGATGCCCTCAACCCAACACTCTGACAAATCACTAGCACGTTCACATCAATACAGCTGCAACTGCACCCACCTTGCGCTCCTCGGCCGCCTTCTTCTCCTCCTCAGTCTCGTCCAGCTCCAGCCCCTCCTTGGTGCAGCTGGCCAGCTTCTTGCCGTCGTACTCCTTGAGCTGCAGCAGGGCAATAGACCAGCGAGCAGTTTCGGTGAGCGCGTGAGCTGCAGGCGTCGCACGGGCAAATTCAGGTCGGCATGAGAGCGCAAAAGCGTTGCCCTCAATACTTCGTTATATCTAGAGCGCACATTTGCACCTGGACCAAAACAATATACAATGTAAAAAGAAATGCAAGGCCATGCACTTGCCTGCTGCACCACGTACTCGTCGATGGGCTCCGTCATGAACAGCACCTCATACCCCTTCTTCTTCAGCTTCTCCAGGAAGGGCGAGTTCTCCACAGCCTTGCGCGACTCGCCTGCAGGCAACAACGAAACGCAATGCAGGATACGCTGGTCGTGAGCCAGTCGCAGGGGCGCCAGGTAGATTGCCCTCCTGCTGCAGGGGATGTCGCAGGCATCCTCATGCCGGCCCGCACGTATGGCCACAGCCGCACAGCTTCAACTGCGTGCCGGCCAGTGCCAAGTGCAAACAAATAGTCTGCACAGCCTCAGACATGGGTCTCACCGGTGATGTAGTAGATGTTGGTCTGGCCCTCCTTCATGCGGGTCACGTAGTCCTGCGGGAGACAAAAGCGGGCCAAGCGCAGCAGTCAGTAACTCAACAGAAGTGGCTGTGCAGCAGGCCACTTCAGAGGCAGCGGCGCAAGAGAGACGCGTCGGGGTTGAGCGGCCAGGCAAACTGCCTGCTGCTGTACGCGCCACCTGTCTGGCTGCCTGTGCACACCCTTGCTACACCAGAGCGAGACACAAACCAAACCAGCAGCTTGCCTTGAGGCTGGTCATCTCGTCGCCGCTCTTGGTGGAGTAGAAGCGCATCAGCTCCGACAGCTTGGCGCGGTTCTGGCTGTCCTCGTGCAGGCCTGCAGTGGATGGTAGGAAGAGTGCAGGTTACACAGTGGTGACGTGGTGCGGCGGACCGGACAGCTGGGCGCGGTTCTGGCTGTCCTCGTGCAGGTCTGCGGTCCATTGAAGGGAAACGCGGTCAATAAGGTGGTGTGGTGGAGTTGCAGGCTTGCATGGCAGTGGTTCTGGCTGTCCTCGTGCAGGCATGCAGAACGAACAGGGGCGCGCGTGGCGTGAAACAAGCGACAAATGGCGTGCCACAGGGGGTTGCAGCAGCGCAGCACTGGCAGGGAGGCGCAGTCGCTGCTCTGACTGTCATCGCGCAGCATGCGGCGAGACAGAGCATGTTGCATGTTTGCGAGTCTGTTTGCACGTTGCACCCAGCGCTGCTCGCTAACCCAGCTTGAGGTTCTTGGAGAGGGCCTTGCATGAGCGATTGCGTTGCGATGGTCCCGCCCAACAGCCCACCAGCCCCGCTGCCACAGACCTGCTCAAAAACTGCTCAAACAGCCACTCACCCAGCTTGAGATTCTTGGAGAAGGCCTCGTAGAACTTGGCATAGTCGTCCTTGTTCTCCGCAATCTCGTTGAACATCTCGATGGTCTGAAACGGGGGATTGAGATGCATGGAGAGGCGTGGGCGAAGGACAGTGGCAAACCGGGCGGGCGGCGGATGAAGCCCGCCGCCTGGCGCAATGCTGGCCGGGCAGGCGCGTTTGCGTTCAACTCAGGGGCAGCCCTGCACCTAAACAGCAGCATCATTCTGACAGCCTGCCATGCGTACCCCCCTGGACCATGGCACCCGCTTCACGCGCGCACCTTCACCAGGTTCTTGCCATGAGGCACAATCATCCAGCAGGGCACAAAAAGCCACCCAGCCGCCGGGCAACTGATCAAGAGCGCACCTTCTTCACCAGGTTCTTGCGGATGACCTTGAGGATCTTGTTCTGCTGCAGCATCTCACGGGAGATGTTGAGGGGCAGGTCCTCGCTATCAACCACGCCTGCGGGTGGGGAGTAAGCATAGGGTACACACCACATTTCAGGCAGTTTGCAGGTTTGTCAAGGCCGTGACCAGTACAGTAGCACATGACGAGATGTTGCGCACGTGAGGTGCAGCGAGCAAGGGTGGGAGGGTGAGGGCTACGGGCAATGCAGCAAAGCCCGGCTGCCTCACCCTTGACGAAGGAGAGCCACTCGGGGCACAGCTCGTCGCAGTTGTCCATGATGAATACGCGGCGCACGTACAGCTTGATGTTGTTGGCCTTCTTGCGCTGCGGGCAGAGGGAGAGCAGAGACGGAAGCGGCGGGGTGAGGGTCAGCGGGGCAAGCAGGGGAGCAGCCCAGCCGCTGGCTGCCGAGCTCACACAACCCACATGGCAGCACGCAGTGAGTGGAGTGGGAGTGAGTCCCCCGCTTCTCAAACGGCAACACAGGCAGGCAGGCAGGCAGGCAGGCAGGCAGGCAGGCAGGCAGGCAGYCYGGCAGGCAGGCAGGCAGGCAGGCAGGCAGGCAGGCAGGCAGGCAGGCCAACTCTTGTGCAGAAATCAAGCCACCAGGGGGCACTGCAACAGCTGAAGATGTTGACCCCACATGCGCCGTCGACAGCACAGGCAGGCCCACTCACGTTGAGCCATGCATCAGGGCGCCATCCAGGCGGCCGCGCTGGCACACCATGCAGGCTTGCGGGGCCGCGGGCCCTGCTCCATTGGCACGTGGCCTGGGCGCAGTTGGC
>JADXDR010000286.1:0-10816 GCA_025026875.1 Chlorella ohadii
GGGGAACTCGGGCGCCGGCTGCGCCTCCTCGGCGGGCGCGCCCYCCTGCTGCTCGGRGCTCAGAAAGTCGTCGACGGGCGCCGCTGGCGGCGGCGGTGGTGGTGGCGGCGCACCATAGCCCTGCCCGTAGGCAGCGCCATACTGCTGGCYATAGTAGCCCTGCATACAGGCAGGCAGGCGGGTGGAGCGGGGTGGGCAGCAGGCGCCTAGGTTGCGGTTTGGCTTGGCGCCTGGGGGGAANGCGGGAGCGCGGCGCCGGGGCCTGGCCAGCGGCCTGCGCGGCGCGGACCCACCTGCGCCTGGCCCCNACGGATCCATGGCGTCGCTGCTGGGGTCCTGGGAGCGACCTGGGGCGGCGGATGGCGGCGAGGGAGGCGATGTGAAGGCAGTGCGGCCGGGAGCCGGCGGCGCGGCGCTGGGAAGCGATCCTGGCGGCAGAGGGCGCGAGCGAGGTCGGTGGCGAGGCGCTGGCGCGCGATTGTCGATTGTTACCTTGCGTGAGAGCACCCTTGGGCAAGCTGCGGCGATCGCGTGCCTCACACCGTCGCCTGGAGTGCTGTTCCAGCGCTGGGCTCAACCCCTCCCCTCCCCTCCGCCTGCATGGGGCGAGCATGGGCAGCTGCCGTGGAGCGAGTGCGGCTGTCCCAGCCCATCGCTCGATTCCAGGCGTTCTTTGCTACGCTACTGGATCGACACAGCCCGCCCCCCGCGACGCCCCTCCCGCTCTCCCGCCGCCCGCCCCGTCTCGCCCCGGCCGCTGCAGACCCTAACCCAGGAACCAAGGCAAGGCTGCTCGGCACGCCCGATTGGGCGCCCGCGCTGCCGGGCAGCATGTTTGCAGTCCGGCTGCTTCTATTGAGCCCCTGGGGGCCTGCACGGCCCGCAAGCACAGCCGTCATGTCCTGTAAAACGCACTGCGCGGCCTGCTGGTGCCATTTGGCGCCGCGGGCGGCAGCGGCGGCAGGCGGCAGGCAGAGCGGCGGCAGGCACACAGCTCTGGCCCCAGCCATGCATTTTGCGCCGATGCCCTTGAAGCGCTTGTGCCTTGCCTGTGCTGACCGACTGCCGATGCTGTTTGTTCCTGATCCTGCCAGGGCAGCCACCGCAGCAGCGCCTGTGCATCCCGAGCAGCACCGGCAGCGGGTGCGGCAGCCATGGGCCTGTTCCGTAAAGGCTACCAGGCCATGTTTGGCCGGAACAAGTGGAAGATCCTGCGGGGGGACAAGGTGCGGACCTGAGGTCATTTTAAAGCTGATGCAGCGAGGCCGGGAGCTTTTTGCTGCAGCTTGCCCTGCTCCATGTGCACCATGTGCCACTGCTCCGCTGCTCCGCTGGCCCTCGGCTTGCCGCTGCCGCTGCCGCTGCTGACGCCGCCCGCCGCGCCCTGCCAATCCACTCCAGGTCATGGTGATGGCGGGCAAGGACGCGGGCCAGGTGGGCACGGTGACCAAGGTCATCCGGGACGTCCGCTTCCCCCGCGTGCTGGTGGAGGGCCTCAACCTGGTGCGCTGGGGCCAGCATGCGTGCGGCCAGGGATGCCGCCCCTGCTCTGGAGCTGCCTGCTTGCCCTCACCCTGCTGTGCATCGCACAAGCTGCTAAGTGCATGTGGCAGCCTGCGTGCCGCTGCCCACATGCGCTGCTGGGCATCACCGCTGGCAGGGGCACGTGCACAGGCTGGGAAGGTGCCGAGTGGTACAGTCCTGCATGCACCACACCGCTCCCACCTGCCCACTTCCGCTGCCCGCCTGCAGAACAAGCGCTTCCTCAAGCGCACCAAGGACAACCCGGGCGGCATTGTGAGCGTGGAGTCGCCGCTGCACTACTCCAACGTCAAGCTGGTGGACCCGCAGACGGGGCAGCCGGTGCGCGTCACCTGGCGCTTCCTGGAGGACGGGACCAAGGTGCGGGCGGCGGCAGGGCAGCAATGGTGCAATGCCACTGGCGCTGGATTGTGAAGTATGGAAAGCATGGCTGTTGAACCTGGGCTGCTTGTTGCGTTGACGCCTCCAGTTGATGTGCGTACGCAACGCCAGCTGTGCCGCTCAATGCACCATGCTCCTTGCCCAGCCTCCCCCCTCCCCAACCTCCCCCCCTGCCTTCGGGTGCGCGTGACCAGGGGGCGCAGCGCCTCCGGCTCGGTGGTGCCCCGCCCCGAGGTGCTGAAGCAGCGGCGCAAGCCGCGCACCACGTCCACGGGCCCCAGGGACACGCCCGTGGCAGACGCAGCAGAGGTCACGCACAAGCCCGGGGACCTGCCCTCCGCACTAGAGCATCTGGCGGGGCTGATGCCCGCGCCACACGCGCACGCGGTTGGGGCGGCGGCGGCGCAGCAGCAGCGGCAGTACCATGCAGCAGCGGCAGGCAGCGCGCTGAGCGGCAGCTGGTACGGCAGCCCCATAGCGGCGGCNGCCAGAGCGGCAGCTCAGGAGCCTAGTCGTCTCCCGTGGACTTCTGCGCGCCCGCTGCCGCCTGGATGGCCCGGATGGCGTCTAGGGCAGCCTGGGCGTCAGCGGCGGCAGCCTGGGCGGCGGCGGCGGCGGCGCGNGCWGNCTGGGCGGMAGCGGCAGGCAGCAGCCGCTCAGCCGGCCGGGCAGCTCGTGGCGCGGCTTTGCGGCCAGCTTGTGGTGACGCGCTGCTGTCCGACATCGCAGCTTGCACCCAACCCCCATTTGTACCACTGTGCCGCCATTGTGCGCCCTGCACTGCCCCTTGCATGAACCCTCTCCTTGCCAGCAGTCCTTGCTGTGGCATGCTATAACAGTCAATCGTTGCAGAGAGAGAAAGAGAGAGCACGTGCAAACGGCACTGCCTAGGGTCATGCAGGGTGCAGCTGAGCTAGGGGCATGAAATGTTTGGATCACTGCCTGCTGCTGTGCGCCGCTTCGCAGCGGCCGCTCTGGTCAGGGAGAGAGAAGGTACGTGCTCACTCGCACTTGATGGCCTGCACAGGGGGCGGCAAGCAGGGTTGGCTGTGAGGTGTTGCGCAAGCCGTGCTTGTGCAAGCTGCGCTGCACCGCAAGCACGCCTGCTGCTTCCGGATGCACGATGCGCCCTCCTGGGCCCACCTTGTAGATATGCCGCACAAACGACAGGCTGGCGCGGAAGCCCACCGACCCCAGCATGAGGAAGAAGCCTGTGTGGCAGGGAGGCAGGGGGTGTGGACAATGAGCCAGGGAGCAGCGGTGAGCAAGCGCATCCACGTGCCTTGAGGGCTGCACTGCATGCTGACTGCACACCAGCATGCACCATGCATGCCGCTGGCTAAGGCAACCTCACTCGTGGCCCAGCTGGCGGCCTCGCTCACCGTAGCAGACCATGAGCATGTACCCAAAGTAGAAGGAGGCCTGCATGAGGCCGTTCATGTCCGACCGCGCGTACCAGTAGTAGAAGCAGTACGCTGCAGCGGCGGGGGAAAGGGTCGGGCGAATTTGGTTAGGTGTAGAAAGCAGGCCAGGGCGGAGGATCATGCCAGGAAGAGCTGCAGCAGGTGGAGCCACAAAGGTAGCAACTGCCGCACTCGCCCCGTCCCACCCGCCGCAGCTCACCGTAGATGAAGAGCGCCGTGCTGCCGCCGCACATGATGCTGCGCCACCACCACCTGTGGCACAGGCAGGGGGATGTGGGCGGGGCAGCAGTCGATGAGGTCAGCATGCAACGTGGTCCCAAACTCCGTTTAGTGAGCTGCATTAGCAGCCATGCAGTGAGCTCCAGTAATTGCACTGGCTCAGCATGCATTGCTTCCGCCCCGCCCGCCCGCCCCCACCTGTGGTCCTCCACCGCCAGCTGGAAGTATGTGAGTGCGATGGTGATGAAGGCGGTGACGATGATGAGGATGATGAACACGATGAAGAGGATGGAGTAGATGGTGTACACCTTGTGCCCCCACACGCTGGCAAAGATGTAGTCTGCACAGGTGGGGTGGAGGGGTGGAGGGGCCACAAGGTGTGGAGGGCCACNACTAACAACACAGGCCAGGTTCCCAGGCGGCGCCGCTTTCCAGTGTGCTGCTCCACGACTGAAGTGGGCGCGGCAGACAAGCTGCTGATGGGGGCAGGCTGGTGCACGCAGCGATTGCGCCGAACGCCTGGCCCAACAGCTGCCCACCACATGGCACCGCCTGCACCTGCTGGCCGCTGCCTTGGGTGCGCTTCACCCAGCAGCCCACCACCTGCCCCCCTCCCACTCACACAGCTCGATGTAGATGGCGGAGAAGGGCAGGAAGCCGGCCATCAGCATCTGCGGCAGCGTCTGCCGGTACCAGGGCAGCGGCGGGATCTCCCGAGGATACTTGGTGGTGCGGCAGGGAGCGTTGAACTCGGCCTGGTGGGTGCGGCCAGGGTGGGAGGGGTTGGAGTGAGGCATGAGATGATTGGAGCAGGATGGTTGGACGGGCGGAGGAGGGCGGTACGGCCTTCAACCCGCAGAGCCACGGCACTTGGGAGACATGGCCCTCGCATGCTCCGCCTAGTGTCCCACCCCTCCGAACCCGCCCCGCCCCAGTGCCCGCCCACCTTTGTGTTCTTGCCCATGATGCCGCCCACCACTGTGAGCGGGAAGGTGACCAGCGCCCAGATGACAACGATGATCACAATGGTGCCAAAGGGCAGGGCAGCGGTGGTTCCGTACACCCAGGCCACCTGCGGAGCGTAGGCGAGGGAGGGGAGAGGGGCCAGGGGGTGTGAGGGCTGGCTGGGTTGTTTGCAACACAGTGCTGGTTCACACATGAGCAGCTGGTCATCAGGCTTGCCAGTCACCCACTGCTGCCTTGCACGCGGCCAAAAAGAGTGCCCTTGACCCCATCCACTCACGGTGTTGAGGTACGAGAACATGGCCAGCAGCGGGCCGCAGAACAGCATGGTGGTGGTCAGCACGTTGCGCACCCAATTGGTGCCTGCAGCGGGGGGTCAGGCAGGTGGACAGGTGGGCCGTGACAAACCAACATTCGTTGTGTTAGCACAGCAGCGCAGCAAGGCCAGCGCTGCGGCAGGCAATCAAACCAGACAGCACAGCCACTTGTTGCCTGCACACCCCGCAGCGCGCTCACCGCCCATGATCTTGTACAGCGCCGCCGACACGTAGCCAGCAATGCCCGCCGTCAGCGCGTACAGCACCACCACAGAGGTCAGCATGGCGCCGCCTGCAGGGGGAGCAGGGGGTGGGTGTGGGGCTAGGTGGGAGGAAGTGGTCATGTGGGGCAGCTGCACCTCCTGCCAGGCTAACTATTACAGGAGCTGCCTGGGCAGTGCGTGCAGCCGCCCGCCCCCAGGTGCTCAGGACAAGGCTGCTGCCGGCGGCAGCCAGATTTGTGTGCCTCTCACCGTTGTATGGGTAGTACGTGCCCAGCAGCGAGAGGCAGAAGATGACGAGGGCCATGACCAGGATCTGGGTGCCCGTGCCCACCACCGCGCAAAACACGTTGAGGTAGGGCGGGAAGCGGAACACGTCGCCGTGCACCAGCTGCGGGGAGGAGGGGGAGGGGGTTGCACAGCGGGCAGGCAGGCATGAGCCGTTGGCTCAGCCAGCAGCACAGCAAGCTGGACAGGACGCTTGCCTGTGGCTGCCCTGCGGCACAGTACGCAACAGACCAGCATCTGCACTACTCGCAGCCTGTCCAGTGCGGGCCAACAGGAGGGCAGCGCCAGCGGCCGCCCACCTTCCACCCCGTCTCCTCGCCGTCCTCCAGCGCCTCGTCGTCCCGCGCGCTGCTGTACTTGATGAAGTCGTTCTTCAGCACCTGCGGGAGGAGAGTTGAATAAATAGAAAGGTGTGGCGGGATGGTTAGGCGGGTGCTGTAGGACAGCGCAAACAAATCAAGCATTGAGCACAGCATGGGGTAATGCAGGTGAGAGCTTTTGCACCCTCCGGCACCGGCACAGCAGCCACCCCCACCCAGCGCGCCTCGCACCCGCATGAGGATGGTGGCCAGGAAGCCGGTGAGCAGCAGCACGGTGACGCACGAGTTGACGATGGAGAACCAGTGGATCTGCGCGGGGGGAAAAGTCCCGGGGGTGCATGGGCCAGGTGCGCGCAGTGCCATGCAGTGCAACGCGTGGGAGCTGAGCCCACCAAGCCTTGTAAGTGCAGGCGGCCAACGACATCCCATGCAGAGCTCATGTTTCAAGCACCGGAGCAGCACCACGCCAGCCCCCTCCCCAGCTGCGCCCACCTCCAGGTGCTGCGGCAGGAACGAGTACTTGGCGTACCTGCGGCAGTGGCAGGGCACAGAAGCAAGGCAGGGTTAGACAGCAGCTGGACATCGGCAGCTCAACGCACGCACCAGTCCCCTCTCCGGCTGCCCCTCTCCCCACACTCCACCCCTATACCCATCAGCCCCAGCCCCTCACTTGTCCATGCGGCGGTCGTAGGGGATGTCTGTGGGCTTCCACGCCACGCTGTACGTGAACTGCACGTCCGCCTTGTCCGCCTCGCTGATGTCCACCGTCTTGCTGGGGTCTGAGGCAGGGTGCGGGTGGGTGGGTAGGTGGGTGGGTGGGCCGGCAAGCCTCCCCCTGCACCGTCAACTGTACCACAACGCCTGCCTGCTGGCGGTGTCAGTACCAACAGCTGCCTGCTTGTACCACCTCGCCTTCCCCAACCAGCCCACCCACAGAACAAATGAACAGCGCCCTCACCCGTGGAGATGTCCACCTGGATGACTCGGTCGCCGTTGAACAGCACGTCAAAGTGGATGTGGGTGAAGAGCGACAGCTTCTGGCCGTCGCGCTGCCCCGGCACCTCGCTGGGCAGCTTCTCCACCTTGCCGATGAAGCCCCAGATGGGCAGCCCGTCGATGAACATCTGGGGCAGGTGAGGAGGGGGGGGGTGCGGGCGTGGGAAGCGGCGGGGCTTGCACCCTGTGGCAGTGTGCCGGCTGGTTGGCGCACTTTCGGCCACTGTTCCAAACTGCTCACTCCCAGCAAGACCAGCGGCTTGGCCAGTGATGAATACGGTGTGGCAGGGAGGGTGGGCTTGCAGTGCTGGCAGTCCAAACATCAGCATGCGGAAGCATGGCCTGCCGATGCCTGTGACACCATTTCAACAGCTGCATGCTGTTCTGCCCTACTGAGGCACCCGCTCGCCCACCCACCTGGAAGTAATAGTCCTCGGCCACCGCCGCCCGGAACTGGTCCAGGTCCTCGCGGTCCAGCTGCTGCGCGCACAGCACCGCCCCCTCCTTGTTCTCCTTGAACCTGGGGGCCAAGGGGATGAGGGGCAAGTGCAGGAGCGGAACAGCTCTCAGTGGCAGCCTGGCAGCAGCCTGGCTGGAGCACAGTGCACATACCACACATGCACCAAAACGAACAGTGAATAGCGACGCAGGCGCAGGTGCGTGCACCCCTGCTCACTTGATCTTGTAGGGCGTGGACACGAGTCGGTCGCCCTCCAGCACCTCGCCCAGCCCCTCCGGCTTGTACTCCTTGCCCTCCTTGGGGTGGCAGAAGGGCAGGTTGAAGTACTGGTACGTCTCGCTGCGGCAGCAGGGGGCGGGTGGGCAGGTGGCGTGGGCAGGCGTGCACCACGGCAAGAGGGACTGGCGGCAGCGCAGTTGGCGCACTGGCATGCAACGCCACAGCACGTGCTTGGCTTGGTCATACCACAGCAAGTGTTCCAGCAGAAGCCATGCAAGCATCCCAACTGGGCTGGCAGGCAGCAGCAGGCGGGCTGCACTGCAAGTCGGTTGGCGGGGTGCAAAATGCCCGCAGTCATTCACGCCTCCCCGGCACTCACGTTGGGTTGGCAAATGGTCCCACTGCAGCAGCGTGGCAAGCGGTGCAGGGGATGGACAGTGTCAGGTATTGCTGCACGCATGTTGTTGCACTGTGGGGCCAAGCAGGAGCAATCGAGCGTGGCTGGCGGCGGGTACGTGGCGCCGCTGCACCCGACGCGGCAGCAGCCTGCCCCGCGCACCTTTGTTGGCCCAGATGGACACCTCCTGCCCGTCCTTGTACCGGTGCTCCTTGGCGCCCGCGCAGGCCAGCAGGGCGGCCGCCAGGCACGCCAGTAGTGCAGCCCTGCTCAGCGCCTGCGCCTTCATCGCGGCGGGAGCGATCTGTAGCAAGCGCAGGGCGCCTTGGGATCAAGGAAGCGGCGCCCGGGCGGTCAGGAACCACGGCGGACCCGTTCAAGAACCAAGCGCTGTGGCGCTGCAAGTGCGTGCCGCCTGACCGCTGCTGATGGTCGAGGAGCGCCTGCACTGGCGATCAGGGCCAACCTGCGCCTGTGCCGCTCCCGCCACTTGCCAGCGAGGCAATGCCGCCCCATGCAGCGCCTTAGGGCGGCGATCGCGGCGCTGCGGCCCACCAGCGGCTTACTCAGGCACGATGGCGCTCCAGCAGACGCTCCGCGCCATCAAGCAGGGGGTNGCTGGCCACCGTGCGGCTGCCCAGCGGCGCAGCGCAGCAAGCAGCGGCCCCCATCAGCCTCCGACTCTGGCGGGGCTTCGGTGATGCGGCTGGCAGCTTCCTGGACAAGGGCGAGGTCACCGACCGGGTGCTGAACGTGGTGAAAGGCTTTGAGAAGGTCGAGGAGGGCAAGGTGAGGGCCCAGCGGCCTGGGGTGGCGGTGGGCTTGGGGTCGGGCCGGCCGCAGCCCGGAGATCGAGGCCCCAGGGTTTAGGTTCGCAGCATGCGGCGGGCGGCGGCGGCGGCGGCAGCCAGCGGCGGCACATGCTGCAGCGCAGCCCGGCCAGCAGTGCACCTTGCAGCCTGCGGCAGGCTTGAGTGCAGTGGGCAGCAGCTGAGCATGGTGCGGCGGTGGTGCGCAGCGCCGCCGCTGCTGGCACGGAGCGGCCCGGCTTCGGCATGCCAGCCATGGGATGCAACACAAACAGCACCAGGCAGGGGGACTGCAGGCGCTGCCAGGCCTGCATGCTGGCCACACCCCTTCAACCCGCTGCACCTCCCTGTTGTTGCGCTGCCGCAGGTGTCAGCCAGCGCTTCGTTCCAGAAGGACCTGGGCCTGGACAGCCTGGACACCGTGGAGCTGGTGATGGCGCTGGAGGAGGAGTTTGCCATCGAGATCCCCGACTCCGAGGCAGACAAGATCCTCAGCTGCGCCGACGCCATCTCCTACATCGCCTCCAACCCCATGGCGAGGTGAAGCGCGCGCTGAGGCGCACGGCGCGGTGACGCCGCCTGCCGGCCCGTGCCCGCCCCTCCCCGCTCCAAACCAGCCTTGCCATGTACAGCACTTGTGTCTGCTCCGTCTGCCAGGCAGGGTGCGGCAGTGCTGGGAAGCGCTGATGCGCGCTCAGCATGCCGCGCGGCCGTGCCCTCACCACATGCCGGCCGGCACACTCCTGTCCTGATTTGTTGCCGCTCTCCTTTCAGTTCGCTCCGCTGTTGTAAGTTCCATCACTCCTGTGCCCAGCACAGCAGGTTAATAGGATGGATGCAGGGGCTGTTGGCATTGGCACCGCAGCAGGCAACTGGCAGCCAGCAGCCTGTTGGCCTAATGGCACATCAGGCACATCAACAAGCAGAGGTGCCTGGGTTGCGGCTTCGGCGCACATGGGCTGCAGTGTGGGTGCACTATCAAGCCAACAAAGTGCAGCAAGTATTGTCTGGCAGCTGGGATGCTTTTGGTCCATGCCTCCATCAATAGCTGCAGCTGGGAAGCTGATGCTCTGCCCGGTGGCCAGGCGAAGCGTGCCGCACGAGCGCGTCGGCGCCGCAGCGCTGCGGCCGCCAGCATGGGGTGATCGCAGGCCCCAGCTGCTGCGCAGCACTGTCGGTCTGTTTGCCGGCGTGCTGGCGGCAATGCTGGCAGCTCTGGCTGCTGCGGGTGGGCCAGCGCTCAGCGCACGCGCGCCGGCCCTCCCACTTGCCCCACGACGCTTGTGGCGAGCCGTTGGCGCAAGGGCAGCGCCAGACCGGGGCGCAGGAGGGCGCAGCGGACAGCAGCGCCCCGCCCCCGCCGCCAGCCGCGGCGAGCAAGGAGAGGCTGCGCCGGCCTCACAGCCGCGCAATGCGCGGCGCTTGCGGCCTCTGGGTGACCCTGAGCTTGTCGAGGTGCTGGAGCTGGCAGACGACAAGGAGCTGCAGGAGCTGTACAGCTTGCTACATGGTGAGCAAGGCTCCGGTGCGGTGCGGTCGTTGCTGCACACTTTTGAACTCTGCCGTGCTGGACCCAGCATCAGCTTGCACTGGTGCGGCTGTGTAACTTTCACATCCTTGCTGAGTCTGCATGCTGGTGCATGCTGCTACCACAGCGGAACCGGCATGCTGCCCAAGCACGCTTCCTGGCCGCCGCTGGCCCCTCGCCTCCCAACCTGCTGCCCTTTCCCGCCTGCTCTCCTGGTGCGCGGCAGGTCGCAACCTGTTTGGGCCCCTGCTGAAGACGCTGGTGGTGGAGAGCGATGAGCCGGCGGAGGCGGTGGGCGGCCGTGAGGCCCTCATCTCCGCCATCGACCGCCGGCTGCGCTTCCTGGCCGCCGACTCGCGAGCCACGCTGCGCGGCCGCTGGCCCGCATACCGCGAGGTGCGCTGCTGCCGCCAGTGCACCTGGCTGCACATTGCTTTGAGCTCAGCTGTGCATGAGGCGGGTGTTTATTGCTACGGGTTGATATTTGTTATTGTGGCGCCAGTTTTGTGCCTTCCTCGCCCTTCACCAGCGCCCCACAGTGAGCATTCCACCCAGCGTCCCACCCCCTGCGTCCGCCCTGCCGCCCCTCAGGTGCTGCTCATGCTGGGCGACAAGCTGGGCATCCGCTGCCCCGCCACCCTGCTGACCAGCGAGCTGGAGGCCGAGGTCTTCCTGCACCTGCTGGAGCGGCACGCAGACGCGGTGGGCGCCGCAGCGGGGCCCCAGTCGCAG
>JADXDR010000287.1:3953-18693 GCA_025026875.1 Chlorella ohadii
GAGGCTGTTGCAAGTGCCACGCCATGCTGGCGGTGTCAGCTGGTTGACCGGCATCAAAGTGGCAAGCACCGCATGACCTCTGAACAGACCACCGCGTGACTCAGAACCCGCTGCTAACGTCCAGCCCACCACCTCTTGCCCTTTTTTGCCACGCAGGCTGCTGCAGCAGGGCGTGGGTGCCGCTCAATCCGTGGTGGATGTGACTTGCCCCGCCGGCACCTCGTTTGCAGATGCCCAGTCTGCTGAGACGCAGGTGTGTGGGACAGAGCCATGGATCCAGGCAGTGTTTGCCCGAGCTTAGTGTTGCCTTGATTAACGCAACGGTTGGGAAGAAGCGGTTCACAGTTCAGTGTGAATGCGCAGGCAGAGAAAGCCAGCCGTATATGCGCGGTGCACTTTCTGCTTGCTTATGCCACGACTTTTCACACGGCGCCTGCTGTGGGGAAGTGTGCGACCAAGCCAGTGCGCAACCCCCATTTTGTGGGTACAGGACCGCATTTTCGACGAGCTGAACACGCTGTCGGTGGTCTACCGTGCACCGGCCACAACCTTCATCGATGCTGAGCAGGGCGCAGGTGTGCAGTGAGAGGGGCCCCAGGGCGCTGCTGCTGTGCGCCGTGCACCACCGAATGGGATGTCCTAACCTGCGATTGCAAGTGCGGTCTGTTGATTCAGCGCAGCACCAGCAACCCAGCTGCCTGCCTGGCCTCCATCCGATGCGCCTCCCCACCACTCCTCCCTGCCCCCGTACAGAGCGGTTTGAGCAGGACAGCATTGACATGGGGGTGCCCTCGGACAAAGGAGAAGAAGCAGAGTCAGCGCTCAACGCCGCGCAAGCCTCCCTGCTTGACCTGGCAGACGGCGGCGCCCCGGCTGCCGCAGACACTCCCAGCTCAGCAGCCGCAGCGGGCAGTTCGGGAGCAGCAGCAGGCGGCAATGGGTTTGGAGGTCTGGCAGATCTCATGTCGCTTGGCGGCTGCGCACCAGCAGCGCCGACGCAAGTGCCACCAGCGGCAGCGGCAGCGCCACCCTCCCCGGCAGACTTGCTGGGAGACTTGATGGGAGGCCTGGGGGGCAGCAGCCCCGGCCCTGCCGCAGCAGCAGCAGCCTCCGCAGCAGCGCCACCGCCGGCAGCAGCTGGCGGGCTGGGAGGCCTGGACGACTTGTTGGGCGGCCTGGGTGGCGGCGCGCCTGCTGCGCCCGCTGTCAGCCTGGTGGCGCATCCGCAGATCAGCCCGCAGGAGTTCCAGCAGAGCTGGGCTGCTTGGACACCCGGGGCGCTTTCTTTCCAGGCTGAGCTGTCCCCCTCGGCCGCAGCCAGCGTGGAGGCAAATGGRTACCGGGTGAGGGGTGCATGGCCGATTGGATTGTTGCAGGCAGGGGAGGGGTGGCTAGTCGTTGCTGCGACTGGCAGGTTTCACTGCCCAACTGCTTGCTTTGTGCAGCTGCTCGCACCGCTGGTGTTGTCATTTTGGCCACYCCRGCTGCAGTTGCCCGCCTTGCGARCACCCTCCCTGAAACCCCCGTGTCCGTCTTTCTGCTCTGCAACAGGACTTCACGGGCCACATCGGGCAGGCCAACGTGGCCAACTTTGCAACGCCGCGCGAGGGCTCCGCTGCTCCCTATCGATTCCTGTTCCATGCCCAGGCAGCAGGCAGCGGGYCGCATGTGCTGGTGCAGGTGAGCGGGGGCTGTGCATTCGGGGGATTGGGATTGCCGTGGGGCTTCTGCTGGTAGGGGGTGCATGTACTGCCGCAGTCAGTGGCAGCTCGGCCGTTGAAGGGCTGTGCAAACTGGATGTGCTGCCCAGGGGCAGCACCTGCGCTGGCACTTCATAGCCAGCACCCTGCACGATTGTGCAAAGAGCTGTGTAGCTGGATTTCCCCCCTCGCCCTCTGCTCATACCGTTTCCCTGCCGCAC
Source organism: Chlorella ohadii (assembly GCA_025026875.1). Classification (NCBI taxonomy): domain Eukaryota; kingdom Viridiplantae; phylum Chlorophyta; class Trebouxiophyceae; order Chlorellales; family Chlorellaceae; genus Chlorella; species Chlorella ohadii. Next base: position 5,875 of record JADXDR010000287.1, read on the forward strand.
CGCCCCCTTCTTCCTGCGCAGGTCACCGTCAGCAAGGCGCCGCCGGCAGCAGCCGTGGTGATCAAGAGCGGTGACGCGGCGGCGGCTGCACATGTTCAGGAGGTGCTGCAGACGCTGCTGCTTACGCTCTAAGGCAGAGGCAGCAGCCCACGCTTGCATGTTAGCAGCAGCCGGCGTCCCCAAGTATGTGACTGCGGCATGTAATTGTAATGCATCGTATTGTAGCTGCAATCAATCCAGACAGGCCGAATGAGCTGCAGCTGGGGCCGCCRGCAGCGCGTCCTGCTGCCGACAGCGGCGGCTAGGTGATCTGAGCAGCACATGAATACTATTTGCATCAGGCTGGCAGCAGAAGAGCAGCTCGGTGTCAGCCTTGCCGCCTTCACGGCTCCCAAGCCATGCTCAGGCCGCTACCCCATCCGWCGCTGCCACCGCCAAGCCGCAACACCCTGCCTTTGGCCCCTGCTGAGCGACTGCTTGGCAGCGAGGGTCTCACACTACTGGGCCTGCCTTGCTTGGCCATGTGAAAAGGCGCATGATGGGATACTAGCACATGCAAGCAAAGGACAGCAAACACGTGTGTGCTGCCTGACGGCGCGCCGCTGCCGGCATTACGCGGTGGCTGACCCAGGGCTGGCGGGCGGGGCGCCTCCCCCCAGCCACGCGGGGAGCGCCGCCTTGGCGGCTGCCGAGATAGCGTCGACGTGGCAGCCAAGCAGGCCCAGCAGGGCGAGCAGCACTGCATGGGGCACGCGGACAGCAACAGCGGGGTCAGCAAAAATGTGCAAGTATGCATAGAAAGGCCCACAAACCGCCATCAGCGCTGCCGCATTGGCAATGCCTCTGCTGTTTGGCGGCGCACCTGCAGCGCCCACGCGTGCGACGGGCTTCCAGCTCCAGCCCTCCGGCAGCAGCGTGTCTGCAAGGCAGGTGCAGAAACGGCCGCCGCCAACTGAGAGACGTCAGCAGAGGGCCACGCAATTGCACTCCCATACWCTGCCCATACAAGGCCCTGCGCCAGCTGGCMCSCATTCAATGTGTCCCCACTCAACGGGGGCTTGCAGCCTGCCACACTCACCYGACAGCACGCCGGAAGGGCCCACAGTGTTGTACRGGGCCTCGGGCAGCAGCTCCTCTGCCAAAATGGCAAAGGGCCGGCTGGGGAATGCCACCCCGGCCAGCGCAACAGCCAGGGTGGCAATGTGGATGGTGAAGGTCGGCRCGCCCGAGCCCCACGCCGGTGCACAGCCTGCCAAGCGCTCGAATGCGATGGCCGAGGCATAGAACACAGTGGCCAAGAAGGCYGCCTGGCTCAGCCGCACAGCTCCGCGCGAGCTCCAGCAGGCCCCACCTGCAGCGCACCGCAGAAGCAGGCGGACTGGTGAGCATGCAGGTGCATGCCCTTGGTCGCCCGCCACACAGCTGTTTTGGGACAGCGCCACATGACACAAGCAGCCCCGGTCAGTCGCTTGCCTGCACAAGCCAGCGGCACGGCAGCCGCTGCGGCCCTCCAGGCTGAGCAGGGCCATGCAAAGCTGGCGGCCACCGTGGCAACCAGCATGCTGCAGGCGGACAGGGCCTGGAGGACCGGCCGGCCGGAAGCCTGCTGCAGCAGCCAGGCAGCCAGCAGTGCAACCACGGCGCCCGCTGCGGCGCACACGSCCTGGACGAGGGGCGGCGCCCTGTAAACGGCAAAGAGCCCCACAAGTGCCCCAAGGCACACAACCGCGGGCCAGTATGTGGCCAGGAATGTGGTGCCTGCAGGGAAGCACGGAGCGGAGAGGGCCTGGTCAGACTGCAGGCGGCTGCAGCGGCGGGGGCCCCGCCGCCGCCGGCAAGGGAGACAGCAGCGCTGCAGCCGTTGGCCAGTCCACATGATGAGGCGAGCAAGGGCTGGGCTGGGCAGCAGGCGGCAACAACGTGCTGGAAGCCCAGTCCGACTGGTGCAAGGAGCGAGCCACCACCATCACCAAACCAGCCCAAGGCTCCTGGGACGTCCTTGGCCCACCGTGCCAGGGCTTCAGCCAACGCACCTGGGCCGTCCTGCTCCCCACCAGGGGGGTTGCCCACAAACCGCTGATCCATCGTCCAGAAAACAGAGTCTTGGCAGTCGGTGGCAGTGTGTGGAAAGGTTGCTCTTGGTGGCACATCTTCTCTCACTGCGCGCCGACGCTCAGATGCAGCGGCGTCTGACGGGAGGGCGCTGCGCCKGYSTGTCATGACAACGCGGGGCCGGSCTTACAGTCGGTTCCCAGCGCACTCAGGGCAAGCAGGGTCGTGCACTAACGCGCTGCGTCGCACCTGAGMCGGGYTTGAGTTYGATTGAGTTCCTTGGCAAACTGACCTGCGGCGRCGCCTGGCGGCCGRCGGCAGGGATTCACCCCTGGTGCTGAGTGTGAGGGCCTGTGGTGATCGTTACACAGACAGGGCCGGGCACGCAAGCAAGAAAAGGAGGGAATSAATGAAGTTGCAGTGGGGAAACCGCTTATATACCCCCATCACACGCACACGCGTAGAAACGTTGGGCAGTGTGACGTTGCAGAAAACACGCGCAAGGTACACGCWRCGCGGACCTGCAGGGGACGCGGGGCGTGTATCATGCAGACATTCAAATCATGCAGATTCATATCATGCATCATACGCGKGGTGGTGTATGGTGTGCGGCCATAAGGCAGGGGTGTCTGGCTGTGCAGGGGGTGGGCCAGGAACCCGGCTGCTCAGGGGCCCAGCTGTATCGTGACATGCCGCTGCCATGTCACCAGCTTCAGTCGCAATGGCAACTAGTGCCTGGGTCTGGCCTAGTCACTGTTAAATAGGCGGCGGTGCATGCATGGGTGTGCAGTGTGCATATCCGGCGAACGCGCGGCTCAACCGCCGCGGCTCAACCGCTCGCCGCCCAGCGGCCGCCGGTGCCACTGAACCCACTTTGGCAGGGCAGCATCCTCAGCATCAATCATGCTCATATGCCACCCAGTGGCAACAGTCAGCGGCACATCAGCACGAGCAGACCAGCGCACCACACTGGGCGGTGCACAGCGGTGGCGCCCGGTCAGCGACAACGGTGCACTCAGCATGGGGCCTCCCCGGGCCGCCTTCGCGGCGCCACCATTTTCTTCAAACACTGCTGCATCGCCCCGGCAGCCGCAGGCGCGATGCCGGGGTTTTGGCAGGGCCTGGCAGACTGGCTGGGCTGGCAGCCAGTACCCGGCACGCCAGAACATCGAGAGGCGCTATTCCGAGCGGTGAAGGCCAAGAACGACGAGCTGGCCAAGCCGCCAGAGCAGCGGGACGAGGCTCGCTCCTGCAGCTCAGGAAGCGGGTGTTGCGGCTGAGGATAGAAACCCTGCAGGTGCGAGCAAGAGTGCGCGGCGCTGCCCTGACCCGCACCGCAGGTGGCGACCGCTTCCGACCGCTTCTGCCGCCTCTTTGACGCCCGCGACGATGCTTTGCCAGCGATCCCCTCTCACCCATTGCACTGCCGTTGCAACCTGCAGGCCAAGAAGAAGCTGCTGCGGCGCAATGCCCAGCGGCTGCTGCAGCGCCTGGACCTCGGCTGCTGCCCCGATTGCCCTCGGGTGCACCGGCGCGAAGCAGCCTCGCTGCAAGCCATGGCCGCATGGCACGAGGAGTGGGAGCAGGTCTGCAGCCTGCGGCTGCAGGCCTTGGAGCAGGGGCATCCCTACCCGCCGCTGACCCTGCCCTACCTGGAGCTGCAGCCCTTCCTGCCCGAGGGGCTGCCCGAGGACTTCCCTCCCAGCATCGACCGCTGCGCTGCCTGCCAAAACAGGCTGGAGGAGGTGAGCTTGCTCGCGGGCTGGCAGGTTGCAGGAACAGAGGCTGGCAGGTKGCAGGGGCGGSGCSNGTGCMRSTGCAGCAGGCGTGATGGGCGGCTCCCAGAGGCATCAGCGTGGGAAGGCAGCTCAGTCCAGTGTCACCCGCTGCTGGGTTGCAAGCTGCTCCAACGCGGCGGCTGCCCCACCCCTTCTGTTCACCCCGGCCTGCCCGCCTGTGCCATCGAGCACACAATCACACACTCCCTGGGCCTTGCACCGCCCCCTTGGTCTTGCAGTACCTGTTTATTGAGCAGGACTTGAAGGCGGGAGTTGACTCGGAGCCTTAGCGGCGAGAGCAGCAGCAGCTCCGCCACTGTGATTTGCGCGTGGGGCTGCCGGCTTGGCGAGCGGCAGCTGCACTGGAAAAAGCCCAGCAGCAGCTGCGCATAGCAGCGCGGCAGCCACTGCAGCGGCAGCGCGGGTGCCTGCCGGCAGCACTTGCACCAGCACTGCCGCGGCACGGGCCGTTGTGCTGCTGGCGGCTCAGCTGCGGGAAAACAGCGGCAGCATGGCATGCTGGGGGTCACTGCTGCTGGGTGACGCCTGCGCCGCCCACAGCTACAAGGCAGCTTGCCGGCTGGTGCAGCGGGCGGTGGCTGCGCTCTGGCAGCCCGGAGAGGGGTCGGCGCTGCTGCTGCTGCTGTGCATGCAGAGCAAGCGGCGGCGGCACCAACCTGCTGACCTAGCAGGCGACCTGGCAGCAGCGGCTGCGGTTGGCGCAGGAGGCGCTCACATTGCTCTGCGGCATGCTGACGACGATAGCTGCGGTGCGCGGCAGGCTGTTGGGGGCTGACTGCGCAGTGCACTGCTCCAGCTGCACTGCCTGCTGCGCTGCTTGCCTCCCACCCGGGTCATGCCTGGCCCTGCCTGCATGCTGCCCGTTATGCCGCTCGCTTCCCAGACTGGATCACGTGTGTGTGTCCCCTGACCTTCTTGCTGCAGGCGTGGCCGCCATGAGTGCTCCTGCCTGCCTTGCCATCCTCTCGGCCTGGCACACGGCGGGMACCAGCCTGGAATGCGGTGGGCGCCTGAGTGGCTGCCTGCCGGCATCGCACCCAGGCCGCCTGCCCTGCCGCCAGCCCTGCGGGCCATTACCAGCTCGACCGRCCMGCCCAGCATTGCTGAGGCAGGCAGCGGTGGCGGGCGCAGCAGCAGCMGCAGTAGCRGYRGGGGCRGSGGCGGCGGGCCTGCCCAGCCGGTGGCACTCTGCCCAGCCAGTCGCGCTGCTGCTGTGTGGACTGGCCACTGACGCACGTCAGGCGGCGCTGGCCCAGCGGGCTACCGTTTGCAATCCTGCTGCGGCAGATTCGGCCGCAGTAGCAGAGGTCTGCGATGCCTTTTTAATCATCAATAGAGTGCAATTCTAGCAGTTAATTGACATCGATGACAGAGCTGCTGCCTATTCATAGGAGCCCTGTGCAGGGAGCGAAGGTGGAGGGAGAGGGAGAGGTTGACTGATTGGGCAGCGTGCGCAGAGAAGAGGGGGAGAGGGCTGGCTTGGGTTTTCAAAGATGCGGGACAGGCGCACGCGAAATGCATGGAGTTGGTCTGATCAGGCAGCGCAGTGCCAGGGAGAGTGGACAAGTGTTGGCTCTAAAGTGCTCAGGGCTGATCATCCTGCGCCCCCCGCAGCTGGCCCCGGAAGCTGCGGGCTGCCGCTACTGCAGCGCCCGCCTGCTGCACCGCCTCTGCAGCTGGGTCTGCCTGTGCAGCCGCCTCCAGGGCATCGTATGCAGCACGCCAGGCAGCGGCGGCACGTGCCCATTCCGTCGCTGCTGAAGCACCGTGCACGGCAGGCTGCCTTTCGGCGCTCTGCTCTGCTGCATGAGCGGCCGCTTTGTGGCCAGCAGCAGTGGAGGCCCACGCCATTGCGGCAGCCGCTGATGCCTCTGCAGCTGCCGTCCGTGCATCGCAAGCGCCCGGCGCAGGCGTGGGGGAGGCCGTTGGCCAAGGGCCCACTGATGGTGGGGCAGGCGGCGCTTTTGCTTTGGCAGCTGTCTCCTGGCGCTGACCTTGCGTTNCCCCAAGCTGCTGCTGCTTCTCCYTCTGCTCCCTCCGTTCCTTAGCTTCACGCTCCGCATTCAGCCTGAACTCGCGGCAGTGGTCTGCAATCAGCTGAATTTCTGCACTGCGGACCTGCTGCCGCAGCTGCGCCTCAAGCTCATCTTGCTGCCAGCTGGACGCCAGCTGCTGCGGCCACTGCAGCCATTGCAGCCACGAGGGCAACTGCAGGCAGCAGGGAAGACGCACACAGGCCGTTCGTGGGCCGGTGTGATAGCCAGGGGGCACTGGGGCAAGCGGGATGGGCAGGGCTGGACCGGCAAGGCTGCAGCTGATGCGACGGCACCAGCGTGCACTGCTTTTGCTTGCTGCCAATGCATGGCCCAGCATTAAACTCATGGAATCAACCACCCGGCCCGCTCACTGGTGCCGGCGTGCTGTTCTGCTTGCTAGCGTCTGCACTCTTCATCAACTCGCCGCCCCTGCCNCGCCGCTGTTGCCGCCTTCGCCGCCGGGCGGCGCCGCCGCGGCAACCGGGCGGGCGAGCTGCGCCGCTCGATACCGCTGCGCTGGACGGGCGGAACGGCGTGGCAGCCATGGCCGGCAGGCAGAGGGGCGGGCGCAGGCTGCACGCATAGGGCTTTGCGCCGCGTTCGGCGCAACAGGCTGCCGAGGCGCTGTTTGTGGGCTAAACAGATGCGCGCTGCAAGATGAAGGCGTAACGAGTAGCAGCATCGCCCCGATGGGTGGGCAGCAGCAAGCTGTGCCGCCGGCGCCGTGCGGCAGGCCTGCTGCGAGAGCATGTGCACCGGAATGAACCATTTTCAACCTCTGAGCATCCAGCACTTTGCTACATCAAAGTGCGTGCATGACAGCAATTCAGGCACCGCAGCAACCGACAAGCTCAGCCGCTGCGCCTCCGGCAGCCAACGGCGTTGCTGCCGCCGCCGCCGCTTCTGCTCAGTCGTGCTGCTTGCACAGCTCCACCAGCTGCGCCTTCTCGATGCACCCGCTAAAGTCCACGCCCCGTGCAGCCAGGTGCGCCTTCAGCTGCCTCACGCCCCAGGCTGCAAAGTCGGGGGCGGCGGGCTGCCAGGGCGCCTGCCCCTCTGCTGCTGCCTCCTGCTGCTGCTGCGCCGCCGCTGCCTCCTGCTGCGCCTGCTGCGCCTGCTGGGCCTGCTGCAGCATCTGCTGCGCCGCCACTGCCTCCTGCTGCGCCTGCTGCGTCTGCTGGGCCTGCTGGGCCTGCTGGGACAGTTCCGGGCGCTGCTGCAGCTGCTTGCACACGTTCTTGTGGCACTTCCAGTGCATCTTGGCACATCTGCGGAACACCAGGCGGCACAGCAGCATCGTGAGAACCGCCAGGCAGCAGGCATCGTGAGAACGGCTGCAAGTGCACCACAGCACGGCGGGTGAATGCATGCACTCAACGTACTGCCTCACAGCATGCACCTGCTGCATTCTGCGGCCACACACAGCGCCGCCCCAGCAGGCCCTGCCGCCTGGCTCGGCCCCAGCTCACTCTGGAGAGCAGTAGCGCCGCTCTCGGCAGCCGCCGCACCGCCGCAGCTTGACAGGCTCCTGCCCCAGCTCTGAACGGAAGTGCTTGTGCCTGCTTATGGGGTGGATGCAACAACGGATACATGAAGCAGTGAGTACCAACTTGCGGCGCAAGCTGTGGCGCCACAGCAGCGAGCTACTTTTGCTTGCCACACACTGCAAGCTGCCTGTGCAAGAAGTAAAATGCACTGCTGAGCAGCTTGGCAACCAGGCAGGCGGGCCTCGCGGGCAACCCCCTGCGGACAGCTGGGCGTCACAGCCAGCGCCGCCTCTTCCCAAACGTGCACACCCCTAGCGCTCACCGCCCGCAGCAGTCGCACATCTTGAGCTCATCCCACCAGTCTAGGCCCTGCATGCCGCCGACCGGCTGCGCCGAGCTGGCACGCACAGGCATCACTCCAATGTCCATGATGGCATCAGGAGGCATGTCCCGCAGGCCCAGCCCCTGCAGCATCCGGCCCTGCTCCGGGTCCATTATCCGGGCCAGCATGCGGGTCTGCGGGCGAGGAGGAGCGGAGGAGGGGTCGGGTGGGAGGGGTGGGAGGGGCGTCTTGCTGAGCACTTGCTGGAAACACGGCGGGCTGACAAGGCGCACCACGTGGGCAGGTCACTTGGTATGGGATCAGAGCCGGCCAGCTGGCTGATTAAGGCCTAAACCCCCCATTTTATCCACCTCCACCCAACCCTGACACGCCCTGAGAACAACCACCACACCACATCAGTTAGGGCAGCTAGTCGCTTCCCACCTGGATGGATGTGGGCTCACAAGTGGCCACCTGGTCGACCATGTCCTTGCTGAGGCAGCCCAGCACCACACAGTTGGTGGCAGCCAGCACGCGCACGTCCTTGCGAGGGTGCAGCAAGTACTTGCGCAGGCGGGGCACCATGCTGCGCCGCAGCCCCGCCACCAGAGGGTGCTGCGGGATGGAGGCGAGGGCGGGCGGCAGGTCGGAAGGGACAGTCGGGCTACGGCATGCGCAGCCAGCGCTTGAAGCAGCCGGCCGTGGGTAGCAGCGGCGCTACATCAACGGAGTGCACCTGCACAGAGCGCTGCATGAGCTCTAGCGCGATGGCAGGTATTCAATGTCTTGGGGCCACAGATGGAACGCCCGCCAGAATGCAAGCATACTACGCCGACAAGCCCCACGGCGATGCAGTCCGCTCTGGCATGTATCGCACAGCCTTTCAGTACACCTGTCCGCTCTACTCAACATGCATTCCATCATTCCCTTGGCCTTGCATTCGTTCCCTCCCATGCCACTCACGTGCTTGANGTTTTCATCATTTTGNCGGCACCATCTCCAGCACGCCGTACAGGAAAGCGTTGGACAGGAAGCGCATGCAGTTCTGCAGCAGGGTGGGAAGGAGAGGGGTCAGATGGAGTGGTAACGTGGCAGTGCAGGGGCCCAAGATGGGCCCGGTGACATTCATTGAATTGCTGGCGGCTTTGCTGGCCAGATGGGCTGCTGGCCACACAACAATCAGAGCATTAACAGGTCAGAAGGTACTCAACCTGACCCATGAACATGCACAGCACCCAACAAAACACACCCGACCAAATCTCTCAAACACAAGCAAGCTTCCCCCAGGTGCAACAACCCAACCCACCATCTCACACCAAATTCTCACGCCAACCCTCCCCTCACCTCTGCCACGTCGCTCATGGCGGCCGCATTGTCGGACATGCGTTTGAACTCCTGCAGCGCGGGAGCGTCCACAATGCGGTCGCAGGCGGCCACCATGGCTGCGGTAGGGAGGCGGGGGCACAGAGAGGCAGGCGGGTGTGGGCGAACAGACTGGCAGGTTTTGTGTGGAAGGGCGGCACAACAAGGTTTGAGGATCTGCATCTTTGGCGGCAGCCGCCCAGCTGCAGCTCAAACTGCATGCCACAGCAGCGGGCAGCACGCAGCACAGCGCAGGGCAGCACAGCCCAGCGCAGCGCAGATAACCGGCCACCCTGACTGTGCCCGTTAGGGTAGCACGGTCTCACCTACTGCATAGGTCTTGGGTGCCACGCTCAGCAAGTTCTGGCACGTGCTCACAGCAAACACCGCATCCTCAACGTTGAAGTTGGGGGAGGTCACGTCCAATGCCGCCAGGTGCTGTCGCGCTGCCGCCTCTGCTGCTGCTGACGAGCGGCCAGAGGCCTTGCCACGGCTGCCCCTGCTGCCGCCGCTGCCCCCGCTGCTGCTGCCGCCCCCACTGCTGCCTGCGCCGTTGCTGGCCCCGCCACTGTCTGCGCGCTGCTGGCTGCAGCGTTGCTGCTGCCGCTGGCTGGCGCCTCGCTCCCAGGCGCTGCCAAATCGAGGAAGACTTCTGGAGCAGTGGCGCTCAGATTGAACAGCACGTTGCGAGCCTCGTCACGCAGGAGGGGGTGCGACGACAGCAGCTGCTGCAGGCGAGCGGGCACGCCTGCAAGCCAGGAGGAACACACAGCAGGGTGCCAAGTGTGAGAATGTGTGCATGCAGGGTGCAGGAAGCAAGGCTGGTACTGAGCAGCAAAGCACCTGGTTTGCGCTGCAACATTGGCTGATACGGCCTCCCTAACCCATGGAGCTTAGTCCAGTCAAGTGCAAGCTAGCACTCCCAGCAGCCTCCAGCCTCCCAGCAGCCTCACCCGCGTCCACCAGCTTGCCCAGGGTCTCCTTGGTGGCATGGAACGCTGGGGCAGCGAGGTTCATGAGGCACTTGAGCGCCCTGCGGGGGAAGCAAATGCGGATTGCATGGCATTGAGCACATCTGCATCGCTTTAAGCAGGCGCGCTGAGCTGACGCCGCGAGCTGCACCGCAGCGGCACTCGACATAACGCAGCAGCTGCTGAACGGCAGCACAGCCCTACATGGTAGCCAAATGGACCAGCTCCGCCCGCCCCGGCAATCAACGTGCTGGCATTCGGCTGCCAGACTACAGTATAACGCACCCTGGTGACCGCCCGCCCCACCTGTAAACGCTCTGGCTGGAGCCGTGGTGCAGACCAGTGCTGTAGCTGCTGGGTGGCCCCACGTCCCGCATCACCAGCTTGCACGCATCGTCCACCAGCGATTCCGCCATGGCCTTGCCGTGCTGCGGGTGCTGGATGTAGCTGGTCATCACTGTGAAGGCGTTCTCGTACAGCTCGCGAGGCGCATACCCGCTGCCTGGGCCTGGGCCTGCCTCCAGCAGAGCCGTGCACTTGCGCAGCAGGGTGGGGGCCTCCCGCAGCGCGGTGTCGCGGTGGGGGTTGCTGCGGCATGGGCGGGCAGGAGCGGGAAGGAGTGAGCGCCGAAGGAATGAGCGGCGGCAGCAGGGGTTGTAGGGTGAGGATGCTGAAGCAAGCCCACTTGCATTCAGAGCCGCAGCTGGCATGATGTTGCAATCCTATTCAGCGGCAGCAGGCGGCCACTCAACAAGCTCCAGGCAGCACTGGACCTCACACCCGGCGCACCAGCCTTCCCTTCCAGCCGCCCACCTGTCCAGCAGGTTGGTGAGCAGGCTCAGCGCGGTGGTCTGTATCGCCTGCTCCATGCGCTGCCCCGGCCGCAGGAGTTGAGTCATGATGGGCCCCACAGCACGGGCGGGCTTGGCGGGGTTGGCCGCCCAGCGCGCCGCGGTGGGGATCAGCCGCTGCAGCGGCGGCCGGTCGCACTTGGCGCGGGACAGAAACTCTGCCACATCCAGTGCCATGAGCCTCAGCTCCACCATTGTGGGGTGGCCCCCAAGCTCTGCTCCAGCACTCGAAACACAACGGGCTCCGCCACCAGCCGGCTCTTGAGCTCCTGCGGAGTGCAGGGGGGCGGTGGGAACAGTGTGCATCTCTGTACGCAGCTGGTGGGGGTCACCGTGCTGTATACATGCATCTGCCGCTGCAGGCGGTGCTTCCTGCCACAACAGCGTGCATGCATACCATGCACAGCCCCTCAAGCTTGCGAACAGCATTGGCCTTCTGACCGTATTGTCAAGGGCAGCCACCTTATCGTCGCAAGCAGCACATCTGTGTCCAATGCACTGCACTGCTGCCCTGCCTGCAGGACCGCCAAGCACGACTGGCCGCTTGCAAGCGCTCTGCTGGTTGTGGCACACGTCGTTGGGGCCACGGCACACCCCGTTCCGCAAGGCCCCACCGCTGCTGCCCGGCAGGCAGCTGTCGCTGCTCCCGCCGTAGCAGGGCCGCCGCGGCGCGCAGCAGGGGCTGGCGCAGCGGCTCCACCAGCCGCAGGCGCCACAACAGGCAGCAGGGGCGGCCGGGCGGCAGTGGCGCCTGCGCCTGCGGCAGGGGCAGCAGCGCAAGCAGCGGCAACAGGCGGCGCCCAGGCGGCACCTCTGGCAGCTGTCAAGGAAGAGCCGCAGGCAGCAGCTGTCAAGGAAGAGCCACTGGCAGCTGCTGTGAAACAGGAACCGCAGACAGCTCCAGCTGGGGCAGCACCTGCGGTAGCCACGCCAAGCCAGCGAGCCCCCAASCSGNKCYTGCGGGGCGCCGGCGCCGGCGGCCGCAGCCGCAAGCGGGCGGCAGCGGTGGGTGCAATCGATGTGACTGGCGATGACTGACTTGTTCCTGACCTGGCTAGAGACGACTGGCATGTTTTGTAAAGCTGAGCCCCAACGGTTTTCGCCATCAAACGGGGTGGAAGTCGGTGCTCAATAGTGGCAGCGCAGCGGGGCATGGGGCAGCGCCTTGGTGAACATTGCCTGCCCCCGCGGTGCTTCGCCTGCAGACCACTCTTGGCACCATGAGCGGCCAGGAGAGGCCAGCAGGGGCACTGCCAGGGCCGGGGATGCCCAGCTACCTGCCAAAGGAAGGGGAGGGGCCGCACTCGGTCGACACGCTGTCCAACGACCCAGCGGAGGCATGGGGGGAGGGCAGGGTCCATATCGGTAGAAACGGATCAGTCCAAGTGGCAGCCGTGGGAGCGGCAGAGCGCCGGCACAGCTGCCGCGCGGTGGCGGCGGCGGCATTTCATCTGCGACTGCTATCCATTGATGCGATTTGCTGCGCAGATCGAGAAGCAGATGGCCAACGCGGCCAGCAATATCTTGGTTGTGCTGTGCAGCCCTGGCCGGTGTGTGTATGTGTTACAAATATCAATCAATTATCCAAACAGGCATGCAGTCATCTGCTGTCAAGTACTGCAGCTGCTGCAGATGCTGCTGCGGCTCCTGCTGCGTGGCATCTGAACCTGAATCAAGTGCTGCAGTGCTGCTGTCACTGCCGCTCCTGTCACGCCGCTACTCATGATGTATCGGCTGTGTCCTATCTGCTGCCTGCTCCAGCCTCCCCAGGAGGCGGGTCCCCCAACATGCAAAGAAGCACAAGAACGGGGGAACAGACAAACCTGCTCTGCAGGCCAAAAGGGGTGGGAGGGCGGGCGATCTGGCTGACGCCTGAAAGGCGTGCAAGACAGATCGATGCCTGAGAGAGAAACCGCGTCTGGAGGTGGGGAAGGGGCTG
>JADXDR010000028.1:0-26346 GCA_025026875.1 Chlorella ohadii
GGGCTGTGCGTCAGGTTCAGTCACAGCGCTGGCGACGTAATTGTGCTTGCCGCACCGGTTTGCTTTTACTTTCATCCATGCGTTTCAACTGGGCTGCTCTTCACCTTGGTGTTCCACCCTGCAGGAGGCGTTGCGTGTGTATGAGAGGATGGTGGCAGCGGGGCAGCCGCCCAACACCACCACCTACAACGCGCTCATATCAGGTGAGGGCCAAACTGCCTCGATAAAATTCGATAAAATAATGCGCTCGTATCAGGTGAGGGCCAAACTGCCTCGGGAAAATTCGATAACATAATGCGCTCGTATCTAGTGAGGGCCAAACTGCCTCGGTAAAATTCGATAAAATAATGCGCTCGTATCAGGTGAGGGCCAATCTGCCTCGATAAGATTCGATAAAATAATGCGCTCGTATCTGGTGAGGGCCAAACTGCCTCCGTAGAGTCCACCCATAGCTGCACTGTAGGGAGGTTCATGGGTGCGCCGGCCGCTGCTTGGTTGGCACCATTGGGCACGCACGCTGCCGTTCCTGTGGGCTGCAAGGGAGCCACCACATGCCCATTTGCTGCGCTTGTTCCCTTGTCCTGCAGCCCACAGCAAGGCCGGCTACCAACTGCATGAGAGTCTGAATGCTTCTTTTGGGCTGCTGTATGGATTGCCCTTCTGTGCTCACTGCCCCTGCTGTGTGCCCTGCCCTGCAGCCCACAGCAAGGCGGGCCACCTGCCCAAGGTGCTGCAGACGTTTGAGGAGATGGTCAGCAAGGTGCGCATCAGTTGGCACCTGGGTTAAGCTGCAGCTGCGTATTCAAGCTGCCACCTGAGGCAGTGAGCTTGTGCAGGATCGTGCGTGCAGTCACCTGTCGCTGGTTGGTTACCACTGGCCCGCTCGGCGGGCGATGCTGCGGCGGCTGGCAGCATAATGGTGGTTGCATGCCCACGTGTGTTGACGTGCCACCCCGCCACTGTGCCTTCCCAACTTGCAGGGCTGCGAGCGCTCGGTGATCACCTACAGCTCCCTCATCTCCGCCTGCGAGAAGGCGGGGGAGTGGAAGCTGGCGCTGCAGGTGAGGGCAGGAAAACGCTGGCAGCCAGAGCAGCCGGTGTTGCGTCCGGCCTGGCGCTGGTTGCTGCATGCCTCACTTGCAAACGTGCACACATGCGTTGAGAAATTGCATGCCTATCCCTCTAATGTGTGCAGCTGTTTGACGAAATGCGGACAGAGGGCTGCATCCCAAACGTCATTTCGTACAACTCCCTCATCGCGGCCTGCGCTCAAGGTAGGCAGGAGTGGCCAGCTTGGCTGGCGCGTACATGCTTGCGCCCTGACCTTCCTTGTGCTGGCGGGCTGAAGGGTGCTCAATCCATGAAACCGGACCTTTTCCCTCCACGCCATCACCATAAAACACCTGCAGGCGCACAGTGGGAGAAGGCGGGCGAGGTGTTTGAGGCCATGCAGGCGCAGGGCTGCCGTCCGGATGTGGTGACGTACACGGCCCTCATTCAGGCGTATGAGCGCGGCGGGCAGTGGCGGCGCGCGCTGGCGGTGAGTGTGTGGTTGGGGCTCGGTGTGGCCCGGAAGCAGCTGGGAGTGCTGGAGGCAAGATGCAAGGCGTGTGCTGGAATGCCAAAGCGTGTACTGTACTGACACATGGTACCATAGCTTGTACCATGCTGACCTACTAGCGGTTGCGCTTGGATGCATACATGGATCAATTGAAACTGGCACATTGACCGGCATGGCCCTTCCCTGTCGCAGGCCTTTGAGGACATGCGGGCGCGGCAGTGCACCCCCGACGCCATCATCCTCAACATCATCCTGGTGTGTCCCGCTGCTTGTTGCCTGGAATGTCATGTGCAGGCGCTGTCTTTGTGACCCTCCATCAGCTCTTGGGTTGAGCCGCACAAACAGCTGTGCGGATGCACTGTGCTAGTGGCATGCTGACGGGCTTGTGCGCCCAGCCCGGCCTTGCATCTGGGTCCGCTGTGCGGCGAATCACACGTGCTGCACCTCCCTTCTCCCGCAGGACGTGCTCTGGGAGACGGGGGTGGCGTGGGCGCAGCGGCGGGCAGCCGGCATCTTCCGGGACGCCACCGAGGTGAGAGACTCGAGACTCGATTGCTTTACTGTCTGCCGTCCACTGCCGTGCCTGCTCCCCAGCATGCGCACGTGTGCTTGCTCTGTTGAGCGCTCCACGGCCTGCTGAACATGAACCCAACACCCAAACATGCACCCAACACTGCCCTCCTCCCTTGCTTTACCAACAGGACGGCCTGATCCGGCAGCACAGCCACACCAGCCCAGACTCGCTGGAACTGAACCTGCACTCCACAACCGTGGCCGTGGCCCTGCTCAGCCTGCACACCTGGCTGGCCGAGCTCTGGTGCGTCACGCTGTGCTGCGCTGCGCTGCGCTGCGCCGCGCTGTGCTACGCTGCGCTGCGCTGTGCTGTGCTGTGCTGTGCTATGATGCACTGTGCTGTGTTCTGCAGAAGGTGGCCGATTCTTTCCCCTCTGCTGACCCAACTCACGTTGCTCCTCCTGTCCTCCCTGCCCCGCAGCGGCCGTGGAGCCAACCTGCCCGCCCGCGTCAGCATCATTGCAGGTGACACAGCGGCTGCAGTGCCAGGGTGTGCCAGCCCAGCAGGCCCAGCAGCTGCTAGTTGCTACATGCAAGTGTGGGCGTGCCACATGTACCGTGCAACAATTTAAAGACATCTGGCTGCGTGCTGCTGCTGCTGCTGCGCTGCTGCTGCTGCTGCACCCTGCCTGATCACCTACATTATTTCCCTGACCAACTGTGGCCCCACTTTGCAGGCAAGGGCAAGGCAAAGGATGCCGGCCACTCGATCATCAAGGAGACAGTCACCGCTCTGCTGCGCAGGTGCGCGCTTGCAGAGTGCAGACTGAAAGCTGTTTGTCCTGCACTGCCTGCATGCTGGTTGTCTGGTGGTGCGTGCCGCCTGTTGCCGGATTGGGATGGCGCATTGCAAGGTGAAACTCCTTTTGGCAGGGGAGCTGTCCATCACAACTCACCTGCGCCTCTACTTGCTTGCAATCCCTTCTTGCAGCCTGGAGGCGCCTTTCCAAGAGTCTGCTGATGCCACCGCCTACATTGGCCGGCTGGAGGCGACTGGCCCAGAGGTTGCGCAGTGGCTAGCAGACAAGGGCCCCGCAGTGCTCAGCTGCATCATCCCCTTGCCACCTGGCGTCGCCGATGCAGCCGCCAGCAGCAGTGCCGGCGGCAGCGCTACGGCAGCCAGTGCAGCGGCGCAGGGGAGTGGGCCAGAGGCAGCTAGCGCCGCCAGCGGGGAGGCTGCAGCGCTGGGTGCGTCCAGCGGCCAGGCAGCTGCTGCAGCGGCGGCGGCGGCGGCGGCTGTGGCGGGGCTGTACATCGGCAGCAGCAGCGGCGGCCGCAGCCGGTCCCGTCAGCAGGCGGACAAGGATCTCAAAGAGGAGCTTGCTGCCGAGGCCAGGTGGGTGGGCTGTTTGTCGGGACGGATTGGAAGGGGCCATGCAGCAAGCGGGTGGATAGAGAGCCTGTTTGCTAGCCAGGCTGACCTCCAGCCGCGCGTTCTCTGGCAGTTGCGGTGCTCGCAGCAGCATAGCAGCATATCACTGAGCTAGTGCTGCAGCTGGAGCGACGCTGCTCGCTCTGCAGCAGCATTGGCCAGGTGATCCAGTACTGCATGTGTTAATCTTGCCTCTTTCCATGCAGGGCTGCCGAGGCCTTTGCCATGGCGCAGTACTTTGAGAAGACGCACAACCTCAGCGTGCAGGCAAGTCGTCCCACACAAGCCGCGTTTTGCAGGCCTCAATGCTCAGGGTGGATGGTGCACAAGGATGCAGGCCATGTCTCACGCGCCTCGCCGCAGCATGCTTTGTTCCTGCCTTTTCCAGTGGTGTGTCGGAACCTGCCGTTGATGCATAGTCTTCCTCCCCCACCCACCTGCGCAGATGATGAGCCCTGGATACCTTGCTCAGCGGCCGGAGCTGGCCCGCCTTGCAGCCACGATCGGCGCCCAGCTACACCTGCCAGGTGCGGTTTGCATGCTCTGGTTGYTGTGCCCCCCTATGTGAGTGTGATGCAGTGCTTGCACCGCGTGCCTCATGCCGCCTACTGTGCGCTGTGCGAAGTGGGTGCACTGCAAACCGTGCGCTCTTCAAGGCCCGCAGTGGCAGCAACCACCCCTGCAAGCATGCCTGCTTGCAGGCACAAAGCCTCGGCCTAACGCTGCACCTGCCCAGCACCTGCTGTGCCTGCCTTCCTGCTCACCGGCCTGCTCACCAACCTGCCCCTCTCCTTCTCTTCTCTCATCCGCAGAGGAGGCGGTGCATGATGCGGTGCTGCTGCTGGACCGAGCCATGTCTGTGCCGCTGGATGCGCCTGAGAGCCTGCACCGAGCGGCCCTGGCAGCCTGCCTGCTGCTGGCGGGCCGACAGGCGGGGCTGCCGGAGCGGCTGGTGCCTGAGCCGGTGAGCGCAGCATGCACAGCATTCGCAGCATGGCAGCATGCCCAGCGTGCACAGCATGTACTGCACAAACGTGTTGTACCGCTTGTGCAGACATGTGCCGCAGCAAAGTCAGGTTGGGGTGAGCACCCAAGTGCTGCTCCCAAGTGAATTGCACAGCATGTGACGCACGCGCTGCCGCCAACCACCTGTTGCGTTTGCAGGGCACCGTGGCGGAGGCAGCGGGGGTGTCGCCCCTGCTGCTGGGCCAGGTGCAGACGGCCCTGCTGGCTGCGCTGCAGAACGACACAGCCTCCATCTCAGGTGGGCAGGGTGGGACGGCCAGAAGGCATGCAGGCCTCTGTGGATGGCCTTTCGTTGGCTTGGTGGCCATCTTTGGCAGGCACTCACACACAGCTGTTTGACCGCACGAGCTGAGCACAGCTTCTCCTGTTTTCGCACCACTTTTCTTTCGCAGCCCTGCGCTGCCTGACGCTCTATCTGGAGCGCCTGGGCGGCGAGGGCGGCGCGGCGGCAGCAGCCGGCTGCTCGGCACTGGACGGCTCAGCGCTGGGAGCAGACATGCTGGGCCTGCTGCGTGAGGTGCTCGCTGACGAGGAGTTCTGCAACTACCGGCCCTCAGGTGGGAAGTCTATTCAAGTCTGGCACAATGTGTATGCTGTGGTGCTGGGAGATGAGGAGCGCTGTGGTGCATGCGACCAGCAAGAGCAGGTGCTGTTGCTATGCCACTGGTTTGTAAGGAGGCTCTCATTCCACATGATGTGCTTGCCATACCCCGTCAATCCCCGCTCCCCACACCCGGCCCCCTCTTCCCCGTGCAGTCACCGCGGCGGCGGTGCTGCTGGTTGCTCGCAAGTCGCGCGGCATGGCGCCCTACTGGCCCACTGCTCTGTCCAGCCTCACCGGATACTCTGGGGTGAGAGCAGCAGCAACTGCAGTGCAGGAGATTGCGCGGCCTGAAGATGTCTGTGGGGCCAGTTGGCAGGTTGCGTTGCTGCTGCACACGCACGGTTGCAATAGCTACCAGCTCGCACAGTCCGCAAGTCGAAAGCCGCTTACCCTGCCTCTTGCCGCCAACTTTTTCCCTGCCTTTAGCAGGGCACTGCTGAGCTGGCGGCAGCCATTGCCGGTGCTCAGCGCCTCCGAGATAAGCTGAAGCAGCAGGCCGCCAGCTCAGCTGGTACCGCCGCCGCTGCTGTGCCCGCTGGGCTGCAGCCCAGCATGCGCAGCGCCAGCGCTAAGTCAGATGCCAGCTCAGCTGGGCCCGTCACCCCAGGAGGCGCTTCAACACAGCTGCAGCCTTCTGAGACGGGCAGCCTGCTGGAGCAGATCCGTGCAAGCTCGCCAGCCGCAGCAGATGGCCTGCCGCTGCCGCTGCCATCGGGCGGCGCTCGGGAGCAGCAGCCGGAGGGGAGCCCTTGATGGGTTTTCAACCAGCTGGCTGCCGCCCCAACCTCGGTTCGACTTCTTTCCGTTTGAAAATCGGCCATTCTTTCGCCTCGGCCATTCTTTTGCCTCAGCCACTCCCGGCCTCGGACCACGGGAGCTTCCCCTGCAATTCACCCCCATTGTTTTATGCGCCCCGCGTTCGGGCCTCCACGCACCGGCTTGGTAGACACACCCTCTTAGCAGTCCAGATGTGGACAGCCGCTTGCCGCTTGGATCGGATTCATATCTTAGCTTTACCCATCCCCCCTCGTTCTGTCCGCGCCTAACCAAGTTGCGAGCCGGCTGTCGTCCGGATTGCCTGGCGCCGCTCTGCAGAGCGGCGGCCGCCAGCCTCCACTTCCTTTTATTGTTTTCCCCCTGTTTTTTTCTGCCCCCGCCTGAGTGAACCTAATTTTGCCTCATTTGACCCATGCCCGTCGCCAAGCCCCTAGTCCCCCGGTGCAACTGCACCCTGCATGCTGCACCCTTGCCTTAGCATTGCCCAGCCGCCCCACACTGTGCCTGCATAAACCGTGCGCGAGCCGCACCCACGACGATTGAAAAGGGACTGCTAGTCCGCCCTTAATTGTTTTTCTGGCCCGTATTTGGCGGTCGAACGCCCCCTGTTTTCCCCCCATTGTACAACGCATGCCATTTTTGAGTACCTGCCTGAGATTTACCCTACGCACTCACCCTCCCTCGCCCGTTTGCCCTCGCCCCTTTTTAGTTTGCTGTCGCTTCCCCACCCACCTGCCTCACCTTGCATTTGCCGCTCGCCACCTTGCCAACGCCCTTGCCACCCTTGCAATTTGCCCATCCAATGTACTTCCCACTCGCAACGCAACGCTTCCAACTGCCTTCCCCCTTTGATCCGACAGACACACAGGCGCTGAGGTTTCATTCCATGTAACAACGCATGCCTGCCGCAGCGCCGCCGCAGCCCCGACGGGAGTGTACACATGTGCACCAGCACCCTCTGGATCGCTAGGGCATTACAGGGCGGCGCCAGGGACGCCTCCGAGGCATGGGCGCTGAAACTGCCAGAAAGTTCCCGGCAGGGCGAATGAACGGGACCAAGCGGCGCTGAGCAACACGCATCGTGTGATGATGAGGTGGGTTGGAGGGCAATGGACAGGGGCTGTCCGCAACACAGGGGACCTGAAGACAGAGCCGCAAATCATGCTGCGGGATTGATGGCGAATGTGAAGGCGGCATGGTGGTGGCATTTAGCTACGTGGGGGTGGCATGAGGGACCGGCAGGGACTCCCTGCTTCGCTCGGAGCGAAGGGCAGGTGAGCTGAGGTGGGGTGGCGCATTGTTGGGTGCGAGTCAGCTGTTGCTTAGAAGTGGCCGAAATCAAGGGCACTTGTTGGGAGTGCATGAACGACAAAAGGGGGCGCGCTGCACCCGGTGCCATCGCAGCACTGGGGCAGCGGTGGGGAGCATTGAGACAGCTCCGCAATGGGGAAGCTTCGCACGAGCAAAAAAAGCAAGGTTGGGCGGCACAGCGAATGTTGCTTTGCTACCAAAAACTGTGTTGTTGTGTGTATGCATGTGCACGCCAGAGGGGCGGGGTTCGTTGTGGGGCGGCAGATAGGGGGCTTGACGTTTGCCAGTTGCACACGATGACATTTAGGTGTGGCGAGTGATCAGGTGAGGATGAACGCAAAAGTGAGAGTGAACGCACAAGTGAGGGTGAAGGTGCAGGTGAATGTGGGAAATTGAAGGCAAGAATGATGATGCACAGAGTGGGCGAGGGCAACGATTCGATCGTTTGTTGGGCAGGGCTGGGAGCGGTGGACAGCTCAAGGCAAAGGGGGCGCCGGATGAAACACACAGTTGCGGGCAAACAAGAGCTAGGCAGGAGGAGCGGCGGAATGGCGTAAGATGCAATGAAGCGGGGCCTGCAGCTTGAGCCGCCACAGCTTGGTGGGGTGTAAAGGGTGCGGGGCAACGTTTGTGGCCTCATCAAGGTGAAGAAACGCGGCAATCATTGAATGAAACAAGTTGAAGGAAGACAGTCGGGCGCTCGGCGAATGGAGAGGCAAGCCTCAATGAGGTCACAAGGCTAGGCAGGCCTCACGATAGGTGGCTGGAATGAACCAAAGACGCATGCATTCATGGTTGGTGCACACCAACAGGGCATGTGCGCACCAGCAGGTTGGTGTGGGAAGCCACCAGTATGTCAACGTTGGCCTGGGAACTGCCCATCAAGACACATCGCCGGCAACGCGTGGCAAGCAGCTTGCCTGCTCTACTTGTGATCGCAGCATGTGTAGGTCTTCTTGTCGGTGCCAGTGATGGTCGTGGGTTTGCCCTTGTCATCGTAGCACTTGCAACACGTTTTGTTGTACTGGCAGCTGTTGCCGTTGCAGAAGTAGCAGGTTCCACAGCCCACGGTGCTTTGGGTGGTGCAGCTCTGCTCAGCAGAGGTGTTGAGGAAGTGAGAACAAGTTCATGTTGCGGCGTTCTGCAGACGCACAGCTGCTGCGGGCAGCTGACATGTGGCAGAGCACTTATTTGGGCAAGTGAGTACATGACAGGCAAGCCCCACCAACTACCACAGCCTACCGCGCAGCATGCTGTATCGTAGTAATTGTTGCAGCCACTGGGCGGCTTGGACTTGCACACTTGATTGCCGGCATTGAGGCACGCTGCGGCCGGACAGGTACCGCAGTAGCACAGGTCATTCTCGCACGTCCAGCCTGCCTCGCATTCGCCGAGCTGGCTGCAGCACTCTAGGCCGCAGTGGGCTGCAGAGCAGAGAAGAACATATCAAGCGGATGTCAGGTATTCAAGACGTGCGGCGACGGCCCTCCAACTGTGGGATTTGAAATCAGGCGCCCTCACCTTCGTTTTTCGGGCAGCAGACGGTGTTGAACTCTCCAGCGCAAGTTTCTCCCTCGGCACAGCAGACGCCGTTGCATGGCACTGCGTAGAGGATTGGTGGAAAATGCAAGTGCAATGAAACCGCCCAACAAATGGTGGCACTCAGTCGCCCTAAACCGTTGCCAAACTTTCCAACCACATGCAGCATGTGCGCTGCATGGTTTCGCAGCACCAGGCTTACTGAAAACACCGTTCGTCACAATCCACACCGCTCGCCTGGCAATGGATCCACGCAGCTGCACGTGCACGTTGTGTAATCGCATGTCCGTTTGCCCGGACATGCGGTGTTGGCATCGCACTCCGCGCCCTCATTCAGGCTCACGTCGCAAACGCAGGTGTTTGTTGCGGTGTTGCAGCGTTGGCCTGCATGAAGTGTGGCGCCCATACTCTCTCACACTCTGGCCCGCCCGCCAGCGGCCACCCATTGCCGCCAGTTCGCACACTTCCACGTTGATAACAGGCAGTGCAACGGTGGCTGCAGCTCTCACCATCTGGGCAGCATGTGCTGCCACACTTCTCTGCAGCAGAAAAACGGTTCATGTGCTATAATTGAGCCAGGCAGGATGGCAGCACCAACAGGAGCACAGAAAATGTTGTGGGTTGTCATATGACGGCTCTCTATGGAGTGTGGCAATCTGCTTTTGCATCGGTCAAATAGCAGCATGTCACTGCAGCCTCATCCCACCCGGCTGCGCCACAGCACCCTGCCACACTTTATCAACTTACTGGGGCAGCACGCATCGCCGTACGTATTGCACAGATCGCAGCAATAGCTGTCGCAAACCGTCTTCCCTGCAGGCCGTGCATCGGAANGGGTGAGTGAGTTTGCATGTGTCATCCAGCGATGGCTCCCTGTACCCTGATAATGCCGCATGTTCAGGCACTTGCCATCGCAATGCTGCAGACCTCACACATGAATGGAAAGCCAGAACGTCCGATGTGCTGGAGGTGGGGCATCACAAACCCACAGTAGCAAGTGTGGCGTTGCTACCTGCAATCTCAAACATTCACACTGGCCAGCCATGTTGTGCAGCGCCCACACACCATTGTCACAGCAGGCTGGGTTGCCCGAGGCATCCGTGTAGCCGGTTTGCTCCGCGTCGCAGCACTTGGACAGGCCGCTGGTTGTTGTGTAGACGTCTGGGGCAGTGGAAGATGGACTCTATGATGACATTGTACTGAGATCGAGGTGGCTACATGCTTGTCGGCAGGTTAGCCCAAAGGGAAGCAAAGGCAACATGCAAGACCACCAGCGTACTGCCAGCGAAATTCAACTGTGTAGCTTTTTAAGAGCCAGGTGCATCCACCCTCCCTTAGCCTGCGCCTCCTGCTCTGGCAAAGCGATTGCGCCCCCAAGCGATGCAGCCCCTCCACTCACTGCCACTCTCGCAGCAGACTTCAGGGTTGGTGGCGTCGAGAGCATCGTTGTCATAACATTGTGCATCTTTTGACGTACAGCAAACTGCGTTGGCTGTGTTATCGTTGCAGATAACTGCAGGGCGACAGAACGGAGCGGGCAGGATCCCTGTAGTGTCACACATTGCTGGGCACAAAAGCAATTGCATGCCGGGCAGCTTCAGGGAGGCAGCAGCAACAGCAGTGCGCAGGGCAGCAGCAACAATAACAACAGCATCATCATCATCATCATCATCAKCAGCAGCAGCAGCAGCAGCAGCAGCAGTATGACAGGCGTGGCAGCTCACCACCCGACAGACATGTGCACCCGCAGGTGTTCAGCTCGTTGCAGTTAGGGTCCAGCCCCCCTCCCGCAACCGTAGGGCACTGCGGGCTGTAGCCGGCAAGGCAGGTGGTGCAGCAGCAGGGCGGGTCCGTCCATGTTTTGGTCAGACCACCATCCGCGCAGTGCTCGATCAGGCTAGCACACTGCAATGGGGAGGCAAGGGCAACGTGACAGGTGCAGAGGGGTGTGGGTCTTTAAATGCAGCAGCACCGTGCTGCTGTAGTGTGACACTCTCAGCCAACAGCGCTGTTGGCAAGTCCTTCATGGCAAGTCTGTGGGCTGATCCACCTCCCTTGCGTGGTTGACTGGGGGTGCGGGCAGCTTACCGTAGAGGAACACGCGTAACCGATTGGTTCCTGGGTACTAGGATCAATATTCTCATTCCACTGGCACTCCCGGTCATCACAACAGATCGTGGGCGGGGCTTGTCCCACAGGTTCGCCTGGACCGCCTTGGCAAATGGCTGCGAGACGGACACGGATCTGGCTTTCCTTTGTTGTATTTCATGTAATTTTCAAAGTGCGACTACACAGTACAATGGCAAACAGGGCTTACTGGGAGAATAGCCCGCTGACAAGTCGCAGCAGTAGTTTCGGGGGGCGCCAGTAAACTGGCCTGCTTGGGAAACAGAGACACGCAGAAAACTTCAGACGCTGCTGCATGCTGAATGTTCAAGCCATCTGCTGTTTGAGCAGCGGCAGGGGCCCAACGACTCGGAGCAGCCAAGTTTGAGCTGGCACATACGCATCAGCAGGTACTGCTGCTAAGCTTTGTGATATTCAACGGCTGTTATTCACAGCAGGTCCACGGCGGTGTGGCGGGGCGTATCATGATGGGCGGCTTGCCCAACAATGCAGCCTGCACACTCAAAACTCACCGCTGGTGCAACACGCGCTGTACTGTGGGTCCGCAGGATTTTCCAGAGGAGTCAGCGGTGCGCACGTTAGGCCGCTGTCGCAGCAGGCATAGGTCGAAGCGCCGGTGTGGCAAAGCTCTACCAGAGGCGCAGGAGGGCGAAAACAATTAGGGGCAGGGTGATTCCAGAAGCGCGCGCTACGGTGAATGCCTCTCACTGCCGCACTGCTTATGCCCACCTCACCATTCACACAGCAGATGCCGGTGTCTACAGTACCAGGCACGGGTTTGCAAGAGCTGCCAGCCAGCGCGGTGGGACAGCAAATAAAAATGCCTTCGGCTGTCTTGCATTTTGCTGCAGGAGTTGTGGTTGGTGTGGGGGAGCAAGTCAGAAGCAACGAAGGGGACAGTCGCCGCCCATGCACTGCGAGACATGTATTTACAAATTCTCGGTGGCGTTTGAAGGCCAGTAGTGTTGGACACTCACGTTGGGCGCAACATTCGCTACCTGCCCAATAATCTGCAGAAGGGAAGACGTGGTTTATGTAGGCGATATGCAACAGCAAGTTGCATATGCAAGTGNTTCAATGGCGAGGCAACAACACCGCCAGACAGCACGGGCGATGTGCTGCAGCCCCCTCCTATGCCCCATGCCACTTCTCGCTGCTGCACTGCCATACTCGCACAAGAGTTTCTCTAGACTACCGTAGTTGTGTAAAAGACGGGCAGCG
Source organism: Chlorella ohadii (assembly GCA_025026875.1). NCBI lineage: Eukaryota > Viridiplantae > Chlorophyta > Trebouxiophyceae > Chlorellales > Chlorellaceae > Chlorella > Chlorella ohadii. Next base: position 12,112 of record JADXDR010000028.1, read on the forward strand.
AAATGTGCCCGGCCCTGCCCACAAACCCCCACTGCGAGTGCAGTCTGCTGCTGGCGGAAGCACCATGATAGTTGCGGAAGCTGGCGCTGCTGCCTGCTGGCGGTGCGGCCAGTGCACTGGGTCCCACTGTGCACGCACAGCCCTGCCCACATCGGCAGGGCATTTGCGCCGCGGCACGGCTGCACGTCTCGGCCTGCTGCCGCACTGACACAAGGGCCGCTCTGCAGCACGCTCAGCCAGGCAGCAGGCCCACTCACTGTTTGAGCAGCAGGCAGTGAGGGTTTGGGCTTCGTCGGTGTAGTAGCCGGTCTCGGTTGCTGTGTCGCAGCAGGACTGGTGGATGCCCTCGCCAGCGGTTTCAGGGAAGACGGTGTCTGCGGGGCAGGCAGCAAAGGCATGGCGTGGGCGGCTCCAGGCCCTGCCACACCGCAGCGCCCCCATAGCTGCAAGGGGACGGCGGCAAGCAACGGCGGGCACGGAGCAACAGCAGTAGTAGCGCTGTGCGGCACCCCCACTCACGGTCGCCTGCGCAGCACTTTGCCGCCGCGCCGCCGCCGGTGCCATCCTCGTCGTAGCAGTTGCCGCCGTCACAGCATAGGGCGTCGGCCGTGCCGCGGTTGCAGATGTCTGGTTGAGGCCACAGGGAGCCGGTGGGAGGGGATTGGGCACCCTTGCAGGCACTGCTCAAGCATTGGCAGGCACAGAGGAACGCACTGGCTGACGTGGCCACCTGATCACGTGGCATGCCAGCAGGCCAGGCTGGCCAACTGCTGCAAATGCAGGATGCACGCCGCCCACCAAACTCCTTGGCAAACTCACTGGTGCAGCAGGTGTTGCCGTTGCACAGGTCGCAGCACTGAATGCCACAAACGTGCATGGCTGCACACAAGATCGTATGGGCAGGTGCGGGCCGCACCACAAACCCTCAGTGCAAGGGCAGTCTGCTGCTAGCGGGAGCACCATGATAGACGGGAAGATGGCGCTGCTGCCTGCTGGCTGTGCGGCCGGTGCACTGGGTGGGTCCCACCGGGTCCCACTGTGCACGCACAGCCCTGCCCACATCGGCAGGGCATTTGCGCCGCGGCACGGCTGCACGTCTCGGCCTGCTGCCGCACTGACACAAGGGCCTCAGCTGTGGTTGGCGTTGCAGCATGGAACCTCACCGGCGGTGGGCCACAGACTTGAAGGGTGATCTTGCACACCGCCTTCCTGTTGATGCACTGCGGAGCACCAGGAGGGCGCACCCACACAAGTTCTGGTGAGAAAGGAGTGTGCACATGCCCAAAACAGCCAGCAGAATGTGCCGCAGGCTATGAAACACTGAGGCAAAGACTGCATCAACGCGAGCTCACCTGGAACTCGTTTGGACCGGGCTTGGGTCCGACACCGGTGGGGCACAGGCACTTCTCTGCATACAGGCAAATAGAATAGCAGAGCCAGGTTGTTGATTGCGCTGCAGGGTGGCCTGGCGCCACGCACATCGCTGAGAGTTAACAGATGAACTGGCGCTTTCTGAATGCAAGCGGAGCTGCTAGTTCCTCACCTGGCCGGCAAACACACTTGCCATCCAGGCAGTGCGCATCACCAGGGCACTTGACGCCACACAGACCGCTGCGAGAACGCAAAGGAAAGTGGGTGCGATAGACTGCTGTGATGACATTGATCCTGCAATGCTACGGCCTAGTCGTGTCTTGCATTGGCCTATTGAAATCACGATCAAGATCGATGCAAACCACTGGAGTCCATCGGAAGTTGCAGGGATCCCACAGCTTACTTTCACGGTCCTTACCAGTTGGTGTTGCTTTGCTTTAGGTCGAAACAACCCATCTTTTGGTTGCTCATCTTGCATGGATATTCTGCAGGAGCAGTTGCACAGAGCTGCCATTATTACTCAAAGGTTAACCAAAGGTGAATGTTGTATATCACATCGCTCCCCTGGCCCGCCGTCCAACACAGCTGCCATGACACCAAAGCCCACTTACTGCCAGTGGGGCAGGTGCTGACAGGGCTGCACTTCCCCCCATCAGTGTTATCGCAGTTGGCAAGCTTGGGAGCAGTGGCGGTGCAGGTGACCTTGCAGGTGCCGCAGTGCTCAGGGTCAATGGCTGTGTTGGTGCACTGCGAGCCACACACCTCCCCTGCAGCAGCACAGTCAGGCTGTATAACTGAGCGCCACACACTTGGAACATGAAGTGGTGTAAAGCTGCCAACAGTGTTGCAGTTAGCAGTCAGTTAGTCCTGCACAACTCGCAAACAGCTCTGATTGAAACACTTACAGCCAGTGGGACAGGTGAAGGGGCCGCCCATACAGACTCCTGTGTCGCAATACTGGCCCAGCAGGCACCTGTTGCCGCACCTGCAGGCCAGGATACATAGAAGAGGCTGTGGGCATTGGCAGTGAAGGCACAGTGACCCACCTGGCGTGCACTGCCAACACTTGCTGAAATTGCAACTGCTCTACTTCGACACCAGCTGACACCAGCAGCATACGCACTTGCCACAGTGGTTGACATTGGTAGTTATGTCGACGCAGACACCAGCGCACATGTCCGGGTTGCCTGCACACACATGGCAGCCATTGTTCCGTCTGTCAAAAGAAAGACAGAAAGATTAAGCCCTTGGGTGTGGGTTGAGGGAGCTAGCTGGGTATTAATGTTCTGCCTGTCGGGCAGCAATGAAGTGTGGTTGCCAAGCTCACTGGCGGCTGCAAGCAAATTGCCGGATCAGGTGCTCACCTCCGCCGCAGGTCACCGTTGCAGTTGGCGCCGTGGCAGTGATAGTCAGTGCGGGCCGAATGGGCTGCTTGGCGGGCTTGCCAGTGGGTGCCTTGCAGGCGCCGTTCACACAGTTGTTTTTGGCCGGGCACTGCTTCTTGCAGCTGCCACAGTGCTTGGGATCACGCTTGAGGTCAAAGCAGGCATTGCCACACAGGCTGAACGCTGCGCGGGTTGAGGCACAAGGGGTGGGGGTGTGTCAGTTAGCTGGGACCAATCCAATGACCTGTGCACCGTGCCCTGCTGGCTGTCATTAGCAAGTCCTGGCCAGGTGCATGCACTCACATCTCAGTGCACTCTGCGTGCAGTGCACAGGAACTGTTGGCTAGCTCACCGTTGTGCTTGCACTGGCATTTGCCTTCGTTGCAAACCTGGTCCTTCCCGCACGCCGCCTTGCACCTGTTGTAGGTGGCCAAGGCACGGCAGCACAAAGGCTTGCTGGAACATGTGCGCATCTGGCCTGGCTGTGAGCTGCTGTCTGTACAAGATGCTTGTTGTCCACAGGAGATATCAAGGGTGGCTGCAGTACAGTCTGCTGAAAGCCCCAACAAAGCAGGCGCCTACTCACTTGCCACAGTGGGCTACACTGATCTTCAGGTTGACGCACTCTGGCTTGTTCTTGGTGCCGCACTGCGTCAGCGCTGCACGGCATTTGTTGATACGAAGAGACCAGCTCGTGAGGGTGCGTCAGGGAAAGATGAGCTGCGCTGCTACTGCGGCGCAGTCAGCAGACCAGCTAACTTTGCAGCAACATCTAGCCCTGCAGCAGAGAGGGGGACAACACTGCAAAAGAACCAAGCGCAACAAGCAGGCTCCTTCATCCGTCAGCCTACTTACGAGCCTGGCAGCCGTTGACCAGGACGGGCTTAGCAGGCTTGGCGGCAGGGTCCGAAGCGGTTGCACCAGGCTTGGCGGGAGGCTGCTTGGGCGAAGCAACCGCAGCAGGCTTGGCGGAGGTGTTTGAAGCAGCAGTAGCAGGCTTGGCAGAGGGTACCGCAGCAGCTGTAGCTGGCTTGGCTGTTGTGTTGGGCGGGATTGCATTTCCCTGGAGCTGGCGGCGGTGCACGCCTGCGTGATGTCGGAGGGTGGTTGCAGGGCGGACGGCAAGCGGGTTAGAGAAGGGGCAGCTGGGAGGCCCAACTGCTTGTGCAAGCAACCCACCACCAGGCATTGGGTGCTGGCCTGCCACGGCAGTCTTGAACAAAAAGGTGCATGCAAGGGGGAGGATGGCGGAGCGCGTACGGCGGCGAGACCGCCGCACGTACCCGGGCGGCTCAGGCCATCACAAGCTCGGGCAGCTTTCCCAGCGGCCGCCTGCAGCCAGCACGCCCTCAGCATGCTCACCAGCATCAGTAGAGTGCGGGTTGACGTCTGCAGCTTGCTCGGGGCCTTGGGGAAGTACCATGGCTCGCCTGTGGATGGCAAGAGCGAGAGCCCCAAGGCACGCCACCGCCAGCAGCCCCTTCCTGAGGCGCATGGCTGCCGTTTGCAAGTGCGGCGGGGGCAGGGTGGTGCGGGCGAGTGGTGGGCCCACTTTCGGAAGGCGGCGCCCGGCCGGTTTCGAGGTGGGCGATGTTGACTCTGGCTCGCTGAAGGGCCGAATTGGATGCTCAATCGGGCGGAGCCCGGAAACGCCGTGCAAACCCAATGTAGCTAAGGCTGCATGCATGGTCCTGGAACATCCTGTACCTCCAGTACCTCTGCGATTGGGTCGCGCTTTTTTTCGCCCATCCTGTGCTAGAGTGGCGCCAAAGGGCATCAGCAACAGCCGTAGCAGGCGCCCTGGCCCCAGCCGCCGGCGGCGGCCGGGCGCGCTGTATGCCGCCGGACAGCGTTGGCCCGTCGCCATCGCCTTGGGCCTCCTGCACCTGTTGGACCATTCAGTTACAACCCCTCAATGATTGCATTGCCTATGCAATGTCAGTTTTGAGGACTGTGCCAGCTATGCCTTGCCCGTGCCTGCCAGCTAAGGCTTTCGCACTGCAACGGCTCCAATAAGAGCTGCCGCCCCTCCACTGGTTCGTGCAGTGCACTCGCACCAGCAAACCGCTGCAGCGGCCAGTGCAAGCTGGGTTGTGTCTACGTGCAAACGGGCTCAACATTGCTGCTCGTTATGCCCACTACACCTCTGTGTCTTCCCCTGCGCTTCCCCATGCCGCGGCAGTGCCTGCCTCCAGCAGTGGCAGTGCAGTGCCAGCAGTGCAGTGGCAGTGCAATGCTGGTGCAGTTGTATGGCCTGCCGCCGCCTCGAGGGTTGCACGGGGCTGCCCTGATGCATCACTGATGCGTCATCCGTACGAGGCTGTTACACGTGCGGTTGCACCGCAGCCCACGCAGCAGCAGCAGCAGCGCCTACTCCTACACTTTTTGCCAGCGCATCGGCAGGGCAAGCGCCATAACGGCGGTCGAGCGGGCCCGGCGGCGCAACTTCCAGCCGCTCTAGCCAAGCAATCAAGACGGGGTCTAAGCCATGCTGCCTGCAGCCCTCGAGAAGCAGGTCTCGATAGCGCAAGGGCGGGGGAACGGGCGCAGCGAGGTGCAGCAGCGGGGAGGACAAAAAGGCAGCGGCGGTGAGCAGCTCGCCTGCATAGGTACGTACCGCCAGCTGCCCAACCTTGTAACCCACCTCCCTGGCCTGGAGGCGGGCTAAGTCGGCAGCCGGGACGCGGGGCAGCACGCCGGGGGGCTGCTGCCAGCACAAGTGCTGGAGCTCGGCTGGCGGCCGCCGCCGGTCGACGCACGCGTAGCCGCCGCGGTGGAAGAAGCTCAGCCACAGCGCTCGATCCGCCGCTACAGCCGGCTCGCTGGTCAGAGGCACCACGCCTCGCCGGGCCAAAGTAGAAGCTGCCATGTTGGCGCCATAGCTCCAGAGCAACACTGTAGGGGGAGCAGGAGCGCTGCCGCCGGCGGCGGGCGGGGGCGAGAGAGGCGGCATGGCGCGGAGCCTGCGCGGGCCAGGCGATGCGGGATCGGTGATGACGATCAGGTGTAGAGCTGCCTGGGGCGGCTGTGGAAGCGGGGCAGCGCGCAACACACACCTCGGTCGCTTGCAGGCTTGAGCACTCAACTTCAAGCGTCAGGTTCGGACGCGGATGTGACACTGCGGTGGTGAGCGCTTTCAATTGCAGCCCGTGGCGCGATCAGGCCTCTGCATCTGGGATGTGGACACGGCCCACGTGCTGCTGCCGCTTGCCATCGCCGGCCCACATTTCAGCCTCATCCGGCCATCTATTGGCAAACAGGCTGGGGTGCCATTTACAAGTCACGGCGCCTGCCCCGCACAGCACTCAGGCCGCAAAGTCAAACAAGCAGACGGCGCGGTCGTCGGAGACGGAGGCGAGGCGGGTGCCGTCCTGACGGAAGCGCACGCCCCACACTTGGTCGCTGTGCTCGCTGACCGTCTGCAAATGCATGAAGAATAAGCAAGTGCAGCCAGTTGGACTGTTGGGCTGGACAGCCGCCATTGTGGGGCGGGCAGTCGAGTGCGAACCTGCCTGCTCAACTGCATGCTGTGACACCTAGCACGGATGGGCCCTCCACCCAGCACCCACATGCCACCTGCATCCAGCACGCGAATGCATCCTCTGCTGGCCAGCACCCACCTGAGCGCAGGTGCGCGTTTGGAGGTCCCACAGCTTCACCTGCAGCGCAGCAGGTGCAGCATTTGACGCACATTGAATTGCTAATCAGCGCAAGCATGCGTTGACACTGCAGGAGGCAGTTGGTTGCTCGGCAGTGGGGCCCGGCTTGCCTGTGCACAGGCAGCCATGGCGAGCCAAGTCGCCCGCTCACCGCCGCCGGTGGCAGCGGCGGCGCCGCTGGGGTGCCCAACAAATCAATTAGCGACTGGCATACATTGAACGGGACCTGTCCCAGCCCCTGCCCAGCCAAGTCCCACCTTGCTGTCGCTGCTGCCGGTGGCAAAGGCGGTGCCGCTGGGGTGCGCGCTGACCGACAGCACCCACGACTCGTGGCCTGTTGGGGGTAACGGAGGAAGGGGGTGAGTTGTTATTGGTTGGTCACAAAGGCCTGTGAGCCAGTAGGCAGGGCAAATGAGCCTGAAGTCGTCAAGCTTGTGAAGATTGGCGGCATGCTTGCGGAAGGCCGGCAGCCGGCAGCCGGCAGCACATCTACAACGGCCAGCATCAGCACTTCTCCTATGCTCTGCTCGTTCGCATTAGAGCATACCTGAGAGCGCTTCGATGAGCTCAGCATGCTCAGCGTCGTACAGGTGGGCATGCATGTCGTCGCACGCCGTCAGCACGCACTTGCTGTCTGCGGAAAAGAAAGAGGAAAATTGCGACCTTGGGCATGGGATGAGAGAGCTGGCAAGGTAACAAGCCCCTAAGGGCACCGGCCGTCAGCACGCACTTGCTGTCTGCGGGCAGGGCATGGGGCAGCAGCGGCAGCAGCACTCGGCCAAGGCATCACGCAGGGCGGCAGCAGTGATGGCTGGTGGCCAAGGCAGGGTGCAGGGCAGTGCCGGCAGCGGCAGTTGGCCAAGGCAGGTCGCGGGCGGCAGCAGCATCAAATCAACAACCACCAGGACCGGCTTGAAGTGGCCGGCCAGCCGGAATCCAACTTCCAACCTCCAACCTTGATTTGCACAGCAATTCCAACTCATTTGTCCGGCACACCCACCGGGCGTGAAGCACAGGTCGCGGACCGGCTTGAAGTGGCCTGCCAGCGTGTGCAGCAGCTTGCCGCTGGCAGCGTCAAACAGCGCAACCGTGCCGTCCATGCCGCCCGCCGCTATTCGCCGCCCGTCTGCGGGGTGGGAGGGCAGCGGAGTGGTGGTGGTGAAATGACGCAGCAGAGCCGCGTTGGCGCAAGTGCTGCGAAGGCCGGCCCTGCCGCACGCCGCCGGCCGCTGCCCAATCCGACACCCAGTACAAGTATCTTTGATCACCTGGGCTGTAGGCCACGCTCAGCACAAACTTCTCGCGCCGCTGCTTGTCTGCCGCCTCGGGCATGTCCAGCTTGGCGACCTGTTCAGAGGTTTGGGGCAAGAGCAAACAATGAGGCTGGGTGGCTGGGCCTCATAATGGGAGGGCTGTAGGCGTGTTTGCCGCCTCTGGCATGTCCAGCTTGGCGGCCTGTGCTGATTATGGAATGAAAATGCAGGAAAACAGCATGAGCAGACTGGGTGACAAGAACCACATAATACATTTGCAGCAAGAAGCATACGGGTTGTCGGCCGCCTCGGGCATGTCCAGCTTGGCTGCCTTCCTTGGGAGCCAACATGAATTCCCAGTTACCCACCTCTGCCTTGGCATTGACATCCAGGATCCGCACGCTGTTGCTGCTGCCGCCCGCCACCGCCAGGAGCAGCTTGTCGTCGCCGGAGGCAGCGGGGGGTGCAAATGCCAGGCCCCAGGTCTCAGAGGGAGGGATGTCTGTGAACTGGTGCACTGCAGGCGGGAAGGCAATGGTACGAGGGGCCGAGTGGCTTGTTTGCTGAATAGGCACTTGAGGAAAGCGGCTGCGAGCTTCACTTTCGTTTGCAACTGCCCACAGCTCACAATGCTGCTGAGACCACATGCAGCCCAGTCTTCTGGCACTGTGAGGCCGTTAAGTGCAAGCTGGATGCGCTGCCAATGCGCAGCGGGAGAGCAAGTGCGTGCGCAACAAACTGCCTCCGTCATCTTAGCTCAGCGGCGCCACATCCATCCCTGAGACCAGCTGACAAGTACATCACCAACTTACAGATGCAGCACCAGCTAAACAAATGCAGCAGCACCCACCTGTGGAGTAGTCCCCCATATTCCACACCGTCACATAACTGTCCAGGCTGGCGGCCGCTCCATACTGCCCGCTGCCGTCCACGCTGACGCCCACCACGCCCAGCGACAGGCCAACCTGCGGTTTGGTGAAGGTGTGACATTGCGAATGCGTAAATTGACTGCCCTTGCTTGGCGCATGCCCCATGCAGGCCGGCCTTGCCTCGGCCCCCAGCCGCAGCAGCACTAAGTGGCTGGCATGTCACTTGGAACAGCAAAGCTGCAGGACGTTGCTCACGCCATGTGCAGCAGATGTCTGCACAGCAGAACCTAGTCTAGTCTAGTCTAACAGCTTAGCGCCGGCCCCTGAGGACCCAGGCTGTTGGCACAACAGAACCAGCTCACCAGGTGGTGCCGCTGATTCAGAGTGTCCTCCGCCTCCTGCCAAAGCTGGGCACCTCCAAACAGACAGTGATAGCGGCGTTTCAACAAGATAGACAGCCACAAGAGCTCACCAGGTGGTGCCGCACTGTCCACCTGCCANNGCTGGGCAGCTCCAAACAGACAATGACANGTGTCCTTAAGACACCATAGACAGCCACAAGAGCTCACCAGGTGGTGCCGCTGCTCCAGCGTGTCGCCCTGCCCTTGCCACAGCTGGGCAGCTCCAAACAGACAATCGTTAACATCGCAGCTCTACGACGCTGTTTAGACAGCAGCAAGGACTCACCAGGTGGTGCCGCTGCTCCAGCGTGTCGCCCGCCTCCTGCCACAGCTTGACCGACTCATCAACTGAGCCGGTGACCTGCGGCAGCCAAGCAACATGAAAAGCATGCAAGTTGGCAAGCTTGCATAGCCAGCCAACGGAACATTCACGGCTTGACCGATTCGTCCACCGAGCCGGTGACCCGCGGCGAGGGGCCATAAACCAGCTTGCATCAGCAACCCAGCTGTCAGCCGCAGCCAAGTGAATTATAGCGAGCCGCCAAGCTCATGCCAGCTGCACGCGGCGTGCAGGGGCAAGTTTGGCAAGCTGCGTACTGAGCGGATTCAGCTGCTGAGCGCGAGTGCAGCTGCACAGGGCGCAGCATGCCCTGCACAGCAGCAACCACTGCATGCACAGGCTCGCCGCATGCTGATTTTGACAAACCCACCGCTCCATCCGCATGCATGCTCCCCGAGCCAACTCCTATCCATGCCACATGTGTTGCGGCGCCTGCACCCTCAACCCCAAGCCAGCGCTCCCACCAGCGTGTTGCTGCCGGGCGCCCAAGCGCACGCCCACACGCTGTCGTCATGCGCATTCTCCTGCTTCTGTAGCAGCGACAGCCTCATCCTGCCTGCCCACCGGCCGCCTGCGGGGCAGCGCACAGGGAGCGCGAGCGGCATGGGCGACGGCAGGCAGCGGCGGCGGCAGGCAGCGGCAGAGCTGACTGCCGAGGCTGCAGCGTCCGTGGCGGTGTGCTCAGTGGCACCAACAGTTACAATCGGCGACGATTCTCACCTGCAGAGAGCTTTGGGAAGTCAGCACAGGCGGAGACGGGAGCTTGTGCTTGCTGCACGGGCTTGCAGCGCTGGATCGGCGGTGCACGATACTGTGGCGGTGTTGCAGGTTTGCGATCAGGGCCCGGCACGCACGATGGCGACATCAGACCCGCTGCATGAGAAGGGCAGCAGGGAGGGGCGTCTTCACCGCCTCCCAGCTGCTATTGAGCACATGCAGACTGATCACTCCCTTTCTAGTGTGTCGGAGGAACGGTCCGTGCCCTCTGCGCCTCGGCCTGGTCTGCCTTTTCAAGCGCCTGCGGCACAGTTTTAGGCCGCGCAGTCAATCCTTAGATCGCCGTGCCTGCCTGTGCTCGCTTAGAGCGCGCGGTCGGCAGGCGGCGGCAGGCGGCGGCAGGTGCCGCTCGGTTGACTGACGCCGTTCCTTTCGGAGCTGCGCCCGCCTGCTGGGCCCGTCAGCAGCATGACGTTCGAAGTGAAGATCAAGAAGTGGCACGCAGTGGCCAGCTGGACGTGGAACGCAGGTGAGGCGCAGCGGCGGGCAGGCAGGCAGGGGGGGCAGGGCTTTGGCAGGCACGCTGCTGATTTGTAGCAGCCTTGGCCCCGCTGCATTGAAGCTTGCCTCTTTTGTTGTTGCTGGAGATGGCATCGTCACTGCCCCTCGTTGCCGACTTCTTGTCTGCAGGCGATGATGTGTGCGGCATCTGCCGCATGCCCTTTGATGGCTGCCCGCCCGATGGTGAGGCTGTGAGCGTCTCTGTGTGTATGCAGGCAGCAAAGTTTACTCTGCGTTGCGAATCAGCTGTCGACCGTCCTGCTGCTTGCCTGTGCTGCGGTGTTGGCAGCTGCTTGTTCAGGCAGCATGGGGCTGACAAGCCAGCCCACTCTCTGTGAGGTTGCGAGCGACCAATGTGCCGTTGTGCATCGTCCTCATCCCTCTTCCTGCTTTGCCTATCTGACCGTCTGCCTGCCTTGCCACCAAACAACCGCAGGCAAGTTCCCCGGCGACGACTCGCCCGTGGTGTGGGGCATCTGCACCCACGCCTTCCACCTGCAGTGCATCAACCGGTGCGCCGAGCTGCTTTTGTGCCTGCTGGAATGGGCGCATTGCTAGCCGCAGCCAATCTTGTCCAGCTCAATCTTGGGCTGTCTTGTCCGCTGCACTGGCCGCACCGGGGCAACCACCCTGCAACTGTTATCCCTCATCTGCTCTTTCCCCTCCTGCCCAGGTGGCTGCAAAGCCAGACGGAGCAGAAGTGCCCCTTCTGCCGGCGGCAGTGGGAGTTCAAGCAGGCGGTGGTGGGCGGCGAGGACAGCGACAGCTGATGACAGCAGAGATCCGGCTTGGATGGCTGGGCCACCCGTTGCTGCCGGCGCGGCCACACTGCACCCTCTGCATCCAGTTGCAGTGGGTGGCGAGGACAGCAGCAGCTGACAAATACTCTTTTTGACTGCAGGACAGCCTTGACTGACAACTCACACCGCTTACTTTGACCACGTGCTTGCCTTCTGACTTATTGACATCTGCCAGCCCCGCTCCTTGCTTTGCGTTGCTTCTTCGCGCATCCATAACCACGCCCTCCTGTCCTGAATCCCTCTGCTCTGCCAACTACACCGTCAGGCATTTACACGGGGGCAAAGAATTGTCAAGGAATGGAAAAAGGGGGCAGACGCTGGGGCAGCTATGCAGGAAAAAAAGGGCAGAGAGCAGTGGTTGTGCGCTACGGTGGGATCTTGTAAACCAATCACAATCACATGGGCGGTGCGGCTTGCATTGTTTGGGCGTTGTGCAAGGCGAGTCTGGGGCCTGCAGCAGGGGTCCTGAGGCCGAGCATGTGCAGTGCAGAGCGTGGGTAGCGTGGATGGCAGGAGGTGTGTGGATTGAAAGCGAGCAGGGCCCTTCCCTGGCCTTGCAAGCAGCCGCAGGCTGGCGGGCAGGGGCAAGGGCAAGAGGCTGTGGGGGTGGGAGTGGCTTGTGAGGCGGAACGAGTGGGCAGGAAGGGGGAAGTGGTGACAAGCGCTAGGGTGGGCCTGGACAAAAGACTGGACAGGAGACTGGTGTGGGCAGGGGTCGGGGCGGGAACGCGACAAAAAGGGTGTGGCGTGGCGTGAACACGATTGAGCANTCAGCAAAAGGGTGCAGCGGCCGGGCGGGGCGAGGCGCACTCAGCCAACACCCAACGGGCGATTCTNGCCTGACACCCAACGGTGTGACCAGCTTTCTAGCCTGCTGTGTTGACCATGCGGCAGGCGCCTCAGTGGGCCGGGGACTCGTAGCCCTCTGGGCGAGTCGTCAGATTGGTGTACGTTGGGTAGAACCTGCAAGCAACGAGTGGAGGGAGGCAGGGGAGCGGGAACACAGCATGAGAGGGGGAGGCGGGTGGCAACATGCTTGCAAGCCACTGCATGGGCTGCCATGCACACATGCTGCGATGCAGGATGCAGCAGCAGGCAAGGCTGCCACTCTGCACGGGAAACGGGTGCGTTACCGTGGGCTGGGGTTTAGTGAGAGTATCCGGGGGGCGGGGGGATGAGGTTGGTATAACCCGGCCAGTACATGCACCAGAGGCAATGGGTGGGCGGGGGAGGGGCGGGGGCGGACGATGGGTGCATGGTGCAGCTGGGTGGGCACATGTGGGCAAGCGAAGTTGGCAAGCAAGATGGGCAAGCATCCATGCTCATGAGGGGCGGGCAGGCCTGGGTGAACAGGCAGCAGGCGCGGGACAGGCAGGCAGCAGGCGGCACAGCGGCACGGCAACGGCCAGCCTTGCAACTCACCAGCCAGTGCAGGATACACACCAAGCACAGCATGCAGCGCAAGCCACAATGTACTGCAAAACAGCTGAGTGCAGCAGCAGGGACTGACATGTGCTTCTGGATGTAGCTGCGCAGGTGCTCGTCTCCCTTGGCCAGCTCCCGGATCTGTAGGAAAGGAAAGGTAAAGAGAGCAGACGTGGTACCAATGGGAATCGAAATGGGTGGCGAGATGATCAGGTCATCAGAAGGTCGTCGCTCCCGGATCTGTCACAGAGAAAGAGGCGGGTTTAAACTTGATGTGTTGAACAAGGACTGACTCGACAGGTATCATGGAACCACAGGGAAAAGAATCACCACCGCTAGCCTGTGGAAGCGCGCAAGCCCTACGCTGCAAGCAACACACTGCGGCATGGGGCTGTGTAGCTGGCGCTCCCCAACAGGGCATGCAGTGCTCCCCGCCGCTAGGTACCCAGTAGAGTTGAATGTCCCATGATGCATCGGCAGACCCACCGCGATGTCGTTGTGCAGGTGTCCCTCCTCCGCGGCCGCCTTCATCGTCTCCAGCGCCACATTCAGTGAAATCTCGCTGCAGGAGGAAGGAGGAGGAGGGGAAGTGCACATTAGACTCCATGAATGGAGCGCCATGTCGAGCGAGATCTCCCTGCAGTTGCGAGGAAAGACCGCCTTGAAGAATTGCAGAGTGAAGCAAGCGGCGTCAGTGAGCAAAGCGCCACGTTGAGCGAGATCTCGCTGCGGCAATAAGGGCGAGACAGTTGGGCTTTAATTCGGTCTGGGTGCAGCACACAAATGCAACAGCAGATGCAGCGTCTGCAGGCGCAATGCCGAACTTGCGGCTGAGAGCGGCGAGAAGCAAGATATCGCGCAATGAATGCCCCGGCTTGGCTGCGCAAGTAGATGCACGCAGTTGCCCTCACCGGATCTTGTGCATGTTGCGGCGGACAGCTGGAGGCCCAGCTCCCCCTGATAGCACACGAACCAACCTCCACCCCCCAAAATCCCTCACCGGATCTTGTGCATGTTGGGGTAGACGCGTCCCGCCGCCAGCTCCTCCGGGGTGATCATGCTGCACATGTTTGAAACAGAAACTCCAGTTTGGTCAAAGCACAGCAGCGGCAAAAAGCACAGGTAACTGACGCTCCTCAGGGAGTGATCATGCTGCACGGGCAGACATGGGTGTGAACATCAGGTGCGAAGGAAGCAGCTCGGCTGCCAACATGCTGCCACATGCTACCACCCTGCCTCTCTGCCTTCATATTCTTCATAATAGCAAGCCATCACAATCCACATCGCTCTTTAGAACAGGCTGTCCGCTGCTGCCACCACCACGCCGCCACTGCCTGAGGCCAGAGGCGCCCTTAGGCAGCAACACCTTGGTGCTTGTAACCCTAAATAACGAGCAGTGCAGAMKMACYAGNKRCAGKYKCWSTGYANMSGCNMATNTAKCAYRYCATNCNGGT
>JADXDR010000028.1:26362-51221 GCA_025026875.1 Chlorella ohadii
GCCAGGAAGGCGCCCATGGCCAGGCCCGGGAAGATGTACCTGCAGCAAAGGCAGAACCAGTACAGTTGCAGTGTAAGGCAAATGTATCACATCATGCTGGTGGGGGTTTAGAAAAGCCAGGAAGGCGCCCATGGCCAGGCCCGGGAAGATGTACCTGCAGTTGCAGTGGAGCATGACATGGTTGCACCGCACTTTCAAGGCATGCCACAAGACAACAGTGGAAACCTGGTGCTGGCCTGGCTTGGCATGCACCACTTGCGCTGTAGACATGTGCAAAATTTAACAATTAATACCCTTCCGGCCATGCCTTTTGCTGGCATGGCGGTGCCCTGCCATGTGCACTGTGCACTCGCAGCTTACCAGGCACACCAACAACAATGCCCCCAAACAACCACTGACGCCTCACATGTGGTTGGCCTGGCCGGCGCAGCATGACCAGCAGGCAACTTGCAAGCATCAGTAGTCTAATCCAGTGCAAGCTCACATGTTGTTGGCCTGGCTGGCCGCGCACTTCTTTCCGTCCACTCCCTCCTCCCAACAGCAGATCCCCTCCCCACACCAAAAACCCCAGCAAAGCCTCACATGTTGTTGGCCTGGCTGGCCGCGCACTTCTTGCCGTCCACCTCCACGTCGGGCTGGGGCGAGCCCGAGGCAAAGATGGCGCGGCCCTGTGAGCAGCGGAAAAAAATGAGTGCAGATGGGATGCTTAGTCCCGACGGCAGTGAAATTGTGGCGGAGGTGAGCCCCAGGCAAAGATGGCGCGGCCATGCGGGCAGGGATTGGAGGATAGTAGCCGGACAATTGTCCCAGGGACCGATGCTGCCCAGCGCAAGCTATGCTGCTCCGCATGCTATGCTGCACCCCAATACTGCTGCGCATGGGCTGTTGCCATGCACCCCAGCTGCCACGGCCATACGCTGCGATACTTCTGTGCCTCAACAAACCTGCCGTACAGCAAATATGATGAACAGTACGGCAGTGCAAGCTCTGCTGACTGACCTCGCAGTACTTCTGTGCGTCCTCGTGCGTGCACTCCATCTTGCTGCAGCAGGCGGGTCGGTTATTGCATGTGGGGCGCGTTTGGATGCATGCTGCGCACAGCAGAGCAAGCAGTGCAAGCTGCAGCGCTGTTGGCGGCAGCCATCGCAGCTGTGAAAGCGGGGCGCTGGCGGCCCCGCGTAGAGAGCGTTTGTTCTCAAGGGTGGTGCCGCCAGGACCGTACCACTGCAGCAAACAGTACCACTAGCCTCCCTAGTTGGCTTGCCTGGTGGGGTTGGACATAGGCATGATGATGGGGCGCTCGTTGTACTGAGCCATCAGCCTGCAAAGGTGGGATGGAGTGAAAGTGGAATCGGTAGAATGCTCGATTAGCAGCGTTTGGTAGCG
Source organism: Chlorella ohadii (assembly GCA_025026875.1). Lineage (NCBI taxonomy): Eukaryota > Viridiplantae > Chlorophyta > Trebouxiophyceae > Chlorellales > Chlorellaceae > Chlorella > Chlorella ohadii. Next base: position 27,749 of record JADXDR010000028.1, read on the forward strand.
GGAGCGATCCCACTGAAAGTTGCTAAAAGCCGACCACTGATGCGCGTTGCAAACTTTCCCAACTGACTGAAAATAACCAATAAATCATGCAGCCTATAGCAACACAACTCACTGCAGCGCTTCGGGCGTGAACAGGCGGCCGGCGCCCGCCAGGCCGATGAGCGCAGTGGGACGCACGCGGCGCACGACGTCGATAAACGCCTCCTTCTCTGCAGGTGTTAAGTCCAGGAGATGCAAGTTGAGCGCTTCATCCAAATAGGCTGGGTGCTTCAACACGGCAGGCCGCATGGGCCACACGCCACAGTGGCGTTTGCAAGCACAGCGGCGCAGCACACAAGGGAGCACCCACCCTGGCTCTGCTCGTCGCGGCGCGCAAAGGGGCGCACGTGCGCCTCCAGCCCCTCACGCTGCATTCAGGAGAGAGCAGGGACCGGATGGTCCAATGTCGGTTAAATTCAGCATAACTGGTGTGCTACGCTGCAAACAAAACATAGATGTGCCAGCCCAATTCTTGCCCTTCAATCAGTAGGCGCTTGCAAGCTTACAAGCCCTGCAAGCCCAGGAACGCAGCAGCAGCATTCCAGCATTTGCTGCGCTCCTCACCTTCTGGGTGATCAGCCCGTGGTGGTCCAGCACGTAGAAGCGGGAGGCGGCCTCGTCGGGAGACAGCCCCTGCTTCACCATGCCTGCAAGTGAAGAATGCGAGAAAAACAGACCTCTGTCGCACTGCGTATCTGCACCTTTGATCCATATAATGTGCCGCCAGCGAATCCGTGGAGCAAGCACATGCACTCTGCCAGCCTAGCCCGCCACCTCGCGCTCACTCTGCGCGATCATGGCCACCACGCCCATGCCCGCGCTGCCCGCGCCCAGCACCACAAACTTCTGGTCCGCCAGCGCTGCAAGTGAAGCAGGGAGTATGGGCAAATGCGGTTGCAGCGAGGGTAGCGCGGTGGTCTGCAAGGGCTGCAGTGGTTAGAACAAAGCATAGGAGATGAGAGCACTGAGCATGTGGCTGGAGAGGCAGGCTGGTGCCGTGGGAACCCTACTTGGCCACGGCGCATGCGCATGAAGTGGCAACGAGCGGTTTGCTGCTCTGCACCGCGCTCACCAGAGGCGGGCTGACCTGGCGCCGGCCGCACATTGAAATAGCAGCAAAGACGCCACCAAACTGCACCAAACTGCACATTCCACAAAGGCGGCGCTCACCAGAGGCGGGCTTGCCGGCCACGGCCATGGCGCCATACAGGCCGCCCACCGCCGTAGCGGCCGTGCCCTGAACATCGTCGTTGAACACGCACTGCGGCAGGGGAGAGGGACGCAACCATGGGAACACGTTTGTTTGGTGTTGAAATCCCGGCCTACACCGCACGGTTGGTTATGAATTGGCCTGTCGGTTGCAGTCCAATTCGCGCCAGGTCTTCCAGCGCTCGAAAGGAAACATCAGCCCCTCGCAAGTTTGGCGGTCTACGTGGGAGTAGCTAGAGCAGGACGTTCCAAAACACCACCGGCAGCTGCTCAGGGATATGAACAGCAAAACCGTAGCATCCACCAAAGCATCCACCCTCGTGCGAGTAGCGGTAGCGCTCCAGCAGCCTCCTTCGCTGGGACCAGCTGCTCAGTAAAGATAGCCAAATTCACACAACGTGCACATCAGCGACCTACTCACGGTAGCGCTCCAGCTTGCTCGACACCTGACTAAACCAAACTACAGCGCAGCAATTCAAACAAAAGCAGCTGCTCACGTGCGAGTAGCGGTAGCGCTCCAGCAGCGGCGCGGCGTGCTCGATGTTGAAGTCCTCAAACTGCGAAACAGGCATGGCAGAAAAGGCAGAGCACTGGACGAAGATGACTGGGTGGGGAATGGAGCAGCGGTGCAGCATGCTCGATGTTGAAGTCCTCAAACTGCGGCAAGGAGCGGATGGCCCAAAACAGAAGAAGCTGAGTGCCCAATGGGCGGTTTGACCAACAGCCAGTGTCGGGCAATGCAGCACACAGCACACACAAGAATACAGGGCCAGCCCACCCACCCACCTGCAGCACGGCGCGCGGCCAGCGGCCCATGACTGCCTGCGGCACCAGGAGGAGAAACTTGGCACGTTTGTATGACATGCAGCCAGCGGGTGAGCAGTGCACGGCTCGGCCGTGCCACCTGTGGCAACGCCTGTGGCCGTGCACGTGTGGCAGCAGCCTGCCACATCATCCGCCGAGTACTGCCGCACGTACTCGCTTGCACGCATCAACCGGAACCCGTCTGCAAGCAACAAAACTGGCCTGCACGAACTCGTCAACGATCTCGTAGTAGGCATCGCCCCGCAGGCGCGGCTGCTTCAGGCCCATGTACCTGCCAGGCAGCAAGGGCAACGGTTGTAAACACCGGAAAGGTGAGTCGGTGATGGCTTCTTCAGCCCCATGTACCTGCAAGCAGCATGTGTGCAAGGCAAACGGTTGTGAACACCAGTTTTTGTGCATGTGTCGCCAGCAGGCGCGGCTGCTTCAGGCCCATGTACTTGCGGACAATATGAATGCAAACAACAGTCCAGATGAGTGGCTCACCCCATGGTCACCCCAGTTTTACACTGCTTGACTGCGTGATGGGCATGGACAACCTGGGTTGCTGCCCGCCGTCCATGCTGCTTTGCGGGAAGGAAGTGTATGCTTTGTTTGATCAGACTCACCAGGGCTCGCTGCGCAGCAGCTCGTTGTTGGTGCCCACGTCGATCACGCACGGCAGCACGCGCCCCGGGTTGAAGCCGCCGGCTGCGGTTGGGAGGGGGCTCGCATGAAAGCCAATGAAGTCAGTAGCCTGCCCTCACAGCAATGCGCCCAGCCAAGTGCTTGAAGCAGCAAGAATACAAACGGCCCCAGGCAGGGCGGACAGGGCCTACCAGTGTCAACCAGGCAGGCAGCAATAATTGTCCGACTCGGCACTCAAGTCTGGAAGTCTGGAGCTCTGATCTACTCTCACCTTCCACATACAGGTCCAGCTTGCCACGTGATCAACTGCTCCAACTAATGGACAGCACATGCATCATAAAGTGACTAAACATTGCACCCACCTCCCACGTACAGGTCCAGCTTGCCAACAGGGATGCCCAGCCCGTTGGTGCCCAGGTCGCCTGTCGATCAGAATGGAAGATGGCACTGAGCTCATTGGTGAAAGCTGAACAATGCAAGACAGCAAGCTGCAGCCGCAGCCCCAGACCGCCGACAAACCCCACCAGCCCTAGGATTTGTGAGCCATCAGTGGACACAACCGCCCCCGCCCATGCCGATGCAGCACCCAACATCTGCAACAGCAAGCAACAAAAGGCAACAGCTCACCCACCCAGCCCCAGGATGCGCGAGCCGTCGGTCACCACAATCGCACCAACCCACCAGCCAGCATTGCACTCAGAAATGCGCCAGAAAGCAGCGACAAAGCACAACAAGTTGCGCACCCAGGCCCAGGATGCGGGAGCCATCGGTCACCACGATGGCATCTACGTTCTTGTGCGGCCAGTTCCACACCATGGAGGCCTGCTTGGATAAAAACGAAACGAGTGAGGATGGTTCGTAATCTGCACGCAAGTTCCTGTGAGGCCAGCTCCCACCATGGAGGCCTGCAGCAAGATGTTCGGCAATGCACTACTGCACTGCTGCTGGATGCAGCCAATCGCAACTTGCAAGCAAAGCGAGCTTGAAGCAGTAGAGCCACCCCAGGGCAGCACCACAGCATTCGAGCCATTCACAGCGGTCCCTCCCTTTACCCACCATCTCCCCGCGGTCGTTGGCCGAGAAGTACATGCCGCTCTCTGGAGAGCCTAAAGATGCACGAAACGAAGCATTCATTCACCACAATGGAAAGGAAGCTTACCATCTCCCCGCGGTCGTTGGCCGAGAAGTACATGCCGCGCGGGCGGCGGTACAGCTTGTGGTAGTTCATGCACGCCCAGCCCACGGTGGGGGCTGCAGCGGCAGTGGGGACAGGGTGAGAAGCAGTGAACAGGTACAGCAAGCCCTGCGGCGCTGCATGCTGATGCAGCAGCGGTCAATGAGTGAAACAGGCCCAGTGCATGCCTCACAACAGATAACCGCACGCAAGCAGCCCTTGAGCCATGCCACCAGCAGCTCAAGCGAGTGCAATTTTTGAACAAAGAGACAACAAGTGCAAAGCACCACACAGCGAACGCACTGTAGATGATGGGCGCCATCTCCACAAAGTGCTCGCACAGCAGGCGGTAGAACAACGTCTCGTTGCGGTCCTGTTGGGCGGTAGTAATCGAGGGAGTGTGAAGACACATGGCTTCTTTGCATCCATGCATGTGCAGCAAATCTGCACGCTGTGTGCATGCCGATTGCATTAATCGGCAAAAAACGCGCCTGCAGCTCCTGCAGGTACAGCCACTTGCAATCGCATCCTGCTGCGTCGCACTGGCCAATGAACGCGGAGCGCGCCTGAAGAAATAGCCCTCAACGTTTTCAGCAACAAACTCGCCTGCAGCTCCTGCAGGTACAGCCACTTGCGCGTGTGCTCGTGCGTCACGCCGCCGCTCTCAATCTGCGGGGGGCAGGAGGGCGGTGCACCCAGTCTGCCCCTTCGGCACAGCATGTGCAGCATTCACGGCACGGCACGCGCAGCATGACGCTGGGCTGCGAGGGGGCCATGCACCACTGGCTGAATTGAAGAACTGCTGAACCAGCTGCCTGCGTGCCTGGGAGGGTCCGCTGCAGTCCTGGCTGTGCCAGCTGGCGTGTACATTGCATGCAGACAGCCGTACCAAACAAAGCCAATTTATCGATTACGATTGCGTGCCTGCGAGGGGTCGATGTAGTCCTGGCCGTGCCAGTAGCGGTCCAGCGCGCGCGCTTTCTGTGTGAAAGAAAGAGATAGGAATGCTCCTATTGCAAGGCGCACATGTCCTGCAAAGTACCTGCCTCATGCGATCATGAATCGGCTGCCATGCGGATGCCACACATGAGCTCAACAACCATTCTAAACTTCCAACTCGCACCTGCTGCTCCATGGTCAACACGCCGGCAGCAGGCCGCACAGTTACGCCCCTCCAACCAACCCCACTGCTATCAACATGAAACCTGCAGATGCGGAAGCACACCTGCTGCTCCATGGTCAGCACGCGGGGCGGCAGCAGGCCGCGCAGGCCCAGCCGCTCGCGCTCTACCAGCGGGTGCGCGGTGCCCTTGTTGAACACCTGCGAGCATGTGTATGGTATGCAATGCCGCATGGCGGTTGGTTAGGGTTGGTTGGCGACATGGGGCGGCATGGTAACGGCAGTCATGCCTCTCGCCAGGCAGCTGCAGCCATGAACGTTTGATACCCTAACCAGCCTCACTGCCGCCAGCACCCACCCACCGGGTCGTGCAGCACATCCACGCCGCGGCTGCGCGCCACCGAGATGTCCAGAAAGTCCTTGGGCTCGTAAGGGAAGGAAGCAGCATCGGAGTACGGCCTGCAGGCAAACGGGGAGCGGCCGGCGCAGGTTTGGCGGCGGCGGCAGCATGGCCGACGCCATGCGGCCTGATCGCCGGCTCTGCGATTGATGATCGCGTGCTTCAGGTCATTAGCGCAGCGTCTGAGCGGCCCGGTCACCTGAAGCGCTGCGGGGCCTCCAGGGCGCTGGCCGCAGCAGGGAGGGCCGCGGCTAGGCTGGATCCTGGAGCCCTCAGCCGCTGGGCCGCACGAGCAGCAGCCAGCATGACGCCAGAGCGCGTCTGCTGCAACGCGGGTTTGCGCGGGTTGACCAAAGGCAGCGTTTGGAGGCGCCAAAGACCCCAATCAGGCGGCCGATGGGCGATCAGGGGCGATCGGAGGGCGATGCATGCGGCAACAGCCGAGAATCAATAGGTGCCGCCGGCGGCAGCGGCCGCAGCGCGGTCGCTGGCGCCGCAGCAGAAGGAACAGCACGCCGCAGCGTCCGAGCACTCATGGAGCACCGTACAACAGCTCCGCATAGCATGCCATGTCGATGCATGGCCAATGCGCACAGCGGTGCAACACAAGCGGCATACTGCGGCCAGCGGCGGCGCCGACATGAGCGGATGCCCTCATGTGCCGCCATGTCCCCATGAGAACGTCATGAGGTGAGCAGCTCGCTTCTGGCCTGGAGCCAACAAAATAGCATCGCACTGCAGTGCCATGTAATGCAGTACATGTGCATGGCCTGTGCGCGGCATGGCTCGTCCATGCTGCTTGTCGCGTGGGACGCCGCAGCCACGCTGCCGCCGCCGACGCTGCCGCCGCCGCTCAGCGGAGCGGTGGCAGAGCACACATGGGCCTCGCGACCGCCTCCCTGGCCTTGATCAGGCACAAAAACCACTCATACTTGCATTTCTGGACCCCCACAGGGCCGCTTATGCCCCCCAGTGGCCGAGCCGCACTCTCCGCCGCCCAGGCGCTCGCCTCCGCCCCTCGTGCAGCTGCCAAGCAACACCGGAGCGCTTGCCAATCCTTGAGCAGAGCTTGCGGCCCCCTGCCGCTCCACTGTGCCGTCGCCGCCGCCGCCGCCTTTCCTTCTGCCGCTCCCTCCGCCCGCTGCAATCGCCGCTTGCCCCAGCCCAGGCAGCCCGTCAAGACGATGGCCAGCTTCCCACGCTCGCTCGACTCACACTCGGCCGATGGCCAGAAGGCCATCGCTGCAGCTGCGGAGCGGTGAGGGGGCATGGGCGCAGCGGCATGGGTGCCTCAAGCTTCAGTGTCACTGGCATGATTGCAGGGTGGGTGTTGTCTCTGAGTCGGTACCCGAAAGTTATGCCCCTTTCAAACTCCACATGCAGCAACAAGGAGCCAATCCTGGCGGTCCTTAAAGAGTACCTGGCAGGCGGCAGCGGCAGTGGCAGCGGGGCNAGCGGCGAGCGGCACAGCGGCGAGCGGCACAGGTGGCAGCCAGCAGACAGCTGGCCTGTTTCTGGAGGTGGCCAGCGGCACGGGGCAGCACTGCGCCTTCTTTGCGGCGGCGCTGCCGCACCTGCAATTCCAGCCCACAGAGTATGCACAGGAGGACATGGGCAGGTGCGCTGGCGGGCAGTTTACAGTGAAAAGGGTATGTGGTCCTGGTGTCTACTGTTGAGCTGCTGCCACGGCGGGTGGCCCAGCCCGGCAACAGCTCGTCATGCATGCCATGTCGTGCTGCACCATGGCACGACCTGGCATGCTGCACCATACTGCGCCATGCTGTGCCATGTCATGCCATACYAACTGAACCGCCGTTCTGCGGCATTCCATGCCACGCCAAGGGCAAGCCAACACATGGCATGCCTGGCACGCCATGCCAATGCCATGCCATGCCGTGCCATGCCATGCCATGCCGTGCTACGCCCCGCCATTCCCCAACCAACCCCGAGCCTCCCCACCACCCACTGACTTGACCCCAGCAGCATCGCGGCGTGGACACGGGACCTGCCCAACGTGCGGCCGCCGCTCAGGCTCGATGCCTCGCAGCCAGACAGCTGGGCCGTGGAGGCGGCCTCCTGCCGGGCCATTTTTGTGGCCAACATGTGGGATTTTTTAGTTGGCTCAGGGTGCTGCCTGCTTGCGTGCAGAGGGGCAGCCCAACGACCTGCCCTGCCATGCCTGCCCTGCACGCCGTTTGCCACCCATTGGCCACTCACCTCCACCAGTCATCCTCCTTCTCCTACAACAATCAGATAGTCGCGCCACTGTCCCCGCCACCTGTTGCGCAGGACGCACATCGCGCCCTGGGCCGCCACCCAGGGGCTGCTGCGTGGGGCTGGGCGCGTGCTGCGGCCGGGAGGCGAGCTGCTCATGTACGGACCCTTCAGGTGAGGGTTTCATAGCTTTGGGCCACCTTTGCACACCAGCCGCTGGTTTTGACTTGTCCGCATGCCATGTACGGACCCTTCAGGTGAGTCGATAGCGACCTTTGGGAGGCCAGTCGTGCATACAAGCCGCCAGTGGTGACTTGTCGGCATACCATGTACGGACCCCTCAGGCGAGATGCAAGCGGGCATCGGGAAGCCAGCAGTGCACGGCAGGCGCAGTTTTGGCCTTCATCTTGCACTGCCTGAAAGCAGCTGGCGGCGTGGGCTGGTGTCTCTGTTCGACATGCACCCCCTGCACTCCCAACCCTACACCGCCCCACACTCCCCGATCCCCCTCACCCCAGTGTGGACGGCAAGCCCACCACCGAGAGCAACGCAGCCTTTGATGCCGCGCTGCGCGGCCGCAACCCAGAGTGGGGCTACCGAGACGTGGCTGACGTGGCGGCGGGCGCGGCGGCGGCGGGCATGGCGCTGGTGGAGCGGCGTGAGATGCCGGCCAACAACTTCATGCTGGTGTTCCGCAAGGAGTGATTACAGTAGTATTCCTGTTGCTTGATGGCGCAGCAGGAGCGCCGTGAGCTGCGGCATTGGTATCTAGCCGTCGCGCGGCACCTGTAACAATGCCGCTGCCCAGGGCTGGGGCCAAGCCTGCTTTGCGCGGTTTTAACTGACCGGTGGACTCCTGCTGTGCCATGCCTTCTCAGTTTGCCTATTACAAGGGTTCAAATCCGACAAGGGACAAGCGGCGGGTGGGAGTGAGACATGGTACTGAGGTATGTGCTGCGGCAGCGCGCAAATGCACGCGCCGCTCGCCGCCAAGAGACATCGAGGGGTGAGAGGGGGAGGAAGGTTCCGATTCTGAAGGGCACTGTTGCAAGGCAATCACGAATAGGTAGGGCGGCACGGGCCTAAGGGAGACGGGCGCGGTGGCAGGAAGGCGCAGCTGTATTTTGCAAAAGGCATGTGGGCATCGTTCTCTCGCAAACCGGGCCCCGCCGCCTGGCGATTGCTGCAGCCGGCGGCGGTGCTATAGAAGGCAGATCATGGGCAGGTGGGTGCTGCGCCGGTCCTGGGGTGGGGNCATAGTGCCCNAGTNGGTGGCAATNCTTGGAGGGCGGTGGGAANGGGTGGAGGGAGGCGGGAGGGCAGAAACGAGGGGTGGCGGGGCATGGCAGGGTGGGCAGTGGTGGAAACATTCAGGGGATGGATGGATGAGAAGGATTGGAGGGGATCATAGCAGTACAAAAGGGTAGCTGTTGTTTTTGGTTTTGAACAAAAGGAATGGCAGGAGCGCTCGTTCAAGGGGCGCTCGATGTATCGTTCCGCTCCGCGCTCGGTAAGCGCGGCAGCAGCGCTGTGACATGTGGGCTGCCAAGTTAGCAGGAGGGGGCGCTGCGCAGGCTCGGGGACTGTATCATCTGCGTGGCTCCAGTGGCTGGCTGTCCTTTCAAGCCATGTATGTGTAGCCCTGCATGCGGGCTGTGTAGGCGGCCAGCAGGCGCTGGCCCAGCTCGGGAGGCAGGTCGCCCGCAGCAACTGCAGCGGCCGCGGCGGCGCCCACGCTGCGCAGCATTTCGCCCGCGTCGTGGTTGGCGCGCGACAGCACCTGCATGGGGAAGGTGGTGAGGTTGGTTAATGCGTGGTGGGGGTTAGAAGGGGTGGAGCTGTGCTGGGCTGCTGGGCAGGCACCTGCAGCAGCAGCAGCAGCACAGGCAGCAGCAGCAGCACAAGGCACCAGCAGATGTACCCACAACTTGCAGCTGCTCACCCCCACTGGCCCTGTTTCTTGCTGAACCTACCTGGCCCACGGTCTCTCCCGGCACCACCTCCTGCACCTCGTAGCCCGCCAGCTGCAGGCTGGGCAGCACCAGGCCGGAGGCACTGCCGCCGCCGCATGCGCACACGCCGCCAAACGCGGCAAAGCCGCCGCTGCCGCCAGAGGCGTAGCTCTCGTGCCCGCTGTCCTGCATGAAGGCGGGTGCTTCAGCGCCGTCCGGCACGCCAGGAGAGCCGTCGTGCACATCAGCGGCAGCGGCTGCTGCTGCAGCGATGGCTGCACTGCTGGCCGGCGCGTGGCTGGCGGTGTCGGCGCTGTCTGCCTCCATGCCGCCCTCCAAGGCCGCCAGCGAAGCGGAGGACGCCGAGGAAGCGTCGTCTGCAGCGGGTGGGAGCGAAGAAAGCACATGTGAGCGGGGATAAATAAATAGGGCGGCACAACCGCCTTTAGCCAACTTGCTGCAGATTTCCAGCCCAGGCTGAAGCCCCAAAGTGTGTAGGCCCCAGCTGCCGCCTTCTGGGCTCTCCCTAGCAAGAAGCAGCTCTGCTCACCGGTCATGAGGTGCAGCTGGGGCGCCTCGCCAACGGGCGCAGGAGCGCAGCCCTGTACCACCGCTGGCTCCACGGACAGGCCAGCACCTGCCTGGCTGCCGCCAGCCTCGCGCACCACCACTGCACAGGTGTGGAAGCGCAGGCGGAGCAGATGGATTGATGAGGATGGCGAGGGCTAAGGTGGTGAGCAGCAGCAGCAATAGAGCAGCAGTAGCAGCGCAGGTAGTAGTAGCAGTGGCGACAAGCAGCAGAAGCTGCAACGGCATTAGCAGGAGCAGCCGCGGGGCAGCAGCCAGAACGACAACAAGCAACATGGGCACCACTGCCCCTGCCTCACCGGTGTTGAGGGAGCCAAACATGTTGTGGATGGAGCCCATCACCTCTTGGTACACGCCCGTCAGGAAGACAGCCAGGTAGTACTTCTCGCCGAGGCGCAGCGGGTGCAGCGGCAGCGCGGGCAGCGGGTCGCCGCCCTGGGGCGGGGCAGGGAGGGCGGGTGTTGCTCCCGGGTTGGTTGTTTCCCAAGCAGGCACGTTGCCTGAGTCGGAGCACGTGGCGGGCAGGGCAGCCGCCCAAAAAAAGCTCCGCAATCCTGCTTGATCTGCTCACCCGCGGGTTGATGAAGCGGTCCACCTTGCCGTCTGAGTCGCAGGTGAGGTCCGCCAGGGTGGCGGGCACCGTGGGCTCCTCCTCCAGCCTGAGAAGAGAGAAGAAAATAAGGGCAGAACTTGAGGGTGTGTGCAATTTGGCGACAGTCAGTTGAGAGGATTCCGGCACGAGAAAACGGGTGCTGCCCGTCGATGTTAAACGTGCAGCGAGCCGCCCTTGACCCCGCCCTCACCGGTGGATGGGCACGATGGGGAACAGCTGCTGGATGGCCCAGGAGTCCACAGCGGAGCGGAACACTGCAAAAGATTTGCGAGCAGCGGTGTTCAGCTTCAGCCAAGGTAGGGGCTGGCTGGCTGCCATGAGAGCTTGCCTGCGAGCTTCATTGAACCCTTAGCAGTCGCGCTTGTCATCTCATTCAGTGCCAACCCGCTGCCAAACCCCACCATGCAAGCAGGCAAATAATATATTAAAGATGGTCAGCAAGCAGGCACCCACCTGAGAGGTTCACGTGGTACATCTTGGTGTGGGGCACGGCGTCTGGGCGCAGCGCGTCGGGCAGCGGCAGGTCGGCCTGGAGGGGAGGGCGGGGCAGACAGGGGAACAAGGCGGTGAGAAGCAGTTTTGCAGAAAACCAGAAAATGAGGGCCGGGATGCATGTTTGCCGTGTGCAGGCAGGCCGCTTTCAAGTTCGGCCCGGCCGTTGTCTAGCATATGGCGCCAGCCGCCAAAAGTAACCTGCCCTGCTACGAAACATAACTGACCTCGCGGGCCACCTCACGAATGCGCTCGCACGCCGCGTCGAACATCATGTCCACCTGCAGGCAGACAGGCGGTTGAAGAGAGGCAGGGGAACGCACGCGGTGAGCCGCAGATGTACTGGCAATGAGGTGCATCTGTGCACAGATGCGCAGGCAGCAGTTTGTGTGCGCGCCGGAGCGTCGGTTGCCCCTGCCGGGCTCCTGCCTAGGCCTAGGCCGGGGTGGCAGCGCTGGCGGAGCGGTCAGCAGGCACGCAGGGGCTAGCTAGCGGCACAGCACAGCGGGTGCCATGTTAGCCCTTCTAAGCCGGGCACCTAGTGGAGGCACATGGGGCAACACAAACCGTTGGCGGGACGGTGCAAGCAAGGCGCTGAGGGTTGGGAGCATGGAGCAGCCTCCATCGCCGGGGAAGCGCGCCGCAGCGGTCAGGTGCAGGTGGTTGGGAGCGGTTAAGTGCGCCGGCAGCCGGACGAGCGTGTGTGCATCCTCCGCGCTTGCCTTGCTCTCCTCGTCTTGGACTGCCGCAGCCAGGGACCCGGAGGGAACAGAAGCGTGCAAGATGAGCGGCAGGAGGGGAGCCAGCAGCAGCGCACTTGCCTGCAGGGACCGACCACAGGGCTCGTCCCGGCCGCCTGCCGCCGCCGGCAGGCCGGGCGCTCAGCCTATCCGCCCCGCCCTGTGGCGCCTACTGGCCCAAACCAAGCGGCAGCAAGCGGGGCAGCTAGCAAGCAGGCCGGCAGGCAGCGCAGCTGCACGCACGGCCAGGCACAACACTCGCGCACATTCACGTATGCACCCAGGGATTTGAGCAGCTTGAAGTGCAGACGAGCAGAAACCCCCATCAGGCCCTGCTCCACAGCTGCACATCACCAACCCTCCCCCACAGACCGACCTGCGCCCGCTCCTCCAGCGACAGCACACCCAGCTTGAAGGCGCGCACACCCTCATCCTTGAAGTAGGAGGCGTCGTTGTAGGCCTCGCGCAGCGCAAACGCGTCTGTAGTGGAATAGGGGAGGGAGCAGAGCGGCAGCCAGTTCGTGTAAGGTGAGGAGCCGCAGGCCATGTGGGCCGGGGTGAGGAGCGGCAGGCGATGCGGGGGACACAGCACGCAAGGCATGCCCTGAGCAAGTAAGAAGGTGACATGCCGCGGCAGCACCGAACTGAACTGCTTCCCGCACTCAAACCCAGCCTCCTCACCCGCGGTGATGTTGTCGAACACCTCCTTGAAGGTCATGAGCAGGAACTTGCCCTTGCCGGAGCGCGCAGCGGCGCGCAGCTGCTTGGTCAGCGGCTGCGGGGCGGGAGGGAGGGCGGACCAGTGGTTGGCTGGGATGTGAGCAGCATCAGACTGGGCGGTGACTATGCCAAATCATTCACTGCATCTTGTTTGCAGCGCATTCACTGTGGCACCGATCCACCAGCACACACCACCGATAAGCGGTGCAGGTATGCGTGCTTGCACACCATGAAATGCATCCAGACATGCAGATGACTCGCAGCAACCGCCGCACCTTGTCGTCCCGGATCTCAATCGACTCCACCACCTCCTCCTGCTCCACCCGCTTCTCGTGCAGGCACTCCAGGCTGCGGCGCAACAGTGGGTCGACGGGCGGTACTGTGAGAAACGGCAGCAGGCATGCAAACTACATAGCCTTATGCGTGTCACCTGCCCCAAAGCCCTGGCCCTCATGTGCCGAGCCAGCACACAGGCACTAGTAGTGCCTCAGCTACCGACAACGAGTGCCCAACAAACAGCCCAGCTGCCTTCCCTCCCTCCCCGCCCTCACGTGGTCAGCACGTCAAAGACGAGCACGCTGGCGTGGCTGGCCAGCGCGCGCCCGCTCTCCGTGATGATGGTCGGCGGCGCGATGCCGCGCTGGATGCACACCTCCTGCACCGCCGACACCACTGCGGACAGGGGGGTGGTGGGGTGGAAGGGAGACAGCTAAGTGAGGCAGGCGTGGTGGGCGGCGGGATGCCACGCTAGATGCAATCTCCTGCACCGCCGGCACCACTGCAAGCGCAGGGGCAGGTGGGGAAGGACGATCACTTGTGGAGGGCTGGCATCTCAGTATGCCGGGTTGCAGCTGCTGCAGGTCATGTCTCCACCCCGCCTGCCCCCGCGCACTCTACGGCTGCAACACCCTACAACCCTTGCCAGCAGCAGCAGCCCACCGTCGTTGGCGTAGTGCTGCAGCGTGTAGGACATGGAGGCGTGGGAGTCGGTGAAGGAGCCGTCGTAGTCCACGGCCAGGCCGCCGCCGCAGTCGATGAAGCGCATCGCGGCGCCCATCTGTGGGGAGGGGATGGGAGGGAAGAGGAGGGGTGATGGGGCAGCAACAGTTCAAGCTGGTGGACTGATGTGGCTGGCTGGCAACATGAATATGCGAGGCATACATGCCATGCAGATGTTGAGCAGATGAAACTTCATAGCAATTGCACTTGCAGGCCGTCGCGGCGCAACAGCCAGCAGGGCAAGGCCACACAGTCGCTGCAAACACTCCCTCTGCTGCAGGACTGCTGCGGCCTACCTGCACCAGCTCCGCGTAGAGGAAGGACGCCTCGCGCATCACCTCCTTGACCTGCGGCAGGCGCAATTGGGCATCACACAAAGTGAGCAAAATACCAGCACAAGACGGACCTATGCTATTACAGGCAGGGCGACAGCGCCATCAATCAGTCCAAAACAGGAACCCAGCCAAGACATCTGAATTATATTACTGCAAGCTCACCATGCGGATGTTGGTGATCTGGGAGCCCACGTGGAAGTGCAGCAGGTTGAGGCTGCGCGCAACAGCAGAGTGGAATTTGGGGTTGTGAGGTGCAAAACTGCAACTGGATTCCGGCGCTGGAGGTTTGGCATGCTGTGCAGCGCAGTGAATCCAACAAATGCAGCAATGGCTGCAGCCCACAACGACAAGCAGGCCAAGGAATTAGGACTACAGAGCTCGCTCACCAGTCCAGCATGCCCTCGTCGGCCAGGGCGTTCACCGCCGCCACAATTTCGCGGGCACGCAGGCCAAACTGCAGCGGTGAGGAGCAGAGGGTGTGCAGAGGTTAGATGGTGGGGTCCAAGCTGCTGTGCTCCCAGCAGGGGGAGAGTTGCAGGCTGTTCCCTCCCTCACAGCCTGCAGCAGGCTCCTGGTCCCAGGTGTCACGCATGCCTCCACTGGGTGAACCAGTGCACCACCCAACCCTCCCACCTTCCACCCCAATGCACCTTGGCCTTGTCGCCCGAAGTGCTGCCCCAGTGGCCTGCGTGCCGTGTGGTCAGCTTAGCCCGAATGCCGATGGAGGGGCGCACGCCCAGGCGCCGCGCCGCGCTCAGCAGCAGGTCCAGCTCGCTGCAACGGGTCACAAGTCATCCCAAGTTGTGAGGTCTGTGCCGACACTGGGGCGATGGCTGTGCACATGCCGTCTAGACTGCAGCACCCGCGCATCTGCGGCACATCTGCACAGCGGCCCAGCTGCCAGGTGCTCTGTGCTGATTTGCTGCTTTGACGAGCTGCATCCAGCGCTGCCCGCGCTCACCTGTACTGCTCCATCACCACCATGGCATTCATGCCCAGCTCCCGGCAGTGCAGCACCTGCAGGCAGCAGGAGCAGCAGCAGCAGAGAAGCATAAGCAACGCAGCGGGAACACAGAGCGGCTACGCTGCAGCAGCACCACTTTGCAGCAAAGGCGGTGAGCGAACATGCCAGCAGCACACCCAGCACTGTCAATCTAATAAGCTCAGCAGAAGGCAGCAAGCCAGCCAGCACCCACCAGCTCCATGTACTCTGCATCCTTGAAGCCGTTGCACACCAGGTTGACGCCGCGGCGCCCCGTGCCCGCCAGGCGTGCCATCACCATGACCAGCTCCGCCTTGGACCCCACCTCCAGCCCAAAGTCGTGGGGGGCGCCTGTGGCGGCAGGAACAGGGCAGCGCAGAGCAGAGGCCGGGCAGGGCGGGGTGAGCAGGGCGGGATGGCAGGACGGGACGGCAGAGCTCCAAACCCTGCAGCATGACCATGTGACTGCGTGCAACAGGCTGTCGAGCGGTGGCACCCGCAACAGCGGCGGCGCGCGCGGCGGCAAGCGCGTCCAGGCAGCTGAGCAGCTGCCGCGTGCTGCGGCAGCATCTAAACTGGCGGCCGCCACTCCCAGCACAGCGCAGCGCAGCGCACCGTACTCCAGCACGGCATCGATCAGGCTCTTGTCGTGGTTGGCCTTGACCGGGAAGACGCCTGCGTACTGCCCCGTGTACTCAAACCGCTCGATCGCAGCCGCAAAAGCAGCCTGCGAGGAAAAGAGGTGCTTAGCATGAGGCGCGGTGGCACTCAAAGCAGGCACAGGCGGTCAAGATGCGGCTGCCAGCAAAGAAGGCAGGGTTGACAGACAGCACACTAACAGGAGAGGTTTGGAGGGGTGGGCCGACAAGCACCGTGCGCGTAACTGCCGCAGGTCACAGCACTTGATCAGGCAGGACGACAACACCAGCCACACGCATGTAGCGGGCGCTGCACCCCGCCGCATTGCTGGCTGCAAACCCCCACGCACGTTGAGCTTGGCGATGCGGTGGCCCACGATGGGCAGGAAGCGGAAGAGCAGCGGAGCGCGCAGGCCCGCGGCCGTCAGCTGCTCCGTCAGCGCGTACAGGTCCAGCGTGGGGCCGCCCTCTGCATGGTAATTGAGCGGGGAGCGTCACTACCACGAGGCTGCACAGGCAGGGGCGCCACGGGAAGGGCAGCGGCACGTGGCGCGCGGCCGGCAGGCGGGGAGGCAGGCGGGGAGGCAGGCGGCGGGCGGCAGCTCACCGCCCTTGGGCGAGACCAGCATGTGGCCGTCATCGGAGGCCTTGAAGTACTCTGCTCCCCAGCCCGGGACGTTGTAGAGGGCCGCAGAGTCGGCCGGCGACCAGGAGGGCACCGAGGCCGCCTCAGGAGACTCGCTGGAGCCGCGCTTGCTGGGGCTGAAGATGCCGCTGTATCGCCGGGCCTTGAGAACCTGCTCCTCGCCGTCCGAAAGGTCGCCGCACGCGGGCTCCAGGTCCCGCGCCGTCTTCAGGGAGAGCTGCTGCAGCAGGGACACATCCATCTCGAGCCCGGAGGGCGGTAGGAGCGCTGTGGAAGATCGAGAAACTGTGGCGGCGCAACCGCGTTGGGGCAGTCAACTCCGCCGACTGCCCGCCATGCAGGCACATGCGCTCGCCCCGTTCGCCACCTGCCGGCTGGCTTCATGGCCCTGGGCGCGCTGACCTCAGCTCCCAGCCATCTATAACAAAATAACCAGAGCCTGGGACAGCTGGCACGGCGATCTGCAGCCGCTGGGGCGCGGGAGAGCGCCGGCGCTGGCTCCCGCCGCCGCTGGCTCCCGCCCACTCCGCCGGCGGTTGCCTTGCAGCCCGCAGCTCCGCCCGCAGCCGTGCTGCTTGCAGCCTGAGGCTCAATATGTGCAGCAAAGCCAGGGGTGGAGTGGCCCCGATCGGGGCTGTGGCAGGGGAGATCCTGGCTGATCGCGCCAGGGCGGCAGACACACGGGGGGTGCACTGCAATGCGTGGGAGGTGCAGCACCTAATGTGGGGCAGTGACGCAGCAGACAGGCCTGCAGTGGTTCACACTAGGTGCTGGCTGCATGCTCATGCTAGTGGCATATCCAGCCGGCTGGTGGTGGCCGTATAGCCCGGCTTGACCCACCCATGCCCAAGCACTCGGAAGCACGGGTCGGAGCGGAAGAGGTGGGCGGCAGGCAAACTTGCTGAAGATTGGAATACTTGAGCAGTGGGTCTATGCTGGAATTCACCTTCTTTGCTTTACATCGCTTACTGGAGCTTGATGGCCTTGCGTTGCAGCCCTCGGCGCACCGACGCGCATCGCCGCCGCTGCCCACGCTGCCGCCGCCACCGCTCGCCGCCGCCGCTGYCCAAACCCCAGGCTGCCGCCGGCGCCTGCCTTCTCACGCATTCYCCAGCTCCCCCGCCGCACAGATCAGCCACCATGGCCCGCAAGTTCTTCGTCGGCGGCAACTGGAAATGCGTGAGTGCCGCGGATGACCCCTTGGCCCGGCGCGCCGCCATCGGGCCCTCGGGGATTGCCTGCATGGTCTGGCAGCGTTTGTGGTGCCATCGCTGGTGGTGAGGGAACACTGCCGCGATCATCGGTCTCCGCCTTCCTCCGCTGCCCGCAGAACGGCACCGTGAAGAGCAATGAGGAGCTGGTCAAGGTGCTGAACGCGGCCGAGGTGCCGGGCACCGACGTCGTGGGTGAGCCGCCGCCGCCGCTGCCGCCGCGGTGCCGCCGCTGCGTGCTGCCTTGGTTGCACCGCTCGCTGTGCATGGCACTGCTCGCTGGCAGTGCGGCGGCCCGATTTACCAGCACCAGGTTGTTTGTTTCAGCGGAGATTGGCTGCCGCAGGGTTTGCAGCATGGGGGCAACCCTCGCCCACCGGCCGCGCTCGAGCCGAGGCTGCATTGTACCGCCAGCGTGCTGCTCCCTTTTGCTGCCGCTGCTGCTGCCGCTGCCGCCACTGCTGCTGCTGCCGCTGTGAACTTACTGCTGCTCGTCCTCAATGCAGAGGTGGTGGTGGCGCCCGCGGCCGTGCACATCCCGGCCGTGCAGGCAAGTCCTGCTGCTCCTCACCATTTGTCCTGCCTGCCTGCATGGCCTGCTTGCCACTGCTACATCACCCGCGTCGTTGCAGGTTGCAATGCTTGATAACTGCGCCCGTGCTGTTGCAGGCTGCGCTGCGCAAGGTTTGGTTGGGCTAAGTGCTGAATGAAACACCCTGCACTGTTCCCTGCAGGCCGCGCTGCGCAAGGACTTCTCGGCGTCGGCAAAAACTGGCTTGGCTAAGGGCTTACTTCCCAACCCATTGAAACATCGATCTGATTCCCTGCAGGCCGCGCTGCGMAAGGACTTTTCGGTGTCGGCCCAGAACTGCTGGCAGGGCAAGGGCGGCGCCTTCACCGGCGAGCTCAGGCGCGCGGGATGGGCTTGAACAATGGGTTGAAGTCGGCTTCGCAGCTGCGTTAGTACAGAGTGAGGCCGCTTGCAGAAAGACGGCACTGCACATGGCTGCTGGGTGGGCAAGGGCGGCGCCTTCACCGGCGAGCTCACGTGCGCTGGAGCTGTTGAATCCGGTCCAGACTTCAGCCGTGTTGAAGACGAAGGGAGCACTGTTGTCAGGCTGCACGGCTGAGCGGCCTTGTGGTCCATGCGCTTCCTGTCGACCGATGCACTGGGTCGTGTACATGTCAACCTCTTAACCGCACTTGCATCAAGCTACAATGCTTGCTCTGCCCTTTGCAGCGCCGAGATGCTGAAGGACCTGGGCCTGCCCTGGGTGATCCTGGGCCACTCCGAGCGCCGCCACATCCTCAAGGAGTCGGACGAGGTGCGATATAGTTGCTCCTAGTGTAATCCGGGCTGTACTGCCCACTGCTGGTGGACGGCAACACAGGCTGCACTGTCCATGGCTGCTGTGCTGGACTGCTGAACCGCTTTGAGCGGCGCCGCCCAGCTGGCCTGGCCATCCTTTATTGCTCAGCGCTCCCCCTTGTGCTGCCCCCCTGCTGTGTCAACGTACCATTTGCGCTTTCTTGTTGATCAACTCCAATGCAGATGATCGCCGACAAGGTGGCCTACGCGCTCAGCCAGGGCCTGGGCGTCATCTACTGCATCGGCGAGAAGCTGGAGGAGCGGGAGTCGGGCAACACCATGGCGGTGAACGCGCGCCAGATGAAGGTGGGTTGGGCACAGAAAGTGAGGGTGGTTGCGACATGAGAGCAGGCAGAGTTTTTGCACTTCTTTACAGCTCTTGCTCCTGATGCACACCGCATACACACTGCTCCACACAGGCACTGGCGGACCCGATCATCCTCACGGTTCTTTACATTTGCGAATTTACATGTGCAATTGATGTTCTGCAGGCGCTGGCCGACAAGATCAGCGACTGGTCCCAGGTGGTTGTTGCCTACGAGCCCGTGTGGGCCATCGGCACCGGCAAGGTGGCCACCCCCCAGCAGGTAATGGCTGCACACGGGTCAAAGGCCGACTGCAGGCTGGCCAATGCAGCATGCTGTTCCCTGCGCGACTGTATGCCATCAGTTGATGATGCAACATTGGCCCTTGCTTTNGCGGCTCGTCACGCCTGACTGCTTTGTCGGCGTGCTTACAATGCGTAATTGTTTCCTTCCCAATATCTGCAGGCCCACGGAGGTGCACGACGAGGTGCGCAAGTTGCTACTCGTTTTTCATGACCCGTCTCTCAAATATTCTGCGTCTATTTCGTTCACTATCCACAGGCTCAGGAGGTGCACGACGAGGTGCGCAAGTGGCTGGCGGCCAACGTGAGCCCCGAGGCCGCGGCCGCCACCCGCATCATCTACGGCGGCTCCGGTGAGGCTGCTGTTCCTTTCTTATTTGCTGGCTGCGTTTTGTGGCCGCAACCCGCATCATCTACGGCGGCTCCGGTAAGCGAGCGGCGGCTGCATTTGGATGACAATGCTGACTGGCCTGGGCGTGAGCAGCTAGTATTGCCCTGCCCAAACAGATGGCGGTTCAAGTTTGGCAGCAGCTGCCTTGGTTTCGATGTGCATGCCCTGCGGCGAAAGCTGCCTGTGCGGCCAGCTGGCAGGCCGTATCAACCTGCGCAACTCACAGCCCCTTCTCCTTACTACCTTACTGCTGTGCAGTGACTGCTGCCAACTGCGGCGACCTGGCCACCCAGCCCGACATCGACGGCTTCCTGGTGAGGCTTGGGTTGGAATCTATGGTTTGCGCAGCTTTGGCATGCGCCAACACCATGCAGCCCATCAAAGCTGGGTTGTCGATGCCGGCAGCGCTGCTTCTGCTCGCTGCTGGTGTAACGGCTGCGCCCGCCCCATCCCACCTGTCTCTTGTGGAATGCTTGAAGCTTGCAAGCTTGTTGCACGCAAGTGCTAATGCGCTCTTTGATGCGTGTTCCCCTGCACTTGCCAGGTGGGCGGCGCCTCCCTGAAGCCCGAGTTCGTGGACATCATCAAGGCGGCCGAGAAGTCGCAGTAAAAAATTCGCCATGGAGGCGTAATCGTGTGCAGCCGACAATGCGTGCGTGCAACCATTTTGCTGCATCCCCGCTGCCCGCCGCAAGCGGCGCTGCCGCCGGCGTGCTGGCAGCATGAAGAACCGCCATGTGGCAGGCGGCCCGGCGCACGCACCTCCACTGCCCCCCCATTGAATTCTAGCTGTGCTGAATCCTTATTGCCTGCCCCTGCACATTGATTTTGTAAGCAGATGGGGCCGGAAAGGCCGTTTGGGGGGCGCGGCACAACAGCTGTGCAGCTGCTGACGGGGCCAGTGCGCTGTGGTGACGGGGCTGCCATTTGCTACATAGGGCTCTGCAATGCCTGTTGCTCCATCCGAGTGCTCTTGCAAAGCCCACCCGCAGCCTTGTAGTCCCAAGCGAGCGCTCCTGCGCCTGTCTCCCCCAGGTGGGTCCAAAAGTTGCGCAACGCACGCTGCGTGTGANGGCCGCCCGCACGATTCCCTGCCTGATCGACGCTCTCCAAGGCTGGGGCAGCACAATACGCTCGGTAGCGGGCAGGTTTGAGCCCTGGCCTGCGCCGCGCCGCCGGGCCAGTGCACCGCCAGCTTCACGCCGCAGGCGGCAACCGCCGTCTGTCAAAAGCGCTCTGCCGAGGCTGAAGCTCCACTGCCTACCCGTCCCTTTGCAGGCCCGGCCCGCCCGCGCTGACATCTGCGGCAGCGCCCCGCACGCGCCTGAGCTACAGGCAACAACCAACCGCTCGACAGGATGGCGGGCGGCGGTGTTGTGCTCGCTCGCGCCTCGGCGCTCAACGTGGTGAGTGCATAGAAATGATTAGGAACGAGGTTTTGCGCAGACAGGGGCCGCGCAGCCCCCTGACGTGCTGTGGGCTTGAAAACATGGCCAGCTGGGCCTGGAGGCTCGGATCGCCGCTCGAGGCGTGCCAGATGGCACTTGGCCAGCGAATCAACCCCCCATTCCTCTGCCCCTCCCCTGTGCTTCGCCCTTGCAGGCCGACTACGAAGGAAAGCTGACCTGGTGAGAGGGCTGCTTGATAAGCTCTGCATCAGCAGCAGGGCAGTCCTAGCACGTGCCTTCTTCAATGCCGCTCTCTCGAGTGCCTCCTCAGCTTCCCTCAGATACCGCCCACCCGTCCGCACGCTGCCATGCGTGCAACCCTCGGCCCCGCTCAGCCCACGCACCCGGGGGCCTTTTGCTGCATCCATGCATCGACCTGCTGCCCCGCTCACTCATGCATTCCGTGCCCTCGCCCCCCACTTTCCTTCCTGCAGGTATGTGATCATCGTGGCGCTGATCGCCTCTGCCGGCGGCCTGCTGTTCGGTGAGGCCAAAAGTGCATGCCACTCGCAAGCATCACGGTGCAATTTGTCGTGCAATGGCAGGGCATGCGCCAGGCGTCATGCGAGCGTGCCAGCTGGCGGGTGGGTACGCATTTGAACCCAGCATCTAAGTCTGCCATGTTGCCGGCCCTCGTGTGCTTGCAGGCTACGATATCGTGAGTCAACCAACAAGAAACTGGTTTGGGTTTGAAGGGCAGGGCATTATCTCTGCTTGTATGCCATCTTCTGTTGGCAGTGCGTCGCCGCTCCCACACCTGCCTGCCTGCAGCTGCTCGCCGCAGCTCAGTTCCGAATCATGCTTGCTTCGCAGCGGTCAGGCAGCCATCTGGTTCTTTACCCGCTTCTGCTGATGTTCTGCCTGCCACCCGCCCCTCACCTGCCCACAGGGCATCACCGGAGGCGTGGAGGCGTTTGAGGAGTTCCAGCAGAAGGCAAGTGCGGGCGTGGCCTGCTGTGTACACAATGGCTGTGCTGCCTAATGCTTTGGCAAGCCCGGCCGCTGAGCCTCCCTGCCTCGGCAGCCTGCATGCCACACCAGCTGCGGCACCCGCTTGGGTCCAGGGAGGCAGCGTGGCGGCATGTGCTCATGTGCTCCTTTATCATCCTGCATCCATTCGCTATTGACCCCAACCGTTCCCGTATCCTTCCCTCCTCCCAGTTCTTCCCAGATGTCTACAACGCCAAGCACGGCCCCAACGCCGAGGCAAACAACGACCCGTACTGGTGGGCAGGCAAACAGCAGGGCATATGCACTGGGACTGCTGGGTGGCCGGTGGTTAGCACAAGTTCAGTGCCGGCGTGCTCTGGCAGCTCCACGATCCTGCATGCGCCTAACCAGCGCTCCTCACCACCCCTCCCCCTCTTGTCCATCCTCCCCCGCCGCTACCGGCAGCACCTACAACGACCAGTGAGTGCGGGAGGGCCGGTCAGGGGTGTGAGCGGGCAGTTAGACAGGGGCTGTCCGCTGTGATGCTGGCTACAGCGCGGCGGCAGGGTCGATGGTGGCCTCGGCGGGGCCTGCCCGCCTGCTTTGTTAGGGKCGCACCATCCYCGCGACYCCAGCCTCCACATGTGTATACCCTGCTCCTCCCAAGCACAGGAAGCTGCAGGTGTTCACCTCCTCCCTCTTCCTGGCCGGTCTCTTCTCCTCCATCTTCGCCGGCCACATCACCCGCCACTTTGGCCGCAAGGTGGGCGGCCCTGCCTTGGTTCAGTTTGAGGCTAGGGGTTGTGTGCACCTTCGAGTTGTAGCACAGCGTGCTGCTCCATCTTTGATGTGTGAGCGGGCAGCCTCAGACTGCTCTGAGTGATGGTTGGCACTGCGGCTTGGTACCGCTGCCGACGCGGCGCCCTGCGGACACCGACTGTTTCTGAGGTCCGGATCCCATTTCCGTCATGGTTGCAGCTGACCATGATCATCGGTGCCGTCTGGTTCCTGGCGGGCGCGGGACTGAATGCCGGTGAGTGCAGCTCCGCCCTCCAGAGGCAAGAATTAACCTCCGCCATGCACTCGCGCACACGTACGCATGCAAGCCGAATGCAAGCTGCCCGCAGCACTGCTTGCGTGCCGTCATACTGAAGCCCTGCCTTCCCGGCTTGCCATTGTCAGGAGCCCAGCACCTGTGGATGCTMGT
>JADXDR010000028.1:51303-84411 GCA_025026875.1 Chlorella ohadii
GMYGWCKKCMGCYGYCSCTNSKGKKTTTTGCGACGAACCAGAGCTGCCGCAGATGCTGCACATCGTGTGTCCATGCTCGACTCTCCCCATCCGGAATGCATTTGCACTACTTTGCTCATGCTGCGACGTTCCAACCCAAACCCGGCCCTTGCAGCCGCATCTTCCTGGGCTTTGGCGTGGGTATGGCCAACCAAGGTGAGCGCCCGCGAAGGCCACCTACTCGTAGAGCCGCAGGTGTTTTTGCCCCCCGCGGGGCGAAGCAAGGGCGTGCAGCCTGCACAGACAGCCCGTTGCGCTGGTAGTGTCCCGCCTTCTCCTTCCTGCTGACCTCCCAATGCCCTGCCCTTCTCTGCCCTCTTCTCTCCACCGTTTCCTGCCGCCTGCAGTGGTGCCGCTCTACCTCTCGGAGGTGCGTTTGGGGCACTTTCTGGCAAACCTTGCACAACACTATTTCAGCTTCTTGCAGCGCAGCCAATGTTCTGTGGTGGGTGTTAGCTTGCTGGCCCGCGTGCTGCCACTGAGACGGTGTCAGTGACAGTGCTGACTCACGTGCTCAACTGCAGATGGCCCCATTCAAGTACCGTGGCGGACTCAATATGATGTGTGTTGGCGGCTAAAATTGGCTGGCTTTTCATGTTTGGCTTCAGCTTGCGTGTGCAGGCAGCCGGCAGACTCAGTCAGGCAGGCTCAGCCGGCAGGCTGCCCACCATTCGGCTGCATGTACCTGCACTGCATGCGGCACTACTGCATTCTGTGGCCCCACACAGCACAGCCATGCTGGCACTGCAGCAGGATTGAGTGCACTTGCACCTTACCAGGCTGGGCCCCTGCCCTCTCTGCCCTGCCTGCAGGTTCCAGCTGGCCGTGACCATCGGTATCCTGGTGGCCCAGGTGAGCCGCCAATAGGGAGCGCTGGAATGGATGCTGCCATTCATGCCTGGGCCCAGCTGCTCGTAAGGCCGCCGGTTTGGCGTGCGCAGCAGCTGCAGGCTGTGCAGCTCCCTCTGCCTCGCCGCCCAGGTAGCAGCCTGCTGATCAACTGCCACACCTTCCCTCCCTCCCCGCCCCATACTCACCCTCGCCCCACAGCTCATCAACTACGGTGAGCTGAGCCGCTCTGGCTTAATGGCATGAACAGTTTGCATTAGTGTTGCAAACTCCGCGTCTGGCGCGAGCGCGCCACGTCTTATCTTAGGAGCCCTGCCGGCAGCCTCTGCCTCCGCTGCCTTGCACACTGCGCCTTGGCATGCGCCGTCCGAGCATGCTAGCACTGCACGCGTTCCATGCTCAATCCTTCCCCGCCCTCCCATGCTCCCAATCATGTGCAGGCGTTCAGGACTGGGCCCACGGCTGGCGCCTGTCCCTGGGCCTGGCTGCTGTGCCCGCTCTGGTCCTGCTGGCCGGAGGCATCCTGCTGCCCGAATCTCCCAACTCCCTCATTGAGCGGTGAGGGTGGGTTCTCTTGCCGGATCAGTTGTGGACAGCCTAGAGAGGGTACAGGCACCGCCACGGCCTTGCTTGCTCCCTTGCAACAGCTGCCCTGCTGCGTGCCGCCACTCAGACCACAGGCAACAGCGTTTCCATGAGCCTGAGCTTGCTGAATTGTTGACTTCTCCATTGCAGCGGCCACCACGAGCGCGGCCGGCGCGTGATGCGCGGCGTTCGCACAATCCAATATGAGCATTGCGGCACTGATGCTGTCCCCAGCTGCTCCCCTTTGCAGCGGCCACCACGAGCGCGGGCGGCGCGTGCTGGAGCGCCTGCGTGGCACCACCAACGTGCACTCCGGTGAGTCAGCGTGTTCCCAAACAAACAACTGTTCTGGCCCCGACTGTATGCTTTGAGCGCTTGCGTGGATCACCAACGTGCACGCGGGTGGGTCCTCAATGCGTTGTGGGCACTGGCGGTTGTGTGAGCAGTATCCAACAGCAGGCCTGGTGCTGTCGTCTAAGCCAGCAGCAGGCGTTGGCGCCATTGTTGTGATGACATCTCCTGTGAACTCCGCTTTGCATTGCAGAGTACTCCGACATCCAGGAGGCTTCAGATCTGGCGGGCAAGATCCGGCTGCGCGACAGCTGGAAGGCCATGTTCACCCGCCCATACAGGCAAGCTTCCTTTGCAGCTTTCGGATGTACGCTCATATCGTAGCAGGGGGTACTGATCGATGCGAGGCGAAGCATGAATTTTGTGCATTGACATTGATTCCAATGTTTTTCACTCAGAAATGGAAGCACATCTGCACTGTGCTGTGACAGGCGGCTGCATCCGCTGCAGCGCATGCGCTGTGCAACACAGCTGAGTTCACCGCACCGCCTCCCTTCCTCCCCTGCTGCAGCCCCATGCTCACGGTGACCTGCCTCATCGCCATGCTGCAGCAGTGAGTGGGCTAAGCTTGGTTTGGGCTGGGCCAGGGGTGGGCCAGGGCAGGGCTGGGCTGGTTGGGTTGGGTCGAAGACTAGCAGGGCTTGAGCTCCTCCCTCCTGGCTCTTGCTCATTTGCTCATTGGGTTGCGAGTACCTCATTGGGATGCCGCCTTCCACTGCATTCTCTTCAGGTGGACCGGAAGTGAGTTGTGTGGGCCTTCATCGCGGCACATTCCCGCATGCTAGCGCAGGGGCTGGGTGCAGCGGGAGCGGCAGACTGAGCTGGTGCTGCTGACGCTATGATTGCTGCTGCACCTTGGTGGCTGTCACGCCATGTGCTGTGCAGCCCCCTACTTGCCTCCGTGGCACCCTGCCCACGCTGACTTCCTCCCTGCTCCCTCCCACCCTCTTTTATCAACTTGACCAACAGTCAACGCCATCATGTTCTGTGAGTTACGGCTGCGCTGCGCTGCGCTGCGCTGTGCCTGCATGTCGTGCATACCACGCACGCACACCATGCATGCCGCTGAATCCTGCTGTGCGGTCGTGCTGCGATGCGCTGCTTCGCTAAGATGCTGGGCAACACCCTTGCTACGCGCTCCTGACCCAATGTTTCTGTGCTCCTTTCGCACCCCTCCAGACGTGCCCGTCATCTTCAACTCCCTTGCACCAGCTCCTGCGCTATCGACCCCCGCTTACCAACTGCCCCACACCGCCCGTTCCCCCTGCCTGGTACAGACGTGCCCGTCATCTTCAACTCCCTGGGATCGGGCAAGAGCGCCTCGCTGCTCAACACAGTCATCATCGGAGCCGTCAATGTGGTGAGTGTAGTGGGCGGTGACTGGAACATGCATCTGAGTTGCACATGTGAGGTGGCAGGCAGTGCGTGCTGCTGACGTTGACCAACCCATCCAGTTGGCTGCTGTGGCCTCTTTGCTCAATGGGTTCACTTCTGCCCGCTCCATTGCAACTGCCCGCCAGGTGTCCACCTTTGTGTCCATCCTGTCCGGTGAGCNAACCCCCNAGCTGCTGCGCTGTGCTGTGCTGTGCATGCTGTGCCATGCTCTGCTGGCAGGCTTGTGCAATGTCATCAGCTGGCGCTATTGTGAACCATGCAGAGGCAACTGTCACCAAACGTGTTTATTGCATGATTTCGCACCAACCCCTGCAGTGGACAAGTTTGGCCGCCGCTTCCTGTTCATCGAAGGAGGCATTCAGATGGCTGCCGCCCAGGTGAGGCGTGACTGGGTTGGCTGGGAAGGTTGGGCGTTGGCAGTGCCCTGCCGGGCAGCAGTGGAGCCGGCCCTCTGGGCAGCAGTGGCGTTCCCACTTTTGCCTGGCAGGCGGCGGCTGCCGTACTCTTATGCCTGCACATTACTAATCACATCGCCTTGACCGCCCAATACATGCAGATTGTGACTGGCGTCGTACTGGGCGTGGAGTTTTCAAAGCACGACAACACGCTGCCCAACAACGTGGCCGTTGGAGTGCTGGTGAGCCCCGTCAACTTGCCTAGGCCTACCCAGGCCTTCACTGGCAAGCCATGATAGGCTGCGTGTAAGTGTCGGGCAATGTAGCTTCCTGCAAGCGCCCCCTGCCCCTGATTCCCAGCCCACCACGCACACCTCGTGCCTGTCTGCCTGCAGATCGTGATCTGCGTGTTCGTGGCAGGCTTCGCCTGGTCCTGGGGACCGCTGGGCTGGCTGGTGCCCTCGGGTGCGGCGGGTGCAGGGGCTGTTGCCGTGTTTGCACTTGCAGCAGCAGCAGCACAGCTTGCCTAAACGCAGAACCCAGCTGGCGGACACTGCCTGCAAATATTCCGCTCACTGTTGTGCAAGCCACCTTCCCTGCTCTGCTCTGCTGTGCAGAGATCCAGACTCTGGAGACGCGCGCCGCCGGCATGTCCGCCGCCGTGGTCATCAACTTGTGAGCCTGCTACCCAGCCAGAATCTTTGGGTGCATTGATCTTCGATACTGTTCAGCCAGCTTCGCCTGAAATGCTGCTGCTGCAACGGCCAGCACACCGCTCACGTATGATTCTGCTTGCTCTGCAACCCCAACCCACCGCAGCCTGTTCTCCTTTGTGGTCGGCCAGGCCTTCCTGTCCATGCTGTGCGCGATGCGCTGGGGTGAGATGCAGCCTGCTGATCTTAAGACCGCTTGGTATTGATCAGCAGGCCCAGCCCCTTGAGCTACATGGTCTGCATGATCCAGCTGGCCAAGCCAACCAAGGATGCTGCCACCTGTCCTGACTGTAACCGCTCCTTCCCTCCCGCAACCTTGCGATGCCTTCCCGGCTGCTTCCAGGCGTCTTCATCTTGTGAGTAGCGGTGCAGGGTGGTTGGTGGCGTGCATGTTGTGTAGGTGGCCAGCTTTGCGTCGCCAAAAGGTTGCTGGCGTTATCGCATCCTCCCGAATGCCTCCCACAATATCTGCTCCCCGCCCCTTCACTGCAGCTTTGCGGGCTGGGTGGTGCTGATGACCTTCTTCATCATTTTCTTCCTGCCCGAGACCAAGGGCATCCCCGTGGAGCGCATCCATGTGAGTCAGTGTACTTATAACCCTGTCTGTGATTTGCTGTGTTTGTACGTTTGCTGTTGTGGGTTCGGCCGGCCCGTGGAGCGCATCCACGTGAAGCCGGGGCCGTGCCCTGTGGCAGGCGGTTGCCATGCCTCTTTGCAGTCAGCCTGCTGCCGTGCACCACCCTTAGCGCTGGCGTTGCTGTGTGTGCGCTGCATCGGCCGCTGCATGCAGCTGGGCGGTGCACAAGTTGCACTTGTCCCGCCCTTCCCACTTGCTCGCTCCCCCTATAGACCCACCCTCTTTCCTCCCTGTGCTGTACTGCACAGGCGCGCTTTGCCAAGCACTGGTTCTGGGGCAAGTGGATGGGGCCCGCCGCTGCAGAGGTGTGTGATGCATTGGCCGCTGGTGGCTCTTTAAAGTCAGCACTGCTCAGTCAGCGCCGAGCACTGTATGCTGCTCACGTGCATGCGGGGACAGTTGACGGCAGGCTGGGCAAGCAAGCAGTGCAGCAGCATGGCTGGTGCCTCCAGTGGGGCTGGTGCATCCCTGCCTTCCCCTKCTGCTGCTGCTGCTGCCCTGCTGCTGTATAATCCACATGCTGCACCTCTCCGCACCCTCTTGCCCGCACTCCTCTGATGATCTCCCAACGGTTCAACCCCCTCACTGAATTGCGTTCAGATCATCGAGCGCGACGAGACCCGCACTGCCTCCCGCAAGGCCGGACAGCTGGAGACAGCGGCACGTCCCGCCCCACCGCCGCACCCCGCCCCCACCGTCACCGCCCACGTCTGAGCGGGCGGCAGACTGCCGKGCCAGGCGGCAGGCTGKGGACGGCGCTGTTGCAGTTTAGCGCCGCKGCGGCMCCMCCCCGCCATTGTGGAGGTTGGCTGCGCGGCTCCCAAGCTGCTCGGCCGCGCCGCTGCTCGCGCCGCCCTGTGCACCAAACCCAACATGCCAGCGGCAGCTTGGAGACAGCTGTGCCCCGCTGGCTGTCAGGAGAATCGTTTTTGCAATCAGAAGAACCCTGCTTTCAGTTGCTTCCGGCGCAATCACATGACTCACGCCTACATGCGGCAGTTTTGCCGGCGCCCCGCTTGCACTCATCGGTGACAATGCCCTTTTCGACAAACCCAACCCCAGTTCTCCACCCCCGCTCTGCTGCCTGTTGCCCTGACTCCCTCGTTGCATGACCCCCTCTGCGAACCAGTCTGCATACCTGCCCTGCCGTCCGCCAGCTGTCCACAGCTGCCGGCTTCCGAACCCCCCGCTGCGTGTGGCTGCCTGCCCAGTTTGGCTGACCAGTCAGCGTTGTAACCCATCCCTGCTTGCCATAACTGATCCCAGCCATACAGGATGGGAGAAACGGCTTGCAAACAGTCTTGGCTTCCGGGCGGCATGCGGCATGCAGCTGCATCCGTCAGCGGTGGCCCCCGCTGGGGTCACTTCAGAGATCCAGCTTCCCGCTGCACTGATCATCGCCCCATCGTTGGTTCAAGCCGCAGCCGCTGTCCTCAAGCACCCCGTGCTGTGTGCGTGTCTGGAGGCTTGGGGGTGGTGAGATCTGGCCTGCCTGGTCTGTGCGTCCACTGCAAGCTCCGCCCTCGACAATCAAGGCCTGCTGGCGCCTGTCCAAGGGCAGGCACTGCAGCAGGAGGTCGCCCGTGTGTGGGCAGCAACTTGTGCAGCTTGTCGGCTCCCGCTCCGCCGCAACAATCACCGCACCGCTCCCCCGCCATCTCCCACAGATCTGCCAGCGCTTCGGAGCTCCAGTCACCTCCCAACGCCAGATCTAGGCGACAGAGCGAGCTCACGCACTGGCGGCAGCGGCTGCTGAGTGCTCGGCTCCACAGCANCCCACCATGGCGGGCGGCGGCGTGACGCTCACCCGCGCCTCGGCGCTGAATGTGGTGGGTGCCTGGTAGACAGGCATTCTGGCATGCTGCAACTCCTCGCTGGTTGGCGAGAAAGCAAGCCCGCCGGGCTGCCCTCTGCCGTGCGCCGAACGCGACGGACGTCGCGCTTCGGCTGGCTTTGATTGCCCTCCCACCTGCTTTGCACTTCAATCACCTGCCGTCCCTCATGGCACCTGCTCCCCTCTTGCCCTCGGCAGGCCGACTACGAAGGCCGGCTGACCTGGTGAGCGTTTCGAAGCCACGTGTGGGCCTGCTTGTGCCCAGCGCAGCCTCTTACATGCAGCAGTCCTGCCTAGCAGCTTGCATGCCTCCTCACCTTCCCATACTTGATCATCCACCCACCTGCCTGTCTGGCCTGCCTGTGGTTTTTTTTGTGTACTACATGTTGGCATAACAGCCGCATCGATTTTCACCAATTTTCGCCCTTCTCCCAGGTATGTGATCATTGTGGCACTCATCGCCTCCGCCGGCGGCCTGCTGTTCGGTGAGTCGACAGCGGCCGACCCGCCTGGGGGCAGCGCCGCTGCCACAAAGGTGCTCGTTCAACAGAGCTAATGTGGCTGTGCTGTGCTGCGGCAAGGTGACAGGCCAGCGTGTGATCACCCAAAAGGGACCCGTGCTGCCCTCCTGACTGCTCGCTGCACACTGCGGCTGCCTGCGTGCAGGTTACGACATCGTAAGCATGGAGTGTACTGGCGGTGCTATACCATGCCCTGCGCCTGGGCGGCTGATGCATGCAATGCCTGCAGCATCATACCCGCTGCTCAGCGCGCGTCACCGCATTGCTGCACCATTTGTACTGTTGCATGTGCACAGCGCCTCTCTCAGCGGCTGCGACACTGATGTAATATTTCCTCTTCAGGGCATCACCGGCGGAGTCGAGTCGATGGAGCCCTTCCAGCGGCTGGTAAGCCTGACTTTGTGCATTCTTTCAACGGGTGAAGTTGCAAGGCAGTTGGATTGCATGTAGGCCTGCATGTGCAGCTATGGGGCTGTGCAACCTTGCTGCCCCTCTGCTGCCCAGCGTGCTGCACTCATGTGGCGCGCCAAACAAACCCGCTCTTCCATGCCCATCCATGAGCGCACGCCGCCCCTGCACCTCCCCACAGTTCTTCCCGGACGTGTGGCAGGCCACGTACGGGCCCAAGGCTGTCGCCAACAACGACCCCTACTGGTGGGTTCGAACCGGGGCGCCATGCACAGCCCAACAAGTATTGGCAGCTGCGGCTGCATTTTCTGCTATCAACCTCTTCGAGCACTAACCCACACTGCACGCTCTTCTGCTGCACCCTCCTTCTCCTGTATGCAGCAAGTACAATGACCAGAAGCTGCAGGCGAGCTGGGCCATGGTTATTATCGCTGGCTGTGACCCAGGTTTGACCTGCGGAGCCCGGCTTGGCGCGAGCAGCATGCATGTGCGCACAAGCTGCACGCCGTGCATGATGGCAGCCTGCTGCGTCTCAAATCTGTTGCTCCCAGTGCCATCTCAACCGATCTCCTGCCAGGTGTTCACCTCCATCCTCTTCCTGGCCGGCATGTTCTCATCCTTCTTCGCCGGCTACGTGACCAGGCACTGGGGCCGCAAGGCCACCATGGTGAGACACTGGGTGGGCGGTCACTGGGTGCGCCTGCCATCTCTCGTCTTTTGGCAGCATGCAGGCCCGCACCAGCCGAAAGTCCTGAGCCCCTGCCTTTGCTTCCTGGCCTTGCTTCTCTCACCGGCCCACCCGCTCAGCGTTAAGGTTTCTAGCGCTATCTGCCCCTATAGGCAATTGGCGGCCTCTGGTTCCTGGCTGGCGCCGGTCTGAACGCTGGTGAGCTGCAGCGACATGCCCGCTGTGCCAGCTTTGCATGTTGTGCCCGCTACACTACTGCTGCTGCGCCCTCCGATGGCAGCAGCCGCAATGTCCGCACTATGCAAATGCAATGTGTTTTTGCACGAGGCAGCATGATTGTCAGAGTGCACAGAACACCCACCCTCTGCCTCTTGCCCTCTGCACGCCCATTTGTTGGCAGGCGCCCGCCACCTGTGGATGCTGGTCATCGGGTGAGCGCTTTATGGCAATCTGCTTGCAAGCCACTGGGCGTTTCCGTGCCTTGTCACTACCTGGGAATGAAGTATCGGTCAACTGATGCCACAATCTGGATTGCCACCTGCCTTCCTGCCTTGCAGCCGCCTATTCCTGGGCTTCGGTGTGGGCTTCGCCAACCAAGGTGGGTCGCTAGGTCAGCAGTTCTGATTGGCTTGAGACTGGCACTGCCGGCTCCGGCAGGGCTCGCCGCCAGCAACATACAGCTGCTGTACAGCGCATGTGTGGCATGCACTGGCCGCTGCACAGCGCTGCTCCTGCAAAGTGCCAGCCAGCTCGCAGGCACATGGACGGCAGTACCCCTCAGCTCACGCATCACCTGCTGCCCTTCCTCTGCCCGCCTGGCAGTGGTGCCGCTCTACCTCTCCGAGGTGTGCCTGCAATTGCTGGCATTAGGTTAAATGGTTTATCAAAGACATGCCTGCGGCGCAGCTCCATGGGCTCGGTTGGGAGCTGCCTGTGGCGGTCACCCGGTAGCAAAGCTAAGGCTAACTTGAGTGGAGCCCTGCCCTACCATACATGCAGATGGCTCCCTTCAAGTACCGCGGCGGGCTCAACATGCTGTGCGTGAAAAACGAGCCCAAACCACATGCAGTCGTTTGAAGCTGTGGAAGCGTTGGCGGTCGGGCAGCCTCGCCTGCCCTGATGCAAGGCGGCACAGGCTGCTACACATGCGCAGCAGCAGAGGCTGCACAGCACTGCCCCTGCTCAGCCCGCCGCAAGTCAGCCATGTGCATTCACTGCTGCCTCCATCGTCTTCCCCCTGCAGGTTCCAGCTGGCGGTGACCATCGGTATCATCGTGGCACAGGCGAGCTGCTGCCNGAGGGGTTGCCTGTGGACAGACTTGAGAGCTAGCTGACGCTGGCTGTGAGCGTCAAGCGCCCGGGCCAGGTTGGCATCACTGCGCTGCCACAACCCGCACTCATTGCTACCGGAACTCGCTGCTCTGCTGTGCAGCTCATCAACTGGGGTGCTGAGCATGCGAGCCACACCGGAACGCTGAACTGCTGTGGCATGATCTGGACATTACATGACCGTTCTGATTAACCTTGCTGCTCTGCTGCCACCCCTTCAAGTTCACTGCAGCTCATCAACTGGGGTGCGGCTGTTCGATCAGTTCGATCAGTTCGATCAGTTCGATCAGTTCGATCAGTTCGATCAGTTCGATCAGTGCCGGCAGGGGTCTTCGAGCCAGCCGCCGCAGAATGCACTTGTTCGGGCGCCGGTGCTGCATCGCATGCAGCTGCAGCCCGTGCCCCCAAAATGAAACAGCTGCACCTGTGCATGGGCACTGAGCTGGGGTTCGATGCGCTCACCCCATCATCTCCCCCGGCCTTCTGCTGCAGGCGTGTGGGGCACCAACAAGTGGGAGGAGGTGAGGCAGACAGCAGGAGTTGGGTGCTTCTCTGAAGTTTGGGATGGCACTACAAGACAAGCTGGGCACCTCTGCCTCTGCTCCCGCCTTTGGGGCCTACGCACCGCCGCAAGCCTCGAAAAACTGCCCAAGCTGCACATGCTGCCTCACTTAGAGTTGATGCTTCTTCTCTTCACAGGACTGGCGCCTGTCTCTGGGCCTGGCCGGCGTGCCCGCCTGCATTGCAACCAAATTCGCTTCACCATAAGGTTCCCTTTGCAGGGCTGGCGCCTGTCTCTGGGCCTGGCCGGCGTGCCCGCCTGCGTGCTGCTGCTGGGCGGCATCCTGCTGCCCGAGTCCCCCAACTCCCTGATTGAGCGGTAAGAGGCATATTTGCGTGCTTTGCTGTGGAACTATACAAGCTGACGTGTGTTGCTGCTGGGCGGCATCCTGCTGCCCGCACAACCAAGTCTGAGCCTTGCCCCGCTGATCCTGTTCATAACTGCTCTCCCTGCAGCGGCCACCTGGACCGCGGGCGGCAGGTGCTGCAGAGGCTGCGGGGCACCGACAATGTGCACGCTGGTGAGTGCGCAGCGTGCTCGTCTTTGTGTGTGTTCACGGCGAGGAGTGGAGGCAGGTTGGTGGCGGCTGGCCATCATGCCTTGTGATCACAGCTGCGCCAGGCGAGGAGATGAGCAGAACCGGCGGGCTGCACAGGCTGCACTCGCTCGAACCTGCAAAACCGTTCTGTCTTGCCTGCAGAGTTTGCCGACATCCGCGAGGCGTCCGAGCTGGCGGGCAAGATCCGCGTGCGGGACGTGAGTGCAGCGGAGCGCCCTTTCAGGCTGCCTTTAGGGCGCCCTGCAGCATGTGCACAGACGTGGCATGCCTTGCATGACGTGGACCAAAAGTACGGTTCGCACCAGTGCGTCGTCTGCGCCCCGCCATTGCCACCTGTCAGTGACTGCCGCCTCCTTGTTGCCCTGCACTGCTGTCCCCAACAGTCCTGGCGCACCAGGTTCTCCTTTAACATGGCCAAGGCCTACAGCAGTGCCTGATACACTTGGTCGCCGCTCACTGCTTTGCGCCGTGCCTCTTCGTTCCCCCCACCTGTGCCAGTCGTGGCGCACCATGTTCACCAAGGCCTACAGCGATGAATTTCCGGGCGCTTCTCACTGTGTTGCACCTCCTTTCTTCCCTTCACTGTCAACAGTCGTGGCGCACCATGTTCACCAAGGCCTACAGCCCCATGCTGATCGTCACCGCAATGATCGCCATGCTGCAGCAGTGAGCCCGGCCAGACTGCTGATTGATTGTTTGAACCGGCTGAGCCAGGCGGTGGCATGCTGCGGCACTGGGATCGCTGCATTGACTGGACTGGCTAGTGCCACCAGGACGCCGCTGGTTGCTTCACGCTCCCTCCTCTCGACATTCCCTTCTTTGCAGGTGGACCGGAAGTGAGCAAGCTGCTGAAGTGTCGGTTTTGTGGGTGCCGCCTGGGCAGTGCATGCAGCTCTGCCGGCACCATGCATGCATCGCTGCACAGGGGCAGGCCTGGCTGCCCCAGTTCTCCTGCTCAAGCTTGCCAGTGCTTACCAGCCGCCCATGGACTCACTTTGTTGCACCTTCTCCCACCCATCCGCCCTACCATCCTCTTGCCACCTCACCAACAGTCAACGCCATCATGTTCTGTGAGTCGCTGCTGCGCTGCGCTGCGCTGCACAATGCAGCGCCACGCTGTGCAGTGTCGCATTGTGCTGTGCTGCGCTGTGCCGTGCCGTGCTGTGCCGGTTGCGCGATTCAGTCAACGTGCAACCTGCCGCTCCTGCAACCCGCCATCATCTTGCAATAGGGTCTTCCCCTTCCAAATTCCAACCCACAGACGTGCCGGTCATCTTCTCTTCGCTGGGCAGCGGAGCAGAGGGTGCGCTGCTCAACACGGTGAGGCGCTGCGCTGACACACCGCACAGATCTGCTTACCTCTTGTGTTGGCAATGGTGCCGCCGCTCTCGGCCGGGCTATCGGCTTGCTCAACCTCCCTGCTGAGTCCTTTCCTTGTACCCACCTGCAGGTGATCATTGGAGCCGTCAACGTGGTGAGTGGCGGCTGCCCACTGGCTGAGCATCCGCGCAGCGGGGAAGACGGGGGGGCATGCCACGGACTTGTAATGCCCCAGTTGTGGCGGGGCGTGCTCTTGGGATGCACTCGAGTCGAGGCTGTGTGCAGCTGGGGATTCCACCAAGTGCAGGGAGCTGTGGCAGAGGGCCGCCTGCTGCTTGATCCCCACTTACCTGCCCACCCCATTGCCCGCCAGGTGTCCACCTTTGTGTCCATCCTGTCCGGTGAGCTCAGCAGCTGCTGTGCTGTGCTGTGCTGCGCTGTGCTGTGCTGTGCCTGCTGCTATGACATAGCCCTGCTGGGAGTGCTGTGCCCAATTGTGCTGTTCCGAACAAGGAGTCCTCGGCGGCTGCAACTCGCTCAACCAAACGTGCATGCGCCTGCCGCCGCTCACCCGCCCGCAGTGGACAAGTTTGGTCGGCGCTTCCTGTTTATCGAGGGCGGCCTCCAGATGGCCGCCGCCCAGGTGCGGCCCAGCTGAGAGTTGATGACAGGCAGCTAGTACAAGAACTCTGCCGCACGTTGTGGCGGCCCTGTGTACAGGTGGCTACATGCGCGACTGGCCCACACTTACGAGATACACTGGCACTTGCACCCAATAACGCAGATTGTGACGGGCGTCGTGCTGGCGGTCGAATTCCCCAAGTGTGAGCGATGCTTTGCCAAAAAAATGATGCTCTGCTTTCCTTGTTTTGGTGACTCAACAGTGCATCACGCCACCGTCTGTTGGAAACATGCCGGTCAGCTTGGGCACATCTGTCTGCTGTGGGGCAGGCGCACAAGCTCCTCATGACCATTGCGGCCTGCGAAATCATGTTAAGCTGTTGTGCGTCTGAGCCCGTGCATGATTGCCAGTGCGCTGCAGACAACAACGTGCTGCCCACCAGCGCGCGCACCTATGTGCACGTTCCATACGTTGCTGCTCTGAACTTGTCTGCCTGGCTCTGGCTGCACACCTGCAGACAACAACGTGCTGCCCACCAACGTGGACATCGGCGTGCTGATCGTCATCTGCGTGTTCGTGGCGGGTGCGCCCACTTTCTATTTGGCAGGGCGGTGTTGTGGTATGTCGCATCAATGAAGCTCTGATCGTCATCTGTGTCTTCGTGGCGGGTGAGACGGCTGAGGACTTGCTGCCGCTGGCGGGGAGTGTATGCTTCGTATAAGCTCGTGTTGGCACCCTCTGCATGTCACATTCCGGAGTGGGTTCAGCGATGCCCTTCGTGCGCCCAGCATGCCATGCATTCGTTGCGGAACAGGCTGCCGGAGAAGCAACACCATTGCAATTGCACCTGCCTTGCCCTGTCCTTCCGCTGCAGGCTTTGCCTGGTCTTGGGGACCGCTCGCCTGGCTGGTGCCCTCAGGTGCGGCGGGTGCAGGGTGTGTGGCGTACGCCGAGCACGCTCAGCAGCCCTCGATGCTAGCAAGCGCTGAGCAGCATTAGAAGGGCTGACCTGCACGGCAATAATCGCAGCCTTACTTGGCTTTCCCGCTACAATGCCGCTGACTCACATTGCAGACCATGGCTCTTCCTGCTCCTCTTTGCAGAGATCCAGACTCTGGAAACGCGCGCCGCCGGCATGAGCGTCGCTGTGACCATCAATTTGTGAGCTCCTGAGCTGTGCTGGTTGGGAGCAGCGCTTGGAGGGCACTTGCTCTACCCAACTGGGTAGCGCCACCTGTGCAGGATGCGCATGTGACGGCCAGCGGTGCCACCTGGCAGGAGGGGGCTGCATG
The DNA here is from genome assembly GCA_025026875.1 of Chlorella ohadii. Lineage (NCBI taxonomy): Eukaryota > Viridiplantae > Chlorophyta > Trebouxiophyceae > Chlorellales > Chlorellaceae > Chlorella > Chlorella ohadii. The sequence continues at coordinate 65,403 of JADXDR010000028.1, forward strand.
GCGATGCGCACAGCCTGGTTCTTTCCCTCCTGCTTGCCGGCTGCGAAAACCGCCGGCGGCTAGACTGCTGACGCTGGTTTGCTGCTCCTCCGCTCAACCTACTACAGCCTGTTCTCCTTCGTTGTGGGCCAGGCCTTCCTGACGATGCTGTGCAGCATGAAGTGGGGTGAGGTGCAGCCTGGCACGCTCGACTGAAGCCTTGAAGGTTGTTTGTTACCAGCGGGGCCATTGCCAATAGGTCCATTGCCAACAGGACCAGCCAGCCAGCAGGCAGCGCTCACGAGCTAGGTGGTCGAAGCCAGTCTGCAGAAGCTGCCACCTGTCCTGACTGCAACCGCTCCCTCCCTGCGCCAAACTCCCGCAACCGCGTGCTTCCTTCTCGGCTGCGCCAGGCGTCTTCATCTTGTGAGTGGCGGTCAAAGTTTCACTCAACTTGCATGAGTGCATGGTGGTATGAAGGGATGCAAGTGCTTTGCTTCGCGGAAAAGTTGCTGGCGCTGCATCACCGAACTGCCCGTCCCCTTCTCCGCAAATGCAGCTTTGCGGGCTGGGTGGTGCTGATGACCTTCTTCATCATCTTCTTCCTGCCCGAAACCAAGGCAAGTGGTGTGCCCGGTTTGTTCCTGCCGCATGCGTGCTGCTCTCTGGAGGCTGCCGCCCAGCAATGGCAGTGCCCCTCTGCGACACTGCAGCTGTGCATCAGCAGGCGCAAGCATAAGAAACACCGGTGCATGGCTGCATACAATGGGCTGGACTTCTCCTCCTCGTTTTCCTTCCCTGCATGGCGTGCCCGTGGAGCGCATCCACGTCAAGTTTGCCAAGCACTGGTTCTGGGGCAAGTGGATGGGCCCCGCCGCCGCAGAGGTGGGTCGATGGGCAGGGCAGGCTGGGGCACACATGACGACCGCTGGGCATGCCATGGCCGACACAGAGCTGTTGCAATGCCAGCTCACCAGTGCCCCAGTGCTTTCGTCACTCATTCAGCTTGGTCCAGGCGCGCACTTCTCCATTCCTTGCTTTATCTTGCTTGTTGCAGATCATCCAGCGCGACGAGACGCGCACCGCCTCCCGCAAGGCCGGCCGGCTGGAGAGCGCGGCACACCCCGCGCCGCCGGTGCACCCGGCGCCCCAGGCACAGGCCATTGTGTGAGCGGCAACAGCCGCCTGACTTGCGCTGTGGTGGCCGCCTGTGCACACAAATGGGCCGCCGCTGCTAGCAGCGGCGGCATTGCTGCACCCACCAGTTAATGCGGCGGAGACCAGCTGCCGCCACAGCGGCAACAGTCGTGCGCACAAAAACCCNACCAGCAAGCGGCGGCGCAAGCCGGTTAGCGCAAGTGCTGAGCGCCGGCCGCATGCACGCAAAAGTTTCCAAATGTCCATCCAAGCCGCCCGGTTTGGGCACCTGCCAGAAGGCTATGTAAAGCTTCCATATCACCCCCTCTGCCCCTGGCTTGCATCGCACACAATGCCTCACAAACCCAACCCAACGATGCCTGCTCTGCCATGCGCCTGCATGTACCCCCCAACTGCGCCTCCCTCAAGCCTTTTTGCGGCGCTTGCCTGCCTGCAATACGTTGACAATCTGCATGATAACCCGTATTCTCCACGCGACTGCATGCCTTCTGACTTCCGAAGTCGGATCCCCACCTTAACCCCTGCCGTTGCACTGCTGCTCTGCCAGCTGCACTGCCGGGCCGCAAGTTGTTGCATAGAGCGGCTTTGGCAATGCAACATGCGCTTTGGGCCATCAGAAAGAATCACCATCAGAATCAGCAGAGTCGCCGCTGGTTACGCCTACGCCGCTGCTGCTGCCGCCACGCTCGTCTGCCGCAGCCGCTGCCTCCAGCTCTGCTATTAATGCTGCCGCCCGGCTGCTGCCCGGCTCCAAGCGTAGCGCCTCCTCTGCATCAAATAGTGCGTGATGCAGCTGACCGGCTGCCTTGTGCAGCTCTGCTCTGCGCAGGTGAGCTGCCGCCAGGTCGATGGCGGCAGCAGCAGCAGCGGCCCCGGCACTACTGCCACCCCCGCCGTCGCCGCCCTGTAGCCTCCGAATCTCAGCCGTTGCTGCTAGGAGGTCGGTGTTTTGGCAGCCTGCGCGCTGACCCTCTTTAAACACAGCACGCTGCTGCTGCTCACACGGGCTGCCCTGCGTTTGCCCGTGCACCACCACTGTCACGCCTCGCCTGCTGCTGCAGCTGCGCCCACGGCCATCGCCGCCGCTGCCGCTTGCCACCGCCTCATGCCAGCCGCCGCTGCGGGCTAGACGGCGCTGCAGCTGTTCGTCGTATATCAGCCGTTCGGTGGGGTCAGACAGCACAGCATGCGCTGCCTGCACGCGGTCAAAGGCGGCTCGATCGCCGCCCTTGTCGGGGTGCGCTGCCGCCACTCGCCGCAGGTAGGCTCGCCGCACCTCCGCGGACGTTGCGCTCGGCGTCAAGCCCAGCACGGCGTAGTGCGAATCCTCTGGAAGCGCTGGTGGCGGCGATGGGCCTGCAGGGAAAGCCAGAGCGCAAGGGGCACGGCGGTGAGGGCCGGCCCCTCCGCTTCCCTGTATGCGATCACGACGGCGCGGCGATGCGCACCTGCTGCCAAGCTGCACGGAGCGGGCGCCGCGCCCGCCCACGAGTAGCGCTCCCGGTCGCGCAGGTCGGCCTGCCTCCAGCCGCTGGCCGCTGCCATACTGTTGGTTGGATTGCGAACGACGATTGGAGAACGGCAGAACAGCCGCGGAGGTTGAAGACCGGCCCAGCAGGGCACAGCACGCTCGCCGCCCCGGTGCTGCCATCGTCGGCCCGCTGCCGCATCCGTCACCACAGTGTATCTTACAAGAGCTCATGCTACAGTGTGACAGATCAGATTATGTACAGGAAGATGCAGCGAAAGCGCATGGATGAGACGGACAGCAATGTGCACCACCTGCTCAGCGCAGCAGCCACAAAACCGCCGCCGGCTCACGCGCCGGCGACGCTCAGCAGCAGGCGCCAGAGGCAGCCCCCCAGCAGGGCCACCTGCGCCACAGCCAGCAGCACCGAGACCAGGTGCACGTAGGGCGGGGGCACTGAGCCACCAGCGGTGCTTTCTTGCAGCTCTTGAACATATGCCTGCTGCCGGGGGTTGAGCTCAGCGGGCTCAGCAGACGAAGCGATCAGCACTTTGCCCCTCAGATCCAGAGCTGGGAAGACCAGCCCCAACTCCAGAAGCAGTATAGCGGCAGCMCCCGCCAGCAGCCAGCCGGCGCCGCCGGGCAGCGCGTCGAGCCCGCTGCGCACGCTGCCGCTGCCGGCGGACCACAGCAGGCCGCAGGCGGTGAGCGCGCAGGCGGCCTCCATTGCATACTGCCCACGAAAGCTGCAGCAGGCGGGGGAAGAGACAGGATGTGCAGGCGGCAGGGGCGGGCAGGCGGAGGGAAGTGAGGCGGTGCAAGCGGCCTCTGGCCATTGCACCTTCTCAAACCTGAACTCCTTCAAACGTCAGGCTGGAAAGGCGCAATCCCCAGCCTGCACTGCCCTCAACCAGCCGGTGAGTGATCTCACACTCGGCGGCCCAGATCCACCCCCACGTGGCGCTCAAGCAGCGGTGCTCGGAACTGAGGGCAGGTGCAGGAGAGAGTGCAATCAGTGATTGAACTGCTCCGCACCTCGTTGCCTGTTTGTTGCGAAAGTGTAAGGCACCAGAGCCAGCTGCAGCGCACCCTCTCCCAAGCTGCTGATACAATAAGCAGCCACCAGCAACGTTGTTAACCTCTGGCCGCCGCACCTTGACCCAGGCCTCCATGAGCGAAATGCTGCTGACCACAGAGAACCAAATCGTCGTGTCCTGCGGGTTGCAGAAGGGTTGATGGGTGAAGCAGTGCGCACATGAATGGCTGCACGTAGCAAGGAGCGCTCCCTTCGCATAGCTGCCGGCCGGCCGCATTGCAGTGCAACTGCAAGCTGGCACGCGGGGTCGGGGCCCGAATGGCGGCAGGGAGCGTGGCATGCACGCCAGCCCTACATGAGGAATTCTGCATCACCGAGAGCATTCAAAAGCGATCACCTGTGCTGAAACCAGTACAGCTGTTATAGCTTACGCTCACCACAAGCAGCAGGAGGTCGGGGCGCACGCCGGCCTGGGCGGCTGCCCACGATGCGCCGCCCAGGATGCCGCTCCAAAAGAGCGCCAGCCCGGGGGCATGCCTCATGCTGGCCGCCTCAATGGCCGCCCCCTGCTCATCTCCTGGCTGCGCCGCTGTGACGGGCTTCATGCGGCGCTGCGGGGGATGTGGAGAGGGCTGCGTCTGCGCTGAGCGGGTTGGCGTCAGCGGCGGCGGAAGCGGCGCGGCAGGCACCCCGTCCGGCCTTGGCGCTCCCTCGGCCAGTCCCGATAGGGGTGTGAAGCACCCTGAAACTCACCGGGCGGCGCGTCACTGCTGCTTGTGCGCGGAGCGGCGGGCTCGAAAGCACACTTCCGCAAACCCTGCTGCTCTGCGCCTGCAGCTGGGCCTCTCTGACGTGTGGGACGCTGATCAGCATGGTGACGCGTCGGAACAGCGCCGCGAGGAGCACGACGAAACTTGCCCTTTGCCGCCGCCGCCTACACGGCGCACGTGCGTTGCCCGGGGGCAGGTTTGCGAGGAGCTGCCGGCGCTCTGCCTGAACACTCTTCTGAGATGCGAGGCTGCAGTCTCATTAACATTACAAAAGTCTGGCGGGAGTAACAACTGACGATGCATGGCTGAAGGTAGTGGACAACAGCGCCAGCGCTGGGCGAATATCGACATGTAGACAAGCGTGTGGGTGTACAAGGGGAGGGAAGGGACTGCTGACTCGTCTCTGCGTACTGAACAGTGCGAAAAAATGACGCCGAAAACCGAAACCCCCCACTTTGGGGTGGGAGAAAGGTGCAACATGCACACCAGCCCGTGCTGGCTGTTCACGCCGCCAGGCTGAGCGAGTGGTGCAGGCGGCAGGCGCCCCAAATCAGGCTGATGAGCAGCCACCAGGCCATGCCGCGCTGCCAGCCAGCCATGGACCAGCGCAGCTCAAGATCTGCGCTCAGCTGCCGGTCGATGCGCCGCCCAGGGACCGCTGCGGCCGCCTGCTGGGCATGCTGGGCATGCTGTGGCTGAGTTGGTGCCCACGGCGCCATCCAGCTGCGGCCGCAAAGCTCTCGCATCGCTGCTTCCAGCACCAGCACAGCATGGCCAGCAGCTGCGCAGGCGCCGCCCCACAGGCCTGGCTGCTTCTGGCTGCTGCCGTCCCCGCCGCTGCCGCTGTTGGATGTGCCGCGGCTGCCGTCAGCAGCACTGCTGCCGGCACCGCTGCTGCCGCTGCCACCAACCCTGCTGCTGCTGCCGGTAGCGCTAGTGTTGCTGCCGTTGTCACGGCAGCCGATGGCACGCCGCCGCCGCTCCTCCCATGCCTTCAACGAAGCTGGGGGTTCCGTCCACACCAGCACAACCAGCGGCAGCACGATGCCAATCAGGATGAAGAAAAAGCTCAGGAAGGACTGGCAGTCCAGCTCTGTGCTGTGCTGCTGCAGATGCGACGTGGCCTGGCCGATGCCGCCTGCGTGGGGAGGAGGGCAGGGAGGGATGCAGTTGCTGGGGGAGGCGGGCACGTGGCCGGAAATCGTGCAAGCTGCGGCATTGCCGGCTCGACATGGCAGAGGAACAAAGGCAGCAGCTGCGCAGAACGTGCTTCGCAAGGTGCAGCCATGCTGGCCAGGCAAACTGGGCGCAGCCCCTGCCCTGCATATGTGAACTGCTCGCCAGCCAGGTGCAATGTCTGCTCTCCCACAATGCAAGTGAACTTAGTCCTTCATATTGCGCCACTCTCACCAGGCAGCAGCATGCCGGCCAGGTGCAGCAGGTCGTGCAGCCCCCGAATGCGCTGCTGGCTCAGCGGGTGTGTGGTGAGGGTCGCGGAGCAGAGGGAGGGGTTCGAGCGGACCATGCCCACGCTGTACATGAGCAGGAGCTGCAGAGGAGGAGGAAATTGAATGGATGCTAACGTTCAGCAGCTGCAGCACTCCCGCCCTGGCAGCTGCGGCTCCCTGGCAAGATGCTGGTCAGTGTATGCATCACCGGGCAGCGTTCCACCAGAACACCCGGCGCTATCACAGCACAGTGCTGGAGCACCTGCACATTCCCATCAGCAGCATCAGCAGCAGCCCTCACCAGCTGCGGCACGAGCGGCACCAGCGACATTGGCACCATGACTCCACTGGAAATGACCGCCANCCAGGCGGCTGCCTGCAGGGAAGTAAACATGGTCAGAATGCAGGTCTTAAGGTNCCAGACACACAGGCTGCTGCTGCAGCTGCCGCCGCCGCTGTTCCTGCAATAGTGGCAACATGAGTGCAAGCGGGTGGCAGGCGAGATCCAGCAGGCAGGGCAAGCAGCCCAGGAGGCTGCCGAGCTAGAGAGTCAGCCCAGGAGGCTGCTGAGCTAGAGAGTCAGCTTGGGAAGCAGTGCGCACCCCAGATGAGCCGCAGCAGGTCCTTCAGCAGGCCTCGCACCCCCGGCTGCGCTGCGCCGCCCAGCACCTTTTGGATGCCTGGGGATCAGTGGGGTGTGGAGACGGGTTGATTGACTCAAAACAGCACCGAGACCCCTGGCAACAGGGGCAGCTTGCACCATGCAAGCTAGCTAGCATACTGAGGCAACCGTGTACCATGGCGCAGCTTTGGGCTGTGAGCAAATGGCGCTGCGTGCAAATGCCTCGGCTTACCCCGGGGCTGTCGCAGCAGGGGGAAGCTGAAGAAGCCGACTCGATAGAGCGACAGCACCCAAGCGCGGTGCTGCCCGCGGTCATACCATTCCTGTGGCCGAGCAGGTGGGTGCTGGGTGAGGAGGTCATGCTGGGAAGCAGCCATGGTAACATATTACCAACCAACCTGCAGTGCGAAAGCTGGAGCAGGCGCCAGCCACCATCTCGCCCGTGCAGGCAGCCTCACCGGGACAACCGTGGGGATGAGCCACGGGAGGAATGCATACAGAATGGATGCCACCCGCTGCCAGCGCTCGCTGGCCGGCAGGGCGTGCCACGCCAGCAGGGAGACGACCTGGGTGCTGCCGTGCTGCGGGCNAGCGGGGGAGGGNGGCGNCAAGCTGCGGTAGGAACATTGCTTGGGGTTGGGACGCCAGTACCGCTGCATTCAGCCGTGCGAACTCCTGCACAGTGACCCCTGGGGAGGCATGACAGGGACAGAGGTCTACCCGCTGCCACCCGTAACGCGGCTCACGAAGAACAGGCTGAACAGCGCCAGCTTGCGGTCAAAGCTGCAGGCTTGGTGAGCCGCCCGGCGGCGAAGCTCCTGCACAGAGTCTCTGTCAGAGAGCGCCGGCGAAGCAACTGCCGCCGCTGGCGGCGCTGCCGCCGCCGCCGCCGTGAGCGGAGGAGGCCCCGGCGCGGCCTGCTCGCTGCCTGATGACGTACAGCTCAGCTCTCCGAGTGGCATGAGAGGCGAGCGTCCCCCAACTGCGCTGGCTGAGCGGAGGGCGACAGCGTTCCAGGGGCCTCGCTCCAGCTCTGCAGACGTCTCCCAAGTAGCTGACGCGGCGAGCAAGAGGGCGCCGCAACTGGGTGTGAGGAACATGAACGTGCGGCATGTGGCTGGCTCCTGCCGCAGCGTGGCCGTTTGCCCCACCTCGTGGAAGGATGAAATTTGCTGCAAACGACACTGCTGGTGCAGCCTCTTGCAGTACCCACAGTTGCACTGCAGCGAAGCATTTGTTACTCTCCCACTTGAAACGCTGCAGAACTTGTTGCTTACACAGCGGCGGCAAAAGAAAGAAGCGAAACCTCAAAAGGTAGCCAGGAGCAGACAGCCAGGCTGCAGCGACTGCAGGGCTGCCAGGCCGCACATGCTGCTGGGCGGAGGGCACTCAGGCCCTGAGAGCGCCGCCCGTGGCACGGCTGCCACAGCGCCAGCGGTCGCCTTGTGTTGCAGCTGTCACAGAGCCGGTAAAGAGGGCCGCCGCGGCAGCACCCACAGCAGCTGGCAGGTGCGCCGAATGGGCTGGTTTTGTGGCTCACTTGGGGGGTGCGGGTGCGCCAGCACCCACCTTGCCCTCAATCTGCTGCTCGGTCAGCATCTCCACCTTGTGGTCAGCGGGCACGTCCCACGGCTTCCACTCTGCAAGCGCAAGCCAGTGGAGGATCTATGTCAGCAGAGCACAGCTTGCTACGTCAGCGGGCACATTCCTCGGCTTCCACTCTGCAGCGCAAGAAACAGCAGCATTGCAAGCCACACGTCAGACATGTGGTGTGCCCATGCGGCAGCGCACAGCCGCCAAATCTGTGTGTGGCAGGCACGTCCACACCTCCAGTCTGCAACCACACACACAACAACCAACCAAACAATGGAAAGCACAGCCGAGGGCACACAAGTCGCGCACCCGCCATCTTGGGGATGAGCGTCAGCTCCTCCCGGCACAGCTTGATGTCCGACTCCAGCTGCCGCCCCAGCAGCTCCTCCACCTGTGATCAATCAATCGCAGATTAGTTCAAGTGAAAAATAATGCAGGCGAGCCGGTCAGGGCATGGCTTGACTCCAGCTGCCGCCCCGGCAGCTCCTGCACCAGGCAGCTTCGAAATACAAGGCAMACAGGSGNAYACCTGCTCGTCGGGCAAGTGCCACAGGCAGCAGCACAAGAAGGGCAGCCACATGTACACTCCAGCAAACCAGGCTCACAAAATGTACCCCACCTGCTCGTCGGGCGAGTCGCTCTCCACCGCCGCCAGCTTCCACCGCACCGTCTTCTCCACGCTGCGCCGGTACTCGGCCTCGNCGGGGATGACCTGCAAGAGGGCAGCAGAAAACACCTTGTTCAGTGCGAGGGCGTGGAGCAGGAGGCAACAGCGAGCAGGAGTGTGCGTCCAGGCGCTGCTGGCAAGCACGGCGTAAGCACGCCGACTGCAGGACTTTCCAGCAACAACAACAAGCGAAGCATGCACAGATGTTTGGCACAATTTGGCAAACAGTAGCACAGTCGCACCTGGATGGCATCCAGCACCGCCTGCAGCTGCTCCTTCAGCACGTTGCGAGCATCCGGCACCTGCAAGCACAGAAAGATTGACATGGAGCGAGTGGCTAGTGCATGGCTGGGCGGCAGCACGCAAGCAAGGGCGGGACAGAGGCTGCTGCTGCAGAGAGGCACCGGGCATTCACAATGCATCCTAACACTATGCTATCTCCCTCAGCTTTTTATGCCGCTAAAGCATGCCCTCACCAGCGGGAGGCCCACAATGCCGGTGGTCGTCTTGGCGCCGCGCACCGCCAGCAGCATGGCAGGCGCGGCCATGCCCGCCTGCACAGCCACCGCGGGCGCCCCCTGCAGTGCGCAGGAAATGAACAGGAGCACCGAGCTGTGCACGGTAGCAGGGCAGGGCAGTGATCGCAAGGTGAAGCACCGCCGCCGCCGCCGCCGCTCCCACACATCCGCCTGGCGGTCCCCTGGCCGGCACATCGGCCCCGCATCGGCCCCCCGGCGCAGCTCACCGCGACTGCCAGCTGCTGGAGGAGCCGCTTGGCGGCAAGGGCGCGCAGCATGGTCCCCCAGCGAAACCCCGAGCTCCTGGGCCACTAGCCGCTCCCAGCTACAATCTGCGAGCTGTCGAGCCCGACAAGCCGTCCCAAGGCCGCCTCAGGCTGCTCTTTGGGGGCTAACTTGCTGACCAGGCCCCTGCGGCCGCCGATGCACAGCGCACACGAATTAAAGTTGTACTCTGATGATCGATGTCGTCTGCAACTGCCCTTGCAAGAGGCAGGGAACTTGCGCATTGCCCCATGCCGAGCGTCCAGCCTTTTCTGCGCTCAGGCGGCAGCAGAATGCCCTGTTTGCATCGCGCCCAATTTTGTTCCAGAGCGCGGCCCGTGTACAAGGCCAGCTGCGCCGGTCTGTCGCGCCGGTCTTCCTCTGCCGGCCTCCCGGGCGCCCGCCACAGCCACTGGAGGCTCCACACTCAGTAGCCAGTGACAACCGCGCCGCAGTCAGCGCCACAACCAGCATGGCGACTCTGGCGGGCGGCGCCCCCGCCAGCGGCACGACCAGTCCCACCTCGCAGGCAGGCCCACACAAGCGGTGGCTGTCATCGCAACTGCTGTTATATCGCGGTCTGTTCTCCTAGCTCTGCACCAGCCTGCCAACCACCGCTCGCTGCCGCCTCCCCTGTCCGCAGGCCAGCGGCGCGCCGGCGCGGTCGGTGGGCGGCAGCGACGGCTTCAACCCAGCCGACATTGCGGAGCTGCGGGACAGCAAGCAGGAGCTGATTCTCAAAGTGCAGTCCATGAAGAAGGCAGGTGGCCTGCTATCTACCTGTATGGTTTGTCGCCTTGCCGGCAGCCGTGCCAGGGCCCCGGCAGGCTAGCAGACCATGGCAGGCACGGTTGTTCTGGCTGCCTGCCACTGATGCGTGTTTGACACTAGACAAGTGTCAGCTGCACCCACTGATGCTATAAATCCTGCCCGCAGGAGCTGGCGGACTGGCGGGTGCGCATGAATGAGCGGGTGGAGGGCTACCGAACAGACCTGACCACGCTGCAGGTAAGCACAGCGCCACCTCCTTGGTTGTGGTGGTGCAATGCTCACATGATGCCAGCTCGGTTTTGGCTACATGTGTCTCGAAGCGACACCTGCAGCATTTCATTCCAGTTATCTGCTGATGCGCAATTGCACTTGGTTGTTGCACGACCTACACCTCCTCACGCGCGCATGGCGCTACTCTCATTTTGTTCCATGGAGCAGGCCACCCTCACCAGCGAGATGGGCGGCCTGCGCAGCGAGCTTGCAGACGTCAAGGCGCGCATCAGGGCGCAGCTGGAAGCCAACGGAGAGGCCATCGCCAACCTGCACGCCCGGGGCGACCCCGGCACGCGAGCAGAGCTGGAAGGTGCGGCGGTAGCAGCGGTGGCGGCAGCTGGCAAGGCACGCGCGTGAGGCCTGCCGCAACAACGGTGCGATGTGCCTTCTATGTGCCTTCTATGTGCCAGCTTCTGCTCTGTATTCCACCCTCCTGTSTGCCTTGTATGATTAATTCCTATTCATATCTGTCGAATCACACGTGTATGCTGCTGTTCACGGCGTGACATGCAAGCATTCCCAGCAGGGGCACATGTGCAGGCTATAACAAGCCATCGTCTGCCTCTACCTCCATGTCTGCTGCCCCCGCCTGCTCTTGCTGCTGTGCCGCCGCCGCCACCTCTGCCGCCTGCCCGCCCACGCCAGCTGCCTCAGCCGGCTCAACAGCTGCCAACATCTCCTGCCAGCCGTGCAGCGCTTGCAGCCAGGGCCACACAGCTTCCAGGTCAATATCTCCTAGCTGCAGCTGCAGAGCTTCTTCTAGCACTGCCTGGCTCAGCGGCTCTGCATGCCACAGCGCCAGCGCAGCATATCGTGCCGCAGCAGGGCTGGCCGCTGCGTGCAGCGGAGGCTGCTGCTGTGCCGACGGCTGGCCGCCCTCTGGCCCCTGGCTGCCTGGACGATGCTGGTTGTGCTGTGACCGCTCTACGGCCGCGCCTGGTGGGGTGGCGGGGCCAGCTGCCCGGCTGCCTGGGCCGCCGCCCTCTCCTACCTCCTGCGCTGCAAGGTCCAGCAGCTGCTGCAAAGGCAGCTGCCGCAGGCAGAACAGCAGCCAGCTGGGGGCATCCAGCTGCAACTGCCAGACCTGCTGTCGCCGCTGCGCCGCCGCAGCTGCCCATGCTGCAGGGTCACTGGCGAGGCAATGCTGCATGGCTGATGGTTCAGCCACAGCTGGCAACTCTACTGCTACGACTGCTCCTGTGGCAGCTCTTTCTGCTGCTGCCGGCTCAACCGCTGCCCCTGCTGTGCCAGCTGCTTCTGATGGCTCGCCGGCAAGGAAGCGCTGCAGCATGCCAACCACTGTGCACAGCCCTGTTTCCGACGGCGGCTGGGTGTGCAGCAGCGCCGCTGCCGCCGCCAGCCCAGGAGGGTACAGCACCCTCAGCTGCACCGGCAGCTGGCCGTTCAGCAGCAGCTGTGCCCCGCCGCCGCTGCTGCTGCACGCTGCCTGCATAAAGTGCAGCAGCAGGCGCCAGGCTGTGGGGTTGCCGCTGGCTAGCAACCAGCTGTGCAACGTCTGGCGGGACAGCAGATGCAGCGCTGGGTGCTGTACCACAGCTGTAGTTGCCGCCGCCCAATGAGGCTTGGAGTCCAGCAAGTGCCGAAGGTCAGCCAGCCAGCTACTGCTGCCTGGAGGAATGCTCCCTGGCCCCTGCTGCCGCTGCACGCGCGGTGCTTGCTGCTGGCCGCCCCCCGGCTGCTGGGTTGCAACCAGCAGCAGCTCCGCCAGAGCCTGCTGCAGCGCCTGCAGCAGCCAGGAAGAGGTAAGGCAGACAGGGGGTGTTGAATGACGTGTGACACGGGGCTAGCAACATGCCACACCCCATGGCGTGCATTGTCCACGGGGCAGCGGGCCAGGCCTGGTGGGACAGCATTGAGCGGCGCCGCCGGCCTGTAGGGTGCACCCTTGCGCTTCAGCTCGTGGCTCTTTGCTTGTGGGGCGGCCCGGCGAGCGGCGTTTTTCAGCCCCTATCATGCAATGCAGCACGTAGCAGCAAAGACGGCGCGGCGGGCAGAGGGCCAGGCATGGCCCAGGGCAGCGGCGGCGGCGGCGGCGGTCCACAGCTGGTGCTGCAGCTTGCAGTGCCACTTCCAGAGCATTAGGCAGCAGCATTTATCCAGCTGTCGCCCATCCAAGCAGCCGCCAACGGCTTCCAACAGACCCACCTGCGGCTCCAGCACCCAATAGGCCGCCCACCCCTCCGGTGACAGCTGCGGCTGGCGCTCTGGCGGCAGGTCAGCGGGCGATGGGAACTGGCGCAGCACCCACAGCACCTCTGCGACCGTGCTGTGCAGCAGGCTTGGCTCGCCGCTGCCGGGATGCCAGGCTGGGGAGCTGACCGCAGTCTGCAGCAGGCTGTCTAGCGGTGTCTGTGGTTCCAACGAGGCAGCATTGCCCGCCGCTGCGCATGCTACTTGTGCTGTGCTGCCGCCGGTGCCGCTGCTTGCCGGAGCAGCACCCAGTGCAGCTGCCGTTCGCTGGGACAGTTCAGACTGAGCTGCCTGCCAGTCGTGGGTGCTGAAACCAAGCGCCTGAACAAAGCTGCCCAGCTCGCCTCGCTGGCTGCTGCCGTCTGTCGTGGGCTGGGGCGCGGCTGCGCCTGCAGCTGGCGGCAGCAGCGCCGGCGTGGGCGGCGCCAGGCCCTGCTGCAGCCTGTGAAGCAGGTGCTGCATGCTGCGCTCAAGCGCGACTGCAGCCGGGGAGCCGGCAGGCAGGCGTAGGCGTGCGGACTGCAGGCCGCTGAGCAGCGCGAGAGCTGCGTCCGTGGCGGCGGCGGCGGCAGCCGGGCAGAGCCGGGTGGCGGCCTGCTGCATCAGGCTGCACAGCGCGCCCACCCTGGCCTCGATCTGCGGGTGGGAGGTCGTGCCGACGTGAGAACAGGCTGTGGGAAAAGCGAGCTTCCACCAGGGTGCTGCAGCGGGCGATCAAGCTCACCTGCGTGACATCTGCACTCTCCGTAACGCATTGCAGCTCCTGGACGGTGCGGGCGGCCAGCCCGCTCAACAGGGCCATCGGAGCGCCTGTTTTCGAGCGCCTGCGAGTCTACAGGTGTATTGAACCAAGCAGATGCAATAATAAGTGACAGAGAATTGTGCCGGACTGACATGTGGACCTGCCGCGCCCGCTAGGAAGCGCCTGCCTGCTGCGCCGCCTGCGGTGCAATGCCATGCCCCTCAGCACTGCTGCGTACCATCTGATAGTGTTAATGGAATGGCAACTCGTATATAGGCATAAACATACTTGAAAGGCAATGTATGGGAGTGGCATAGCACAGCATGCGTCTCAGCTGTGATGACACACGAAAATGGCAACGAAAATAATTCATGCAACATAGGTAGAGAGCAGCATTCGTACTTTTATTCAAGATAGAGAGGGTGAGCGGTTGTGCTCCGGCACTGCAGGCAGCGTGGATGGAGTGCGCAGCGAGGGATCAGCGCCCCGCAGCCCGCCGCTGCCGCCGCCGCCGCCGCTGCCGCCCAGGGCCGCTACAGTGCCGCCGCTCTGCCGCGCGATGCTGCCGCGCGGGCTGCTGCTGGGCATGCCGCCGCTGAGGGCGCTTCCACGGGGCGTCAAGTGTGGAGACAGCTGGTTTGAAGGGGCACCAGATGAGCTGCCGGTGCTAGTGGGGGTGGGTGCACCCAGAACACCCCGAAAGGCAGAGTGACTCGGGTGCGGCATCATTCCGCTGCTGCCGGGGCGAGCACCGGCCGCCGCCAGGCTGCCAGCTGAGCAGTGTATGGTGGGGGCGAGTGACAGGGTACTGCCGCTGGCATGCAAGCTGGCGGCTCCCGCTGCGCCCATGCTGTGCGCCGTGCTGTGCGCGCTGAGGCCGTGGTGGGGCAGCATGGGCCGCCACGCGCCGTCGATGAACCGCAGCTCAACCACCCTGCGGCAGGGAGGAACAGATCAGCATGTACAGATAAACATGTATCATGCTCTATCACGCTCATGCACGTGCAGTGGACAGGCTGTTGGCATGCGGGCGGCGCACGGCACCCGAACGCTGTGAGTGGCACATTTCCAGGGCCACGGGCTGCCCGTCTCTGCTCTGCTTTCGGGCCGGCGTTCAACCCTGTCGGTTGGTCAAAGGTCGGTCAACCCGCGGCGCCCAGCACCCACCTCAGCTCCTCGGCGTTGACCCAGTCAACGGACGACTGCTTGATGTAGCTGAGCGGCAGGGAGACCAGCAGGTAGAAGAGCAGGGCGGCTCCGTAGAACCAGCCCACTTCCTCGTAATCGTTGGTGGGCAGCGCACCCACGCTGCAGGGATGGGGGGACAACACCAGGGTGCAAGCTGCTATAAAGCCGAGCTTCTCACGGAGGCTGGGTGGTGCCCCAAGGCAAGCGCAGCCGGCAAACTCCTGCACGGGCCGATGCAGCAGCAATACCACACGCCGCCCTACAGCTGAGAGCTCAAGCCGCGCTTGCCTGAACACCACCAGGTTGATGGCGACGGAGGGCAGCCAGGGCATGAGGCAGGCGGGGACGTGCCAGCCCTCTGGCGTGTACTCCAGGGGGCACCTGTGGGAGAGAATACAGCAGTAAGGCGTGTTAAGCTTTCATGCAACCGCGCAACAACTGGCAGCTCTGGCGCAGCAAGGGAGCAGTGTGAGGTGGGGGCCAGCCGGCCAATGTTCCCTGGTGCTGAACGACAAAGCGCACGCCCTCACCGGCTGACGCGGACCAGCTGGCCCCCCTGGCACAAACTGGCACATACCGCAGCCTATAGTACCCACCAAAGCTGCAGCGAGAGGGTGGTCAGCAGCCAGGCGCCCACGAGGCACCAAATCTCTGCGCTGCCCTCCCGCTTCTGCAAGATGTGATGCGGAAAGGGACGCTYTCGAGGGGCAGCRCAGGCTGAGCAGGGGAGCCAAGACAAGATGTGCGCTGCTAGGCTGCACATCCTGCCGGCGATTGCAGCGCGCCCTGCAACCCCTGCAACCTCCCAAGAAGTTTTGTCTCACAAAGGTTTGTTTGGGTTCCTCGCAGCCGCCTGGGTAGCACACTGGCGGCGGCGCTGCATCAGCTGGCTTCGGCGAGGCTGCGCAGAGGTCGGGCGTGCCACCACCTTCCACACTGTACGTCGCCGTCAGCTGGTAGTAAATCGCCAGCGCTGCAAAGTGGGAAGGGAGACGGCGGGGAGATACTGTACATTTGCCATCCGCCCAAGCAGGGACCTGTTCTTGACCCCCAGGCTCGCAAGTCCAACTTGAGAGAGCCTCTCACCTATGCACAGGGCGTTGATGAGCAGCAGGTGGGCCCACAGCAGCAGCTTACGGCTGCGCAGCGACACCTGCCACCGGTGGCCCGGCAGCCAGCGCTTGAGGCGCTCGCTGCCTTGANGGCGNCGTCTCCTGCCTTGGCTGCGGAGGTGGCGTGCACTGTGTGCGCTGATGGCGTGGTCACGACTGTCCCGTGCCTGCAAGGGGGGCGGAGGCAAAGAGGGAGGGGAGCACTTTGGTTGCTGGGGACTAGGGCACACAGATCGACGGGTTCGAGCTGCGGCTGCAAAGCTTGTGCCGCATGGAGCAGTTGCGAGCCTGCCCCCCATGTCACCCAATCAATGCAGCGCCGTTATCTCGTGCCTTGCAGACCACTCGAACTACCTTCCACAATCAATCGCGTACAAACAGCACTGCTCACCGCGTCACCCGGATCTGCGCGTCCGGCCAGTACCGCCGGTACAGCTGGATGTTGCAGACCATCCACAGGGATACCAGGGCCCCAAACGAGGACATGGTGGCTGCGGCACTGTTCTCAACCAGCAGGCTGATGATGGCTGCGGCATCCGATGGAAGGGGAAGGCAGGGGCNGCAGTGAGGGTTGGGTGGCAGCGGCAGCGGCGGCAGGGCAGGCCGGCTGCGACAACAAGCACGGCGATTGTGGCTCATGACCGACCAATACCCAAGTCAAGCGCAGCCACTGTTCTGTGCTTGCTGTGCCCCGCCCACCTATGATGACCCCCAGCACCAGCAGGGCGAGCACGGGGGTCTGGGTGCGGCGCGACACGCGCGCCAGCACCGGCGGCAGCATCGCGTCTCGGCTGGCAGACATGACGATGCGCGAAATTGAAAACATGCCGACTGCACGGAAACGGGAGGGGGAAAGTGGTGCACAATGGGATCGAAGAGGGCTGGCAGACATGACGATGCGCAAAATCGAAAACATGCCGACTGCATGGGTCAGCCGGAGAGGAGATGAGGGCATTGAGCTGCGATTAGAAGGCACACCGGTGTGCGAGATGGAGCACATGCCGACTGCGCAGGGCAGGAGGGAAGGCCGGCACCAAGGAAGCAAGAGGGGACTCACCCACAAGACTGGTGAGCACGCCGCACAGCGCCGCCACCGAGACGATGTACTGCATCCACGCCAGGCCTGCAAACAAGGGGGTTGAGGCAAGATGGGCACGCACTTCAACTTGCAATGGCGGCAGGTGGCTATCATGTAGAGCAGCATGTCAGGGAAGGAGGTGTGGAACGTCCACACACGCAAGCCCTGTTTTGCCCTAGGTTGCCAGCTGGATCTTTACAACTGCACTATGGTAGAACATTTCCAATAGTGTGCTGCCGCCACACCTGAGCCCTGGAACGCGCTAATGAAGGTGAGGTTGCCATCTGAACCTTCAGCAACATGGTGCATATAAATCAATCTCAAACGGCGTGCTGGTGTCTCACCCGAGCCCTGGAACGCGCTGACGAATGTGAGGTTGCCCAGCGTGGACTGCCATTGCGGGGCGGGGCAGCCCGCGTTGGGGCAGGTCATGAGGGCCAGAGAGAGCGACAGCATCAGGTAGAGCTGCGGGGGTGCAGGAAGGAGGGGGAGTCAGGAGGGCAGGCTGGACTGTGACACGCAGCCCAGGGGAGGGCAGACGTGGGGAAACGAGATGCGCAGGTGGGCGCATGCAACAGGCCGCGCGTGGCAAACCCTTGCAGGCCAAGCCGGGGGGCAGCGTTGCAAGCGTTCCGGCCCTCCAAACTAGCAGCGGTTGCGTGGCAGCGCGGCACTCACCACGCCTGCTATGCCCGCTGTGCCCACCATCGCATACGGAATGTGCCGCACTTCGGTCACCTGCAGCGAAGGGCCATGTTCGAGTTTCATCCAAAAGGCATCCCGCAAGAGCAGACTTGCACCCCTGCAACCGCCGCTGCTGCGTTGGGTTTTCACCCACACCTCGGCTCCGAAGCAACTCATTCCACGTTAAGTGTGCACACCCCTCCCCAGCAGCGGCAAACCCAGTGCATACTCGCCTCCTCTGCAGCTGCACCCAGCGCGCCAAATCCGGTGTAAATGAAGAAAAGCAGGGAGGCCCCAATCCACAGGCCGTCAAAGCCTGAGAAAGGGGGGACATGAGAGGGGCGGGGTGCGGAACCGATGCGCATGCATGCGGTGATTGACTTATGCAAGCAAGCTGCAGCGCACGTACGCCCGGCTGTATCTGCACCCCGCGTCCCATGAAGCGTTAACCCACGACCAACAAACGTACGCACCATAGGTGAGCTCTAGAAAGGGAGTCATCTGTGCGCCGTTGGCCTGAGTGAAGCCAGTGATAGCGATCATGAGCAGGAGCAGCAGCTTGAGCACAGTGGTGCCTGCATAAGGGGAAGGTCAGAATGGAGGTGGGTGCAGGCCGCATGCGCAGGGGCAGTTGGGCAGCAAAGCAGGCTGTGCACGAGCGGCGGAGCGCAGCACACGCGCACGTGCAGGGCATGAGTGGACGAGGGCAGCAGGCCCAGACCCGAGCAGCAGCAAAAGGCAACCAGAGGGCACACAAGCACCCACCGGAAATGAGCATGGCGTTTTCCCGGCCGCCCAGCGCTAGGATGGCAGTGACCAGCAGTGTGACGCCTGCAGCGGCAGGATAGGCAGTGCAATGGAAACGTAAGCGTGGCAAGGAAGCGGCAACTGCACATACAGCCCCGCGCCAGGATAGCAGGCACCAGCAGCGTGACACCTGCAACAGCCAAGAGGCAGTGCAAGCGCGAAAAAACCGCAATGCCTCACCTGCCGCCATGACATCGTATTTGCTGCCCTGCTCTTGCCGCAGCCTGGCATGAACAGCCCAAGTCACCAACACTCCCCCTCGAATGCTTGCCTGCCGCCATGACATCATATTTGCCGCCCTGCGCGCTGCCGCACCCCAGCCGGAAGTAGAAGGGCTCCTGGTTAAGCAGGCGGGCCTGAGTTGGATACAGGAGTGCAGCACGACGGTATTTGGAGGTGTAAAGGAGGGTAGATGCAAAGCAAGTGACTAGCCCAGGCTCCAAGCTGGGCAGCCAAAACCACTCGGTGCATTCCCAAACAGGAATGCCGCTCGCCAGAAAAGAGGAGAAGTTGCTCACCAAGTAAGAGGAGAAGCCACGAGCCACCACAGCGTTGCCAATCACGAACTCCAGCAGCATGCTGGCCAGGCAAATGAAAGCGGGGAAGTCGCCAAAGGTGAC